>CM023487.1:83802851-84121739 GCA_013339685.2 Hyalomma asiaticum | reverse complement strand
TAGATTTTTGTATAATGGGTGTTCCAAAATTTTTGCAGCAGGTGCATGTGTGGGAAATAGGCCTGTAATTTGACTGAAAAGAAGTATTACCAGATTTGTAGACTGGGACTATTTTTGCAATTTTCCATTCGGCTGGCAAGCATTGTTCTGAAACTGACTTGTTATACAGAAGACAAAGGTATTTACTTACAGGTTCAACGTACCGTTTCAGGAAACAATTTGGGATTCCGTCTGGGCCACTGGACTTATTACCTAATTTTAACAGAAGTGACAGCACGCCAGCTTTGGTTATGACTAGTGCACTTAGCGCCTCGTTTCGCCTGATATTATCTGGTCTGTAGACATGCGTAATGCCATTGTCTGGGGCGTAAGGTTACGTTGCCGAAGCTCACCACAGGAACGCACAGGACGTGCTCCTCGGCTGTTTTGGCAGACGAACGCCCATTGTCGCAACGAAGGCACATCCAAGAGGCAGCAAAGCCGTTGTACAGGTCAGCTGAAATGGACCTAGAGACCCTGAAGTTCCTCCGAAACTATGGAAACCAATACTTGGCTGTTTTGAGAATGCCGGATCATGTTGCCATAAAAAAACGAAACAGAAAAAGAAACACGTGTGCAATGTGCACAGGAGTACACGTGTACGACTTCTTCGATGTAGCCCACGATTTTGGGGCATTTGCATGGAGGCTTTGCAAACATTTCATTAAATAAAATTTCGTACAGTACGTACGACTCATCCTCATGCTGCTGCTGCTTTCTGAAGAGGAACTGTTGCTGTTGCTCAAAGCAACGAGCAATCCAGCAGGGTTGAACGACGCCATTTCAGAACTGTAAACAATGCCACAGGGTTACCAGACAGCGCTTGAAAAAGCGCTGCAAGCAACCGATGGACCTGATTGTTCCGGAAATGATGGCACCTGGTCGTGGAGTTCTGGCGAAATCTGGCTCTACAAGACTGATCAATGCAGAGCGCTCCATCGCAGAGCAAGTTGCCCCAAATCGCCCAGTGGAACATGCGAACTTGCTCTGGATCTGCCAGTGGAATTCACTATTAAAGAAAGGATTCATTACATAGAGTTGACTGCTTTCTGCGAATTCCACTGGCATCTGAAGAGGAACTGTGCGAACTGTTGCTGTTGCTCAAAGCAACAAGCAATCCAGCAGGGTTGAACGACGCCATTTCAGAACTGTAAACAATGCCACAGGGTTACCAGACAGCGCTTGAAAAAGCGCTGCAAGCAACCGATGCACCCGACCTTTAAATCTCTCCTCTGCTATTTTATAACCTAGGCCGCAGTTCTCAGCTGCCTGTTTTGTTTATAGTTTCTTTCCTATTTTTGCGTTGGAGTCCTGCATAACAATCATATTAGGTGTCTACCTTGTTCACTGCCATTTCCACATGCTCATAAAACTGTTCTACGACCTCGTCATTGTGGCTAGTTATTGGTGTGTAACTTCGTATTTTTTAGTTTGTATCTCCTATTTAGTTTTATTATGACACCTGCTACTCTGATGCTCTAACATTCTTGAGTGTTATGTCTTTGTGTATAAGTAATCTCATGCTTTATTCACGTTTCTTTGACCGTCGTCTGTAGCAAAGGACGTGCCCACCATTTAAGTGATAAGTACCCTTCCCCTGGTTCCCAAACCTCACTAAGGCCGATGTTATGCCTATTAATACCCTGCATTTCTTGCAGTTCAGCTAATCTGGCTTCATAAATGCTCCTTAACTTGAAGCTGTGCCTTTACTTGAAGAAGTCAGGAACAGGACAACACCTGACTTGAGCGCGTCTAAGTCGGCCACCGTGTTTCATAAATGTTGCCGCAGCCTTCCTTCGTCAAGTTAAGCTCAAGTGGAGGCGTGGTGCGTCTGGGAACGAGGTTATTGCATTGAACGAGAATAATAATATCGCATATATCAGTAACGAGTAACAATTTCTTGGGACATTAGAGTTTTTACACGTTTCCAGACAGCCGTTAGCAGGAAAAAGCAAGAAATGACGAAAGTGAATGCATATAGCCGCAACCATCCAAGCCAATCCGCCAATCCACTGCCGTTCACCACTCACATTTTTTGGGAACTGGCGTCGGAAGCAGCTAGAACACCGTCTGCCTCGTGGAAGCAGGCACTGCGGTTTACGGCAGAAGAAAAATCCCTTCTGAATTTGGTTAATAACCATAAAAATGTTCTGGAATGCAAGAAGACCGACATGGCGTCGGTAAACGCAAAAACTGAGGCATGGAAGAAGCTCACGGTTGAGTATAATGCACAGCAGTGGTGTCACTCCTCACGTCTTCAGGCAGCTGAAGAAATGTTGCGGCAACATGAAGCAAAAGTGGAAAGAGGAGAATGCGGCGGAAAAAAGAAAAATTCACAAGACTAGTAAGCAATTTTTTTATCCATGGCGGTGCATGGAACACCGGCATCGTTGTGTATTGCATTGAAGCTGTGTTCTGCACGAGTGTTGAGTGTGCATCGCTTCGTTCATCAGTGCGCTTTGTTTGTGTTACTTCTGTCACTCTCTAAATTGCTATGCTGAAGAGCACTGACCTTATCGCGACTTCGTGCTTTGCCTCTGCCTGTACACCCCCATTTTTTTTTCTTCTTTGTGCTGCACTGCTGGTGCATGTGCGGGTTCCTGCAGCTTTGATATTTGCATGTGGCCGGAATGGTATGCGGTACAAGAGGCTTTTTGCTCAAACGTGATGTGGAATCATTGTGCTCATTTTACTGCTGAGTAGTGTCCTTTAAAACAGTGCCCCGACACGTGTGTATGGTGAAAAAGACAGCCTCGTAGGCTACAGTTTGAAACGTTCGGTATATACATTATTTCAGTATATTAAGATGCACATACGCTGCACTTTGCAAGGCATTGCACTGAATCACTTTTCATCCAAAAATGTCTTGTACATTAGCATTCCAAATCGTTTGTCAGCACTTTGTGGTAGTTTCCTGTATGCCTTTTGTCAAGAGTCCAGAGAACAAGCTCTATGATTACCCTGTATTTATCCACCAGATAAGTTACATTTAACGCAATACCACAAAGCTTCGTGGCTGCCAAACGCTGAAAGGCAGTGCAGGTTAAAAAAATACCAGCAAAGTATTAGCACATACAGACAAGTGCACACAGATATGTATTTTCCATGGAAATGATCTTATGATAACGCAATGTCATGCTGGTGTAGTGAAAACTGTGTTATGGAAACCATAGTACCGCTCTTTACGTGCTTGACAATGTTCACACAACGCTGATATTTTAGACACACTATGGCCCTTTCTCTAGTTACACCAAGGAGCTCTCCACTGAACAAATCATTAGATTCTGTATATAGAAGGAAGTTGCTCACAGGAAAGAAGATAACGTTATGTGAGCTATAGCTTGCTATGGCATGTGAGTGTGTGCGGGAAAAATGGCTGAATAATAATGATTAGCTGGAGGTTCTTATATACAAGCTGTGCTCCTAGAAGTGCATATTGCAGAAAGGGTATACAGTGGCACCTAATCGAGGCAGCACTTTCAGTGCCATCCACAGAATCTAATATTACGTATCTTTCTAGGTGGAGGACCTGCTGCTTCGAGCATGATGCCACTGTCAGCATTGGTTGGGGCTGTGGCAAGCCACATGTCCACCAGTATCACAAATGAGGACGATTCAGATGGAGCTCGCTACCTCCCCTCAGTGGACAGTGAGCCTGTTATTCGTCTTTTGCAGCCGATAGTAACAGGCGAAGAGGAGCCCCTCTGCGACTATTATGGTATAGTACCATTTCACGAAACACACTGGAAACAGTTTTTGTGATGTGAAACTTGAAGGCAATGTGCTGTGCAATGTGCAACCACTTCACATTATCATGTTGGTGAGGCTTCGATGCTATATGCCTGTCTAGGAAATTTTACCTCCATCATCTTTGTTGTACAGTGTGTAAGTTGCATATCAATCTTTAGGAGGCATTAAGCCGTTTCACACTCTCAGCTGATTGTGTTGAAAGTCATTTGCAAAGTGTGCTGCATGACGGTGACCTGATTATGGTGAACTGATTATCATTCCAGAAGAGCACAGGAGCCCTGGCCACGTGCAGAATGATCAGCTCCTAGTGGGTCATGGTTCCACAGTTGATGCAAGTGTGCCCATCATGAACTTTGCTGCAGCTGCACCAGAGACTCCCGAAGATGAAACGGCGAACAAAGAAAACACCTCTGAAGTGCCAGACAAGGGGACAACAAGCCCTGGACCACCAACGGGCAGGATGGCACTTCTAGAAAGAACTTTATCCGCCGAAAATGAAGTTTGCATTGCTCTGCTTCAGGGAGGAGCATGTGATGCGAATGCGCCTCATGGAGGACGGACTTAAACAAAAAATAAGGAGCATGCGCTCAAGCTGGAAATTTTGCAAGTGCAAAAGAAAGCCGAGCTGGCTAAATTGAACAAAATAAATGAGACGACATAAAACTGTGCAGTTGAAAAGAGTGCAGTTATTTTATGCGTGTTCATGAAAATGCTAAAATGGCTAGGAGCTGTGCTAAAACAGTGACTGTGTGACGAATTGGCACATTGCGTACTGCAGCATTTGTTTTGTTCCATGGCTATGCTGCATGTCTGGGTGTGCACATATGGTGTTTTCACATTGTGTCTATACAAATGCATTGCTACACTGTCAAATGCAGCACACAGAATACCCCGCTCTTGAGAAGGTGTCTGTGAATACTGGAAATTTTCAAACAAATGGGGTCCTGCAATAAGACAGAAAGGGAGGCTAGTTGGTTTGGCTTTATTGTTAAAATTTGCGCACATTAAACAACACACAAATACTTTGCGCTGGTTCTTTTGTATTCCTGTGTTTTGTATGACATTTAGTGTGCAAAATTTAACAATGAAATGAAATGGGGTCCTACTGGTTGGGTCCTCAAATCGAATAGCCACTGTGTGTGTGAACGCTTCTCAAATGCATCTTCAATACTCGGAAACACCATCTTTCCCCTACAGGCGTAAAACTTGAGAACTTGCGTAGTGCACCTTGCTATATCACAGAAGTAGCCGTACATCACAGGCTATACAGCAACAATTTGTAATGTCAGAACGGTTATGTGCATATACAACATACTATGTCATGGTCATAACTGCCTCTCTTTTTAGAATATTAGGTTGGGAAAATATATTATGTTAATGTCTCATAATTCAAACACTATCCATTATTTGAACTCCTTTGTAGCACAGTTTCATTTGACCTCAAAAATTGCTATTCGCACACACCCATTGTACATAAACAGCGAGCTCAAGCAACAGACTTTGTGAGAAACTTCTCTGGTAGGAAGTTCCCGCGCACCGATGCCAGTCCAGTTGTCCTGCACACCGTTGACGGGTGGCAGGTGCTCCTGAGAAGTGATCCTTCGGGTACCTCTGGATTGGCTGGTAGGAAGGAACATGAAGATCAAGTGGCTCCGGTTCTTTTCTGAGGAGGGCCAGGTTGTGCAGGGCAGCGCATGCTGTTATTATGCGAGCTGCATTGTGAGGCTTGTGTTGCAACTTCATGTCTAAGCAGGGGAAGCGCCTTTTCCACACACCAAACGTTCTCTCTACTGAGTTACGGGTCTTGATATGGGCCTTGTACTTAAGAGAATGACAGTGCAATGCAAACAGTCAGTTTTTAAACACTCATGATACATTACACTTTGCACAAGCTTTCTGCATGTGTACATATCTACATTGTGCGCCTGCAAATGCATTCCATTTCTTGCAAAAATTTGTGGCACATAGCTTGGATCACACTCGTATTGCTCGAGCATTCCTCATCACTGGCCATTATATTGCATGGACTTAACCATCTGGTGACACCAAGGAGGTTATAGATTACTTTTCTGGAGTGGAAGCGGCGTGCCAAAATGGAAGCCGCCACCACCATATTGTTAGTGGAAAGGTAGCAGATGACAACACAGACGGTGGTGCACGCGTTCTCAGCGCGGTGCTAGTATTTACGTGTGTTCAGACACTATATCATGTTCTTTTACAACATTTACATATCTGAGAAGGCCATGGTGACATCGTGCGTCGCTTTTGGTTGCACTAATCGGATAAAGAAGACTCCAGGAGTAACATTTCATGTGTAAGTGAATTATCACCTTGTTCGCGGACTGCCGCCCATTTGCCGGGCGTTTTGTGAAGTTAATAACAATTGTAATGGTGCAACTCCGTATATTCTATGCGTACACCTGTATCGAAGTTAAATTGAAGCTTTGAAACTCGTTAGTTTTTCTTCTTAGAGGCGTGTGTGAACGAGATGCATAGCACAAGCTCACTGTGTTAAAATGCGTGTGCGGTCAAGCACCACATATATGTAGCGTTTTTCTCTGTCAGAATAAATAATAGTAAATAATTGGGATATAGGAATAATAGGACCGCAATCACACTTGTGAGGAGGCGCATAAATTTGAATTCTGATTTTGCGGACTGCAACAACATGCATTGAAACACGGAACTTTATTTTTCTTTTCTGGCATGGACAGAGAATTGGTTATGTGCGTTGCCAAGTTTGCACCAAACTTACCTGTGACATGTTTCTCCGTGATACATACTGCAGATTCCCAAAAAACAGTGCGGTCCGTTCTCCCTGGGAACGCACAGTTCGTCGGGATGACTGGCACACTAGATACAGACCACCTCTGCTCCATTCACTTTGAGGAGCACTGCTTTGACAGGACGGGACAGACAACCAGACTACGGCCTGGCAGTATGCCCACAATATTTCCTGGTTTCCCAGCGCATCTACAAAAACCCGTGAGTAATTAATTGATGAAAAGATTTCATCTAGATAAAGAAGGTTGCTACGATCAATCAGAATTTTTTTGCAAAGAGAGAGAGAGAGAGAAAGAACTCCCACCTAAAGCAGGGTGTGGCATGCGTACTTTCAAAATAACTTGAATGACCTGTAGATGAGACTTCCTTTTTTTTTGCAGGAAAAAAGGAAGAGGCCCACCGAAACCACGGGCACCCTTGTCGGCCATCGTGAACACTGAAGAGCCGTCTGAAAACGAGATGCCGACAACTCCGCCTAAATCTTGATATGAGAAAAAATTGACAGATTCTGAGAAGGAAGTTCAACAACTGAAAAAGAAGGTGAAGACGTTGCATCAAAGCAGGCGAAGACTTTCAAAGCGCTTTGATGCCGCCAGGGAACTTCTGAACGAGTTGAGAGACAACAGGCTGTTGTCAGAACGAGGACTCGAATTCTTTGAAGCCACTTTTTCCCCGGACATCCTGCAGCTGCTCAGCAGAGCAACCGTGAAAGGAAGCAAAAAATATCCTCCCGAGTTGCGCGCCTTTGCGTTGACTTTAAACTTTTATTCTTCAGCCGTGTACGAGTATGTGCGCACTAAGTTTAATAATAATGCTTTACCATCATCCCGTACCCTGCGCGAGCGGGCCGTGAATGGGGCACCGGGCTTCACATCGGAGTTGTTCGATTTCCCTAAAGATGTGGCACAGAACCAGGAAGGACCGTTATTGGCGGCGCTCATGGTTGACGACATGTCCATAAACAAGCACATTCAACTTGTCGGCAACAAAATTGTAGGATATGTTGACCTGGGGACAGAAATAGCTGAAGACAGCTTTCCAGAAGCAACTAATGCCTGTAATGTACCACTTGGGTACTTTTTGATAGACTTTCAGGTTCTGAAAGAGCATAGCTAACTAAAGAGTGTATTGCAAGGGTGACATCAGCAGGCATTGATGTTGTATCGCTCACATTTGATGGGGCTGCTTCTAACTTCACAATGGCGCGCTGTCTTGATGCTGACTTGCTACCAGTCACCCAATTTCTCGACAAGTGTTACGTGCCCAACAGACTCGTCAAAGAAGGTCTCCATAATTATAGACGCTTGCCACATGATAAAGTTGATACGTAACTGCCTTGGATCAGTTGATCATCTAGTTGATGATCAAGGCTCGCACATCAAATGGTCGTACATCAAAGCACTAGAAGTAATGCAGCAAGAGGAAGGTTTGAACCTTGGCAACAAGCTTACAAAAGTCCACGTCAACTGGGAAGAGCAGAAAATAAAAGTGAAGCTTGCTGTGCAAACATTAAGTTCTTCCGTGGCAGACGCTCTTGACTCCTATGAATTCACTTTGAAGTTACCGCAATTCCAGGGTGCACATGTGACAGAAAGGTTCATACGAATTTTTGACAAACTCTTTGACTTGCTAAATTCAAGAAATCCTCTTGCCAAGACGTTTAAGACTGCACTACGCAAAGAGAATGCTCACTCATGGAAGCCATTTCTGCAGGAAGCCAGAACTTACCTCACTCGAATGATGCAAACGGGCACCCTGTGATTGACAGCCCAAAGAAAACCGGATTTGTTCGACTCCTCGTTTGCATCAACAGCACCGAAGCTCTTTTCGAAAGACTTGTAGCCACGGGAAAGTTGAAGTACTTACTGACACACAAGCTGTCTCAGGACCACTTGGAAATATCCTTTGACTCCATAAGAGGAAAAGGGGGTTTCAACAACAATCCGACTGCCTCCCAATTCAAAGCAGCATACAAGCGTCTGCTCATCCAAACAGAGGTCAAATGATCTGAGTCTGGTAACTGCACACCGGATGTCGTAACGGTGCTGGCCGTGTCAAGTGCCATCAGTCAAGTTGAGTCGACCGAGATCACTCACCGGAGAAGATGCACAGTACTTGCAACGCTTGATGACGACCATGAGTACACGTACCGCGCCGATCTACCACAAAGCCTCTCACCAGTTGTTGATTCTGTTGTGCCTTATGTTGCTGGATTTGTGGCGTGCAAAGTTGCTGATGCTACACCCTGTGAAGAGTACACAGTTGTGCTGCAGTCAAAGTCGCTTCCGGCGCTCACTCAAGCAAAGAGTCGTGGTGGGCTTATGGCAGTATCTAGGGATGTACTGTGCATTTGCGAGGCTGCTGAAAAAGGACTCTGCGTACTGCAAGCACAGCATCTCGATTTGCGAGAAATGTACAACAGGTGCGCATCACTTGTCGTAGATATCTTAACCATGACCTTGGAGAAATCATTGTTTGGGAGCCCGAACCTCACCTGCTGGAATGTGACCCATTAGATAACCACATATACGAATTGTCAAAGAAGATAGCAGAATGTTATATCAAGATCCGGATGCATCACACCACAAAGGAAGTCAACAGGGTAAATTCTAAAGAGAGAGTGCGAACACTCCTTTCAAGGCTGATAATATTTAAAAATCAATGAACAAACTTACAAGTTTGCTGGAAATCTATGGTTAAATGCAGGCTTTATGAACACCAAAGCGCCCACTGCAACTTTTCAACGAAATATTCTACCAGCCATACGTGTATTTTATTAACTATAGCATGTTTGTTTTTTATGTGGCTCATGTGCGAAAATGTGCAGCTCGGCACATGCAAGCTCTATTAAACATCAAGTAATCGTGATAAGAAGCATATACGTGAGTGGCTTTATCTTAATTTCTTCATAAGAAATGTTGCCGCATGTGCTTAACATCAAGATTTCTGGATGCGAATAGAGTGTGTAGCTTTGAATATCAAATATCAAAACACAAATGTGCCTTCAGTAATAATACTTTAACACATATGTCTAAAATGCAATAAGAAACTAAACTATCAATGCAAAATGCATTCATGGACATGGTTTATGACACATTGCTATAAAATTCAATACCATAAAATAACACTCATTGACTATAATGAAGGAATATTACAATTGTTCCAGGGGGTCAGGCCATTGCAATGCACAGAGGTGGTTGATTTGTGGGGTTTTACGGCCCACAACCATGATATGATTGCCAACGCTTCGACATGTGGACGATTTTTGTAGTACTATAGTTTGATGACCTATTTCAAGAATTTTCATTGTGTGATTTTGCTGAATATGCATCAGCTCGTGATGGTCCTGGACCTTATCTTCAACACTCCGCCGAAGGTAGGTGAAACGAGCCAGTTTGAAACAACACTAACGAAATGAAAAAAACGAGCATGCAGTTAGATATGGAACATGCAGTGCAACTCAAATATTTGTGTACAGAGGTTGTATATGTTTTGAAGTAGTGAATCAGCTTACCGCAGCACCATAGTGTAGAGTGCCTTATCACTTTACAAAATGTTGGTTTCCAGTAAAACACAAAAGCAGCCCGCAAGTATGATTTGCGTAGAGCCCCTCGGTCAGCTGTTTCTTTTTTTTCCCCGAAGCCTGCAGCTAAATATGCGTGCACAAAATTGTTTTGCATCAAAGAATAGACACCATTAGCACTTGGTACAGCATCAAAGTTTGTTTCCGCCTTGATTTCTTATCGTGGGCTTGCAAAACAACTCGAGCGCCGCTCTTAATACATTGCCGTCTATGGTGGCCCCGCCTTCCCTTTCCTCTAGTAACGTGGCCTCCGCTGGCTTCACTTGGCCCCGTAGGCGGCTGCAGGGACTTCCACTCCGGAAGTTTAATGGAACCTCCTTGGGTGACACCATCTGTGTGATCTTGATGCAACATGTTGCTCAATCATTGCAGTTACATGCTGCACCACATTCCAGGTGTAATGCATACCCTATCAAATGGATCTAATACATACTATGTGGAGGGGTGCAACTTGCCTGGCTTGTGGCGAGTCTGCTGGACCTGGCTCTGGTTTAACAAAACTTGATACTGGGCTAGATGGTGCAAGTTCATTGTCACGGTAATATAGGCGCAGGAACAACATTCACATAGACACGAGGAGACAGGACAAGCGCTCACTTTCATCTACCTTTATTTTTGGCTACGCCGACAATATATACATGTGACGCTATAGACGGGAGCCGTGCCGTGGTTGATGCGCCATGTTTATTCTACTGCACGCGCCACATCTTCTTCATCGCCTTCGCCTTCCATTGTAGAGGAAATGATCCATTGTAGAGGAAGGATTGTAGAGGAAATGATCACCAGATTTAAAGAATACCATCAAGATTCATCTGCAACTTACCAGACAGAGACATTTGAGTTCAGTCGACACAATCACAAGCAGTCTTCGCGCGGCAATCGGGTTTGCGGAACATGGCCTCATATTAGGAATTTGTCGACGGTTGTGCCATGTTATAATTCGCCTGAGTATATGAAACACATTCGAACGTCGAGCACGAATCTACAATTCCCAACAGTGAATCGAAACTCTTCCCCCACTGAAACACATGGAAGCCATATCCCCAAAAGGCCCAACCTCCCACCAGCCTTCCGATCTGCTGAAAAGTCGCCAACGTCTACCTCTTCGCTTCGTTGTAGTGCTGGAGCGGTTACTCAACCATCGCATGCATTTGGTTCGTCGTCTCGCACAAGTAGCCCACCACCTGGCTTTGCAACAAACGCCTCTTCTGTGGCTCGCAATGGCCCCGCATGCCTCGCAGGGCTACTGCGTCCACGATAGACGGGCTTATGCGCAGGGAAAATACTAAACCATGTGACAGTCCTTTCGTGTTGGCTGACGAGCTACAGGGCCTTAGCGCTACAATTCCGCAAAAAGCCATGCCTGCTCATTCAAAGGCTGGCCAGACCATGTCTTCTGCGACAACAATCACCGCTCAGCCATGTGAAGATCGAAGCGACATGGAAGCATCAGTCAACATGAATCTCAACTATTCTAGTAAAAAGGCACTTACCGTTCCTGATGACAGAGAGAAAACTTATTCCCACCCAGCACATTGCGCTGAGACCTACAAGAGTGCATGTTCTCTAGACAAGGAACAGTATTCGTTTCCATATGAAAGAGCCGAACTACTCACCGCCGGACCTCTAACTGAGACGAAGTTTCTGCAGAACTCTCTTGAGAGAGTTAGTTATCAAGAACCACCAAACAGCTCAGAAGCTTCGAATGCACGGAGCACCGCATATTACCGTGTGACAGATGCGTTCTCAACGAACGGTATCGTACAAGCGTCTGGAAAGCCTTCCAGCACAATACCTTCGCTGAACTGTAATCCTCAGAGTGCTTTACCGGGCATCGCCAACCTGTTGAACACATCGAGCTGTGTAGAGAATCGGAGCTTGCCTGATGGAGTGTCACATCAGCGACTGTCGCAGCAAAGCCAGCTACAGCAGCAGCAACAGCACAAGCAAATTGACGAACGCGAGAAACCACGCCAAAAGCACCTACAAAAACAACGACGAACCCAAATTTCATCGAAAGCTCAATTACGGAATGAAGAGGGATGCCGAACTGCAAGCTTTCTACATAGAAGGCCACTTCATGATGTCAGCAGACTTCACAGAATGGGAAAGTGGTCGACACATCTACATCCGAGACCAGGGCTGCACCTACGACCGAAACAACCGCGACACCACCACCAGAAACGACGAAAAAGGCATAGAACTACCCGTTCTACTCCACAGGAACGCGATCATCGCCCGATCAGCTTCAGTCGACGAACACGAAAACTGGGAGCACAAACAGTCCAGTGCCTACGGCATGCGAGCTGCCGATGCAACAACGTGTCCCAACATTATTCAACTATGACCTTTCTACAAGTTGTGTCCTCAGTATTACCGATGTGCTGTGCATGCTTACGTCGTCCGCAGCGCAGCAGCCAGCCTCGGCCGCCAGAGACCTCGATTTCTCCGGACTGCGCCACCCTCCGCTTTGAAGCTTTTGCAAGTTTACGGAACTCACTTGGAACATGTGGAACTGTCTGTGCATTGTGACTTTTCCTTCTTGTGTGGGTTTCATCTCCTTGTTGTTGTTTTTTTGATACTCTTGCTGCTTTTACTTCTTTCGGGGGTAGGGGGAATCATGTGACGTACGTAGCGAGGAAGCGATGGAAGGCGAAGGCGATGAAGAAGATGTGGCGCGTGCAGTAGAATAAAACATGGCGCATCGACCACGGCACGGCTCCCGTCTATAGCGTCACATACACGTACCACACGTATGCTCCATCAGTCAAGCACATCGTCACCGTCATCCGACATCACATATCATTACACACATCCGTCTAGATATTTTATCTCTCCTTTTCTAAGATTAACAGATGTATCGCTAATGCATTCTTTACCCTTCTTGAAAATAAAATATGCTTCTAACAGTTCACGTGCCGTCTGTTCCCTTCCCCTACCAAGAATTTTCGTTTCTTTCCAGTTTGGCTCGCAATCACTACATTTTGCACAGTGTTCTGCCATATTACTTCCACCGTTCTTAACAGCCCGTGCGTGTTCCATTGCCCGGTCATTGAAGCAGCGGCCTGTTTGACCTATATACGAAACACCGCACGTCATCGGAACCTCATAGACCACCTTAGTAGCACACTTAGCATACTCTACGCCATGTTTTTTCTCGCATTCTCTTCTTTTTGCTCCCTTTCTTGACACACGTGAACACAGTAGCCCAAGCTTCTTCGGCGCAGAAAAAACCACAGGCACTCCGTACCTGTTGGCCACCTTTTTCACATGGTGTGCGATTCTATGTACGTACGGTATTACCACCGGTTTGGTGGCGGTCCTTTTTTCTTTGTCAACCACTTCTCCGAACAGTGACTGTTTTGTCTTTCTCAGAAGGCCCTCAGTGACAGATAGAATCACTTCTGAGGGGTAGTCCGCCGAAAGCAACCGCTGTACTTGCTTAACAAAACTTGAGTGCATTTTGTGCGGGCAAGACTTGGCCACCGCCGATCCTAAGAACATATGGGTGATAGCCCTCTTGACAGTCTTGGACTGCGCAGAACGGTAGGGTAACGGCTCTTTCTGGGCACGCGGGGCATATACTCCCAACATACATGGTCGTCCTTTAGCGTCATGTTAATGTCTAAAAACTGTAGCGACCCTTTTGATGGTAGCTCGTGCGTGAAAACTAAGCCCTTCCCATTATCTCGGAAGCTGTCCAAGATGTTACCCACAACTTCAGTGTACGTCATATCGGTTAGCTTGTCTAAACAAATAAGATAATCGTCCACGTACCTAAACACTTTCTGCACACCTTTTCCCGCAAAACAGCGCTGAAGGTCGCGGTCAACGTAGGCTAAAAAGATATTGCACAATACTGGGGCCACGCAGGAGCCAATGCAAATACCCTTCTTCTGGCGATAGAAATTACCCTCAAAGGAGACGAACGTTGTATTCAGGTAAACCTGAAGGAGACGCAAAAAGTTATCAACCGACACACCGGTTGATTTCCAGAACTCCTGCGGTGTGTCGGTTGATAACTTTTTGCGTCTCCTTCAGGTTTACCTGAATACAACGTTCGTCTCCTTTGAGGGTAATTTCTATCGCCAGAAGAAGGGTATTTGCATTGGCTCCTGCGTGGCCCCAGTATTGTGCAATATCTTTTTAGCCCACGTTGACCGCGACCTTCAGCGCTGTTTTGCGGGAAAAGGTGTGCAGAAAGTGTTTAGGTACGTGGACGATTATCTTATTTGTTTAGACAAGCTAACCGATATGACGTACACTGAAGTTGTGGGTAACATCTTGGACAGCTTCCGAGATAATGGGAAGGGCTTAGTTTTCACGCACGAGCTACCATCAAAAGGGTCGCTACAGTTTTTAGACATTAACATGACGCTAAAGGACGACCATGTATGTTGGGAGTATATGCCCCGCGTGCCCAGAAAGAGCCGTTACCCTACCGTTCTGCGCAGTCCAAGACTGTCAAGAGGGCTATCACCCATATGTTCTTAGGATCGGCGGTGGCCAAGTCTTGCCCGCACAAAATGCACTCAAGTTTTGTTAAGCAAGTACAGCGGTTGCTTTCGGCGGACTACCCCTCAGAAGTGATTCTATCTGTCACTGAGGGCCTTCTGAGAAAGACAAAACAGTCACTGTTCGGAGAAGTGGTTGACAAAGAAAAAAGGACCGCCACCAAACCGGTGGTAATACCGTACGTACATAGAATCGCACACCATGTGAAAAAGGTGGCCAACAGGTACGGAGTGCCTGTGGTTTTTTCTGCGCCGAAGAAGCTTGGGCTACTGTGTTCACGTGTGTCAAGAAAGGGAGCAAAAAGAAGAGAATGCGAGAAAAAACATAGCGTAGAGTATGCTAAGTGTGCCACTAAGGTGGTCTATGAGGTTCCGATGACGTGCGGTGTTTCGTATATAGGTCAAACAGGCCGCTGCTTCAATGACCGGGCAATGGAACACGCACGGGCTGTTAAGAACGGTGGAAGTAATATGGCAGAACACTGTGCAAAATGTAGTGATTGCGAGCCAAACTGGAAAGAAACGAAAATTCTTGGTAGGGGAAGGGAACAGACGGCACGTGAACTGTTAGAAGCATATTTTATTTTCAAGAAGGGTAAAGAATGCATTAGCGATACATCTGTTAATCTTAGAAAAGGAGAGATAAAATATCTAGACGGATGTGTGTAATGATATGTGATGTCGGATGACGGTGACGATGTGCTTGACTGATGGAGCATACGTGTGGTACGTGTATATATTGTCGGCGTAGCCAAAAATAAAGGTAGATGAAAGTGAGCGCTTGTCCTGTCTCCTCGTGTCTATGTGAATGTTGTTCCTGCGCCTATATTACCGTGACAATGACCTGGCTCTGCAAGGGGAGTCCTCCAAACTGTGTGGCAGGCGTACCCCATGTCACCAAGCAGCGAACCAGGCACACTGCTCTTCGTACATAACACAAGCAGGAGAATTATCAAATATGCGACTATCATGGGCAGACCCTGGCCAGCTGGCCATACATTGAAAAACTGAAGCATTGGCCCAACAACTGCGTGGAAAAAAAAAGTGTGAGACCACCAATTGCAAATTTATATCCAGTGGCCCATAAAGCCGGGCCATCTCTCGACCACGACACATATAAACAACAGAATTAATTGCTTATAGCTTGCAGTGGTCACGATGTACAGGTCGCAGAAAGTGGATTGCCTAACGAGTTCGAGAAATAATTTCAAAGGACACAGGGGTGCATGCTTCGTAGCTCTGCACCCATTAGAGAGGCATCATCTACATCATCATTATTAAACAATCTTCTTCAACTTTACCGTCATTATTATTACGAACCGCTGCCCTTTATTGTGTTGTATCGTGGCATGTGACATGCGGCAGGTGACATGCGCAGCCCCGACAGCAACTTGACTTGGGTCTTCGGTATACCTGATGGCGCCTCCTCGTAAAAGTGCGGACCGCTGCTGAAGATTACGACGCTCGACACACCATTACCTAGGAACCACGTGCGAAAAGCTAAATACGAAATTTTCTCTGCTAATTTGACATACCTGGAATACTATCGCACTACAAACATGACTTACCTGAACATGCACAGAAAACACTCCTTTGCGGTTTCGATAAACTTCCGCATCCTCGCCTCCGGGACTCTTGACACGCACATGTGTGCAGTCGGTACACCCAGTCACACCAGTGAAGTTCGCGATTTCGTAAAAGTCTCTCATAACAGCTGACAACTGCGGGGCATCGGGGAAGCGGACGACAACATGGAACAGGTGCTTTGCAAGAAGGCGCGTCACGCTGTTCACAGTGCGGCACACCGTAGGCTGGGACACATTGATCAAGTCTCCGCTGACAGTCTGAAACGTTCAGCACCGTAAAATCTTACTGCCACGAGCAGCTGCAGCATGGGTGTCAGCGGCAGTCCGAAGTTGTTGCCATTCGCTTGAAGTGGCAGGTAGGTCAGAAGCTCACGAACCGTTTGCTTCGTGAAGCGGTAGCGCATGAGGAATTCACGATCGCCGTACACCTCCATCGGGTTCGATCTGTCACACAATCTTTGTCTTAGCACGCTACGCATGCGATATGCGTCGCCGAACACAACATCGCAAGTTCTAAACGCGAATTCGTACGCAGCGATTCTTCTTACGACATCGTCCGCCATGTTTTCTATACAAGCTCACTCCAAAGACAGCACCAGCCCTGCCTTGAAGTTTTCGCATCCTCGCTTAAGTCAAGTTTACCGCGATGGTTCGGTGTAAGTCAAGGAGGGTTTATGAAACGCGTCGGCGCTAACTTGAGGCGGTCGCAAGTCTAGTTCGAGTCAAGTCGCATTTATGAATTCGGGGGTAAGAGTCACTACATTTAATTGCCAACGGTGGTCTATCCGAGTCCAGAAGCTTTTTGAGTCTTCTGTTTCCATACCCGTCTGGTTGCACCCGTGCCTAGAAGTTCCGTTGATGTCATCGTCCTAGGTTCAGGGTTCGGTTGGTTCAGTCAATTAGGTGTTGTCCATGGTGTTGCTCTACGAATTTCTTTATAAAAAACCGAATCAAATCACAAGGCCAGACTGACAAAAAGCTGTCAACCGCTTCTTGTGTTCTTCATGAGTGTCGTACAAGAAAGGTTGAAATCCAAACTAGAAGAGAAGCTCAGGGGAAGATGGATGCTTGAATCGATGAACAAATCGCAAAATATGATTTATAAGAAAGATTGTCGCAGGAGCCAACGTTTTGACACGCGGACTTGTCTTCGTCAGGGCGGGAACTGCCTTCTCCAGCGTTCGTTTATGCCCTGTTCTAAATCTTATTTTGCAATTTGTTCATCGGTACAAGAAAGGTGTGGGACACCTAAGCAGCGGCATTGCTTGCAAGTGTTGCAAGCCAATTTATAAATTCTTCCATGGTGAAGTTTAACAGCACAAGCAATACAGTAGGTTCGTGGATGAAATACACAAAAAACTTTATTGATGTTGATGTGAGTAAATTTTCATAAGAGAGAAGGCTTGGTGAGGTGAACTTGTTCTCAGTTCACATCTTCTCCTTCCTTCTACTTCTTCACTTCCTCGTGGAGCCGAGCTCCCCCAAATGGTGTTGTCGCTGCGAAGTAGGATGGGTGGAAGTCTCCCCTACTGCCTGTCCGAAGTTGCGGTGTCTCTCCAGCCTTTTTCTCACACTACTTGACTTTATGTACAAGACAGTATACAGACATTTACAGACAGTAGCCTTGGTTGGTAGGATTTACGTGGGCCGTTGCTTCAATTCGGCAGAGCAGACCAGTGCATAGCACCGCTCCTGCGACCAGAATCACCACCCGGACTCGTACCAAGTGTCCTCTCTTGCACTACTGCCCTGACCTTCCAACCTCCCTGACAGGGACGACGGCCCACCTTATAAACACCAGTTGCTCCGCCCCTGGATCCCTGACAGCAAATCGCAAGATTTTTCACACTGGGCACTCCTACATTCCCCTCTCCTTTTACTGCACACTTGGTGGAGGAGAGAGAGGTCAGTGCCGAAAACGTTGCAACATACAGACGTCAAGCAAACAGAACCCCGCATACCAACTAGTATTTACAAGAAACACACGGAAAAAGAAACATACAGGCGCAACCATCCACACTGGCAACAAAAAGAACATACAGAAATGCCTGACTTCAACCTGTTAACAATAACCGTGGCCACCACTCTGCCCCTTGCTCCAATGTGCTCTTAACAAAGGGGCTCCATGGCGATGGGATGCTGGTGGCAAGCGCATCTTAACAAGCAAGTCCATTATGGTTCCTGCCTCACCAGCTGGTCCAGCATGTGGCTGTGAACATTCCTCGACATGCCACCCGAACTACACATTTCTCCTGGGCTGTCTGTCAGGCCGGTTCCCCATTGTCAACCGTCGCACATTCCAATACAGTACCATGACTTTTAACAATGGTTGCCATCTTCACGGCACGTCCGCCACGTGACTGCACGCCTGCGCCGGCGCAGACCCCACCATGTCGGACTACCGTACTTTCTGTCTTTTTACGATGACCGTTACAATGTGTTAACTACAACAATTCATTTTTTGAGCGAATGCTTCGTACAAGGGTTTAGCCGCTTGTTCAGAAACAGTAATGCGACCTGAACGCCAGCAAACTTTCAGAAACATATTTCTGTGCAGCACAAAACACTGGTAGATGCCGGGTTATTATGTGTTTCAGAAGTGTGTCATTCCATAATTAGTTAGATTTTAAGAGGTCTGCCTGATGAGGCAAGTGGATTAGGTCACATGAGCAGTTTTCGGAATGCAATTGCCATACCTGTGTTCATCATGGATTATATCTCTGTTGCCAACATTGCAACTATACTCTTAAATTTCATCCTTTCACCGAATAGACATTCATTGATCCATTTATCACCTAACAATTACCAAGGGCACTTATTTAGTTTTTGCCAATACGCACTCCATCATGCATCTTTTATGTAAATTGTGTTATGACCTCACTGCAGAGCACAATACACTTAGGCATGAACAAGAGTTTGGAGTCGCGAGCACTAAGAAAAACGAAAGTACGAGCTGGTATAAGTGAGGCAGCCTTTTGCATTGCTAATATATATAAAGATTATGTCATGTTCTTCCAAACGCACTTGCACATACACACACTTGCAATGTCAGACAGACTGCAGTGTGCACATGTTCACTTAAGAGTACTGACACGATTTCGAGGCAATGCAAAAAGGCCATCTTCCGTGTTAGCGGCTTGCATTAAGTCTCAACACCAGAACGAGGAAACATACATAAAGTATTTTAATTTGATTTTAAAGTTTTTGTTGCCCGGCATCGGGAAGCCAGCCCCATCGCAATGGACAATACGATGACGTGCACACAGTCACCTAAAATCGCTGAAATCGATTTCAAAACTTGTTGTGAAGACTCGTTGGACAAAATGAAGTCATTGTTTATGTGCACCACATGCAACTTGCAGCAGGCGACATAGTTGCTGCAACTCCATTACGAGTTGCTGTCTTCATGTTACCTAGACCTACATTTGATTATGTTCAACATCATTGGGATACTGCCCCTTGAAATTCAAACCAAAATTGCGTTTTTAAGGTAGTTGTATTAAAAATGTATTGAGTGAATTCTGAGGCACTATGATACTATATTTAGGGTTCTCTACATCAGGTGCTTTTATTTAGAGCAACAATACGAAAATTTCTAAGATTTGTGTGTGAACTCCTTTAAGCTCGCATGCTAGCAGAGAACTCTTTCCCCCTTAAAGAAGAGATTGCAGGGCACTCATAGGCCTAGCAATGTTGCGATGATCACTTAAACAGACCGAAGGCAAGTACTGGCCTTGTTTGGTAAAGCTGATTCGTCCTTCTAAAAAGTACTTCGACGCAGAAATTTTGGTCTGTCTGTGTGTGTGTGTGTCTCTGTCCTGCTGCGAAAGGTGAACCCCTTCCTCAAAGACCACCCGGCTCTAACTGGTGGCTACCTTCATACTTCTGAACAGTCGGCCAAAAAGCAAATATTACGCATATCTGAGGCGCAACATCAATACGGAAGTATTAGACGATGTGTTCCTTTAGTAGAAAGTACATAGATGCGTAATTCTAAAGACCCTAGTGCTTGTTAGGATTCGCAAAAGCGGACGTTTCCTGTACTAGGCAAGCTTCTTGCGTTTCCCGAAACCATGGCCAGATGGCGCCCTTACCTCACGCTCGTGCGGTTAGCGCAAGTCAGGGGAACGGCCGCCCGCCACTCCGGCCGGTCCCTTTCTCTCCTCGCGTCTCTTCGTTTTCTCTCTCGCTTGCGCAACTCCTCGGGGAAATAGAAACACGCGAACCGGGACTCATGTAGTACGGCCGGTAGAAGGCTATCGTCTTTCGACGACATTTGCAGTGAAGCACGGAGATACGTGGCCAATTTTTTGTACTGTAGGTCAACAGTGAATCCTATTGCCCGAGTGGTACTGCTTCCAGTCAACAGTGGTGAGATATCCGCACCAGCATGTCTGTTGCTCCTGGAGTGCATTTCAGAATAAGGGGAGCCGTGTCTTGTCTGTCTTGGGTTTGTTTGGCAGTACGTCTGGTATTGATTTCTCCTGTATCATGCAATGTAGTATCTTTATGACTACTATACCGCTCTTTCCCATCCAAACAAAATAGAGGGGGTACTCGTGCACCTCAACATGATTCGTACCAACAATTTTTCTCACCTTTGCTCAGGCCTTCTACATAAAATGCATTCATTCAGCAAGCTCTTGCATTCAACTCTAGTTTGGTGTGGAGAATGATTCCACCTACCTCACCGTTTTTTTTTTTCATTTCTTGATCAAGATTGGCATGCAGCAAACTAATCCTTCCACATTAAAAACAGCTGTGCTGGTATTTTGCATGTTCTTTCATTTTACACATTCCAGTGTGTGAACTTATGAATATGATGCTGGAGTGATCGAGGTTCACTTCATTTCTCGTGTAAGGGTTCTTTCAAGATGTCTCGCTTTAATGTTTGCACAGAGTGCTCAGCAATGCCACTAAGGCAGGGTGTTAAGGAGGCGTCTTTATATAGTGGGTTGCAACTGCATTGAAAAAATGATGTTAAAGTAGGGGCCTAACATAACATCAGGATTGCATTCCATAACTATTTTCAGCAGTTAACCATAAGCGGAACAACTGACTTTCAAGTGGGAAAGCTGTGAAGGCATTGCTGAAGTTTTTACAAGAAACGGACCTGAGTGAACGACTATAACTCCGTTGTGTTTATGTGTGTGTTTTTACCTTTTTCTCTCATCCTGCTGACCTTTCTATCTCTAATTCCCCATCCACCAATGCGGGGTAGCAAGTTGGAAGTGCTACTCTAGTTAACCTACCGGCTTTCCACACAACTCTTATCTCTGAAAGAGAAAATTAGAATCCACCCGTTCTGTAGCACAAGGCTACAAGGAAATCCATGCGGATTTCTAAGAAATGAAAACTTCCCAGTTGCCGTAAAATTCGTCCTGGTCCGGGGTTTGAACCCGGGACAAACGCCTGTCCTGGGTGCTCGCTCCACCAGTTGAGCTAACCAAAAGGCCAGCGATTGACAGCGAGAGGGTGAATCCATTGACAACTCGAAGCACATGGGCATGAGTATATGGCAAATGAGTTCTGTGGAAACCCGCAAAGTGGAGCAACATTTATGAAAGGGAAAATTTGCATCCACCCATTCTGTAACACAAAGATACAAGGAAATCCATATGGATTTCTCGGAAATCAACTTCCATTTCTGAGAAATCCATATGGATTTCCTTGTAGCATTGTGCTACAGAACGGGTGGATGCTAATTTTCCCTTTCATAAACATTGCTACACCTTGCTGGTTTCGACAGAACTCATTTGCCAAATATTCACAACTCCTGTCTCTCTCTCTCCAACCATAGGCAGCAAAACGCATTGCACAGCTCTTCCATGTTCTCTTTGTACTGAAAACCTGCAGTATCGCTGAATGAGCACACACCAGAACAAAAAGCCACTGCTGATCCTGATATGCAAAGTGAGGATGTACTTGTTCTCACTTGTGTTTAGGCAATCCCAAATATAACAGCAGAAACGTGTATCCAGAACTTTGGGCCAAATGACAAGACACATGTCGTCACCATTCATTTAATGCCTTAGGCCACACGCAGCTTCGTGATTGCATTTTAATTTGCGACATCTTTACATGTCCTTCGTGGTGGGTTCACAAAACATTTTGCCAAATGGGCACTGGCGCAGTCACACTATTTCTCATATTACACAGTTTTGTTTAACGAAAACTTCGCTGCGTATGCTGAAAGACAACGATCTCGATGTTATGCTTGGCAGTCGACCGCTTCGTGTGAAAAATATAGACAGCACTTCATGCTTCCGTGTTTCCAAGCTGATCTGTTTTGCAGACAACACAGCTTTGTCAAACACTGAAAAAAAAGTGCAGTAGCTCCGAATCGTCCTTCTGCTCGTGCTTCTGTGGAAGTGGCAATCTTGACAATACACCTGTGTCTGGAGTACAAGCTGCCTTGTGGTATACCCAGTGGTAGTTTTACACAGCAGGTAATATATATCAAGGAAAGTTCTTCCTGGCTATCGGGATAAACATACTATCAGAAAGACAGCGACAAACATAGGATTTATTCTGACGTTTCGGCTGGAGGCCAGCCTTTTTCAATATATATATATATACAGGGTGTCCCACGTAACTTGAGCCAAGAATTTGAAAATGAAAGGCACTTCAGAGGAGAACTGAACCAAACGTATACTATTCGTACTGGTCTATAGATACTCAGGTTATTTTTTATTTCCCCCTAAAGTAATTAGTTAATTATTTTTAATTAGCTAACTTCTTAATTATGGGCTGAAAACCCAAAATATGAACACTGAGCTGTAGAGCACCTTCATAAACCACCGAATGAATTGTTTCCTGTACGATATGTCTTACGGTGTTAATTTTTCCGCATTCTAAAGAAAGCCCGCGAAATTTGAAAATGAGCCACGTGACGGACCGCGAGCGCACTGCTATAGTGCTGGTCTCAAGCGTGCAACCGGTGAACAAGGTCGCCTGCGGCTGCCACGGGGAAGCGACATGATGCTTTGAACGTGGTCGATGTTTGGGCGTCCGTCTTTGGTTCAATGACGGTGCAAATTCACACTGCTGGCCGAGCGCTGCCGCGGTGGTAAAGCGCTCAATACTGCGAGGAAAAAAAACAAACAGCAGTTTGATTCTGATTCACGAAGATCAAGAAAACAGAAGATCAAGAAAACAAGAAAGTAAAGCTATTTTCTTGTTTTATTTATCCGTCTTGGACGCTTATCTCGGCAGCGCTCGGCCAGCAGCGTGAATGTGCACCGTCATTGAACCAAAGACGGATATATATATATATATATATATATATATATATATATATATATATATATATATACATATATATATATATATATATATATATATATATATATATATATATTGTTACGGATGAAGGATGTTTATTTACAAATGACGGTCAGCGGGGATGAGGGATCGCCAAGGTAGATAGCCACGGAGATGGTGCAATGGCGCACTCCACTTCGTCGTCCTCTTCTTCATCTACCATCTCCTATTCTTTCCGTTACAATCCCCGTTTCGCAGACGAAGCCCACCGGGTGAGTCATTGTCCTGAGGTGGGATAGTAACGTTTGAGACGTGCAACGTGAGCGAGTTGCGTTTTCCTGGAGCGCCTGTCTTTAGACAAAAGCCGCGCAAGTACATACGTGAGATCACTCAGGCGATCTAGCACAACGAACAAGAACGGGACGAACGGGACAAGAAGAAGAAAGCGAGCGCCACTTGCAGAGCGGTTAGCTTTGTACAACAAGCCGTCACGTATGGAAAAACCACCACTGGCTTTCGGATTGCGCGCCGCGACGAAGAGAGGCTCCAAACTGACGTCGTTACGCTGCTCCTGTCGGAATACGGTCACATCGGGAAACTCGGGTGTAACAGCTCCCAGGCAGTCGTCGAAAGTGTCCTCCTCAGAATGGGTCGTTGGAAGTGGTAAGCGGGAAAGACAATCAGCGTCAGCATGGCGGCGGCCGCTCCTATATGTCACCACGAAGTCATACTCCTGAAGTCGTAAGGCCCACCGTGCGAGACGACCAGAAGGATCTCGGAGACTGACAAGCCAGCATAATGAATGATGATCGGTGACTATCTTGAATGGGCGGCCGTAGATGTAACAGCGAAATTTCTGAACAGCGAAAACAGCTGCGAGACACTCCTGTTCAGTGACAGTGTAATTTCGCTCAGAATTACTCAAGCAGCGACTCGCGTAAGCAACGACATGTTCGGCGCCATCTCGCTTTTGTACGAGCACTGCTCCGATGCCTACCCCGCTTGCGTCTGTATGGATCTCGGTAGGGGAACAAGGATCGAAGTGACGCAGGATGGGGTCTGACGTAAGTAGAAACTTGAGTTGACGGAACGATGACTCACATTCTGGTGTCCACTGGAACTGTACATCCCTCTGCAACAGACGCGTCAACGGTTCCACAATATCGGCGAATCTTGGCACAAAACGCCTGAAGTAAGAGCAAAGGCCCAGGAAACTACGGAGCTCTCGAGATGACTGTGGAGGCTTGAATGCGCTGACCGCTTCAATCTTGCGGGGGTCAGGTCTGACTCCGTCTTTGTCGACCAGATGACCTAGAACTAATGTCTGTCGTTCCCCGAACTTACACTTTCTGGAGTTGAGAATCAAACCAGCTTTCTCCATGCATTCCAGAACCAGGCTGAGACGCTCGTTATGCTCTTCAAAAGTGCGGCCGAAAATAACGACGTCGTCAAGATAACAAAGGCATATCTCCCACTTGAGTCCGCGAAGAATTGTGTCCATGAATCTCTCGAACGTAGCAGGGGCATTACAAAGACCGAATGGCATAACGTTAAATTCGAATAAACCATCCGGTGTAACGAAAGCAGTCTTCTCTTTATCAGCGGGGTCCATAGGTATCTGCCAATATCCGGAACGTAGATCGAGGGACGAAGAGTAGGAGGCAGAGTGCAGACAGTCTATCACATCGTCAATTCGCGGGAGCGGGTACACGTCCTTCTTTGTTACCGCATTTAGGCGTCTGTAGTCGACGCAAAATCTCCATGAGCCATCTTTTTTCTTCACCAGAATAACTGGTGCGGCCCACGGACTTGACGACTCTTGTATTACGTTTTTCATAAGCATTTCTTGTACTTGCTCCGCGATAACCTTGCGCTCCGAGGACGACACTCGGTAAGGCTTCTGCCGGATGGGATGAGCCGATCCGGTGTCAATTCGATGACGTGCACGCGAGGATGGAATAGTCGTGCGGCGCTGGTCTTGGGAGAAGTCAAACACAGAAGTATGCTTGGACAGCACTTGTACTAACGTGTTACGTTCACGAGATGACAACGACTTGCTGACCATGCCTATAATTTCCTCTTCGAAGGCGCCGGTGGCTCGCACTTTAATGGAATTCTTCTCGTCCCCTGTGGCCATAGTTGAACTGCTCGTGACGTCATCAAATACAGCAATCTTCATGTGTTTAGGAACATGCACAGGCACACCAGAGCAGTTTAGTGCCCACAACGATGTGGAGCCATTAATCACCGATACAATGCTGCTAGGCACCAGTAGGTCTTTCTTCCGACAAGAATCACTAAGTGGTTGCACAAAGGCGTCAAATGAAACGTCAGTATAGGAAGAAGCGACTACCGATACCGATGCGAATGACCATGGAGGTAGCCTCAAGTCATCAGCTACAGCAAATGTCTTCTGTTCTTCACGTGGTTCGTCCACAAATCCTGGCAGTAGCTGTTCTGGGCATGCAACGATTCCTGGGCTCCCGCTGTTTACCGAAAGCTCACCGGCACCGCAATTAACAGAGGCCCCGCAGGTTTGTAGAAAGTCTATCCCCAGGATAACGTCATGTGTACACCGTTCCAAAATAACAAATTCGGTCAAATAACACTTATCCGCCAACAGAACGTTCACAACACAAACACCAAGGGGGCGCAGTATTTCGCCGCCTACTCCACGGAATCTAGTGGGCTTGTCGAGGGAGAACATCACTTTACGTCGAAGGCGGTTCTTGAACGTCAGGCTCATAACCGATATCATTGCCCCGGTGTCCACCAAGGCCATAGCACATACACCATCAATAACCACTTTCACTTTGTTCCGCATCATAGTAACGGGCAGAGGTATCTGTGTCGAATCGTGTCTGGCGACCTCACCCCCATCGGTCGCGCAGCCTAGTTTCCCGAAGCTGGTGGTGAGAATGAACGCCGCCTCGGCGATGGAGACCGACGTTGGCGTGAAGGCGGCGGAATCAGACTGCGGTCGGAGACGGGGGAATCACTGCGGGGATGCTGTCGTGAAGTGTTGTTGCCGAAACTCACCGGTGGAGCAAACGAGCAGGGAGGCCAGGAGTGGTCATAGTTGCGACGTTCGGTTCCATAGGACGTTGGTTGTGGTTGGCGTTCGTACCACCGCGGCGACCGGCGACGGTGGGGACAGAATCTAGAGATATGCCCCGTGATACCGCAGGTGTAACACACCGGAGGCTCGCGGCTTACGTTCGGGTAGACCGGGTATGTCCGTGGCTCCAAGTAGGCTGTTCGACGGGGATACCCTGCAGCACGATCGTTATCCTCCTCTCGGTGGTAATTGTGTTGCGTCCATACAGGCCTTCTCGGGTGCCGCTCTCCGACAGTTGCCGCAGCAACAGACAGATCTCGAGGAGCTGGTGACGGAAAGTGCGACTGTTGGGCATCACGGAAGTCGTTGTTCAATTCCGTGCAGCGACTTAACTCCTCTCTAACTATCTGTCTTATGGTGTTCGCGAGATCGGCCGGCGACGTGTCGTCCTCGATGCTAGCAACAGTCGTTACATTTGCCAGCCTGCCAAACTTCGGTGTTATGCGGCGCAGTTTGAGGGCCTCGAAGGTGCGGCAATGACGTATTACGTCGGCCACTGAGCTAAGGCTCTCCTTGCCGATGAGGAAATTATATACGTCCTCCGCGATTCCCTTCAACAAATGTCCGACTTTGTCTTCTTCCGGCATTCGAGGATTGGCCATTCTGCATAGCTTCAGTATGGTTTCTATATAAGTCGTGCACGTCTCGCCTGGCAACTGAGCTCTTTGAAGAAGCGTCTGCTCGGCATGCTTCTTCCTTGCGACCGAATCACCGAAGCGCTCCTTAATATCGGACATGAAACGGTCCCATGTTGTCAAGGTCTCTTCGTGATTGTCAAACCACATGAGCGCCGTCTCGGTCAAGAAGAATACAACGTTTGCGAGCCGCGCTGCGCTGTCCCAACAATAGTGCTTGCTCACCCGTTCGTAGTGGTTCAGCCACTCGTCCACGTCCTCACCGGGCTTTCCTCCGAACATGCGGGGCTCAACCAAGTGCTGGCGTGGCCAAGAACCAGCCGCCGTTGAGGGCGAAGGTGCTGTTGGCTCGCTCCGTCTGTTGGCTTCGGTGTGGGACATCTCGGACGCCGGGGGCGACGGAGGCAATCCAGCAATGCGGCGGCTTCGACGCAGATCAGGCGGTTGGGGAACCGTGTTTCCCGTGTTTCGTTGTGGTCGGGGTACCCAGCACCTCCACCACTAACTGTTACGGATGAAGGATGTTTATTTACAAGTGACGGTCAGCGGGGATGAGGGATCGCCAAGGTAGATAGCCACGGAGATGGTGCAATGGCGCACTCCACTTCGTCGTCCTCTTCTTCATCTACCATCTCCTATTCTTTCCGTTACAATATATATATATATTAGCATTCAAGTTACGAACGCTGTCTATGTTTCAGTGCATGCATTATGTTCGTTCCCGCACATTTTCGTTTTGTTTTGATGCTGCCTCCTTTCTGAATAGTTCTTTCACGTTGTGGTTTCGTATGTCACTTACTCTACTATTGTTGATGAGCTTATAGACAGCTCGCCGAATTCTCTCTTGTCTCTTCAGTTAGTTATTCTCATCTGTTGGCGATGTTTAATTAAATTTTTAGCAGTTTTAGAGAGCTTATGTTGTCCCAGTGCTTTGCCTCCGACTTCATTTGCTGCTTCGGTGGACAGCTTAGTAAAATTTTCGTTCATCTTCTATATATGTCGTCACTTTCGTCCTGTTATAGAGCCCCATACTTGTTATGAAGTGCAATTCTAAATTCTTCTGTTTTTGCCCTGACGACATCGAGTTTAGCCAGGCCCCGGAAAGTCTGACGTTTCAGCGATCGCCGCGCATGGCGTAAAAATCAACAGGGGCGCGTTCCATCAGGTTGCGCGTAGAGCAGAACCGCTAACCTAGACCCATATTTTAGTTTGCGATTTTCCCGCTAGGAGCGCTCAACAAGGCCAAAAAGTTTTTTAAGATGGATTCGAAGTGTGCGACAAACATACTTGCCGCATAATTTCATCCTTAATAAGGATTGGCGTTTGCTCTGTGGGTTTTTACTTCATAAAACCGAACTGGGAAACAGATATCAGGAGGTTCAAGTAGTGTCAAGTAAGAAAACATTCAAGCCTGCAATTAATCATCATCATATCAGCCTGTCTACGCCCACTGCAGGGCAAAGGCCTGTCCCACAGATCTCCAATTATCCCTGTCCTGTGCTAACATGGCCAAATTTATCCTCCCAAACTTCCTGATCTCATCTGCCCACCTAACTTTATGCCGCCCCCTGCCACGCTTGCCTTCTCTAGGAATCCACTCTGTTACCCTTAATGACCAACGGTTGTCTTCGTATTACACGGCCAGCCCACGCCAATTTCTTCTTAATTTCTATTAATATGTCCCCAACACGCGTTTGTTCCCTAACCCACTCCGCTCTCTTCTTGTCCCTTAATGTTACACCTACTATTTTCCCTTCCATAGCTCGCTGCGTCGTCCTCACTTTAAGCTGAACCCTCTCAGTTAGCCTCCAAGTTTCTGCCCCGTAGGTGAGTACCGGTAAGATGCAGCTGTTATACACTTTCCTCTACAGAGACAATGGTAAGTTACCAATCATTATCTGACAATGCCGAATGCAGACCACCCCATTCTAATCGTCCTAATTACCCCAGACTCACGATTCGGATCAGGGGTCACTACCTATGACCACGGTCCCTCTCCAATACTTCTTTCTGGTCATGAAACTCCTGCCGAAGTTTCATATAGGGACGAAAACGGCCGCCAGAGGCGCCACCGTCAGCAGAAGGGCATCGGTCAGCCGCTCTTGGAAGGGCAGTTGCGCGTTCGCGTGTTTGCCATGAAAAACATTTTGCCAGACTTGCGCTTCACTGTGTCGGCTAACTGGTTACTGCAGTGATCACCCTCGGAGAAATAATACTGAATGGGTGTTCTTTAGTGGGTCAAATAATTGATTGCTACCAATGGTTGGACGGTGGTGGTCCGCCAAGCGACGCAGTTGCGTCTGCGTTCGTGCCTATACCAGCTCTTTCTAATACTTTTGCGGTGCTTTTCGCTAGAAATTACGGTGCACTCGACCGTGCACTAGCCGCCCGCAGCATTCATCTCCTGCTAGTATGGCTTACTCTGGGGCATTACGATGCTGCCAATGCGAATTTCTCACGTTGATTGAACAAGAAAGCCTGTATATGAGGCTATCCTGGCATTACAGCTGTGACCTGCTCTTCCTCGATATTAGCGATATTCGCGGTGTCCATTTGAAGAGTTGGTTTTCCGCAACTAAATCTCGTAACACTAACGAGTTAGAACCTGCATTACGTTTTTCTTTTATTATTTCATTCCCTTATGCCGTCGCAGTAACTATCACCTGAAAGCATCGTCCGAGTGCTACAAAAATACCAGCGCAAACTGAAATAAACTCGGAGCTCGTGTATCATTAGATTATTCAAACCACACTGTTCCTTGCACGTGTCTCCAGTTTCGCTTATACACTTCCTTTTTAAATCCAACCAGAGCTTTCTATGTGAATTTTTTCTGCCTTTCAGATCGTCAATAATTGCTGATTATGGTGCTAGCGGTAGTGTCCTAAAATTTTGGTTCATTAATGTCTACTATAACGCGTAGTACATGCCTCAATAATCAGCATGTTCGCGTCAATGAAATATGCGACCGCAGCATCCCCAATCGAAGCCGCATGTTTTTAGGTCAGCAGCCAAGTGTTTAACAGATAGGGAATTCGCGTAGACGTTCACGTAACACTGCAAAGTATTCCGAATTGTGCTAGCTATGCAGCGTCTTAGCGGAGTAGTGCTGTATCTAATTTGAGGCGGCAATTTCTTGCAATTATCGATACAGTGGCCATGAGCACTAGCATATGTTGGAATTAAAACTGCGTTTTTTAGACTGACGGGTGCAATGGAAGAAACACACACAAAAAATTAGAATCCCATTTTATTTTACTGCTTTTCTGTACTTGTCACTGGACAGGATGGAAGAGTGGCCGCACGAAGTAGAATGTTCCATTCGCGCTTTAAAAAAGTACGAACAGCACTTAATAAACAACTGCACAATTTGAGCCGTAGTGCAGACGAAATGCGTTACGCAGCCGACACTGGCGGAGGAAGTGAGGTCGTCCGTCATGATGTTTTCTACAATGTCCGTACAGTCATCATGCTCTTTTTTCCGCGGAGCACTCTTCTGTGTGTTCTTCAACAATTTGCAGAAGGCAAATAAGTTGGTCAAAGTGGCACCTCCAAATTGTGCCTTCACTCTTTGCAGCTCCGATGCCAAACACAGGGCTACTTCTGTTGGCATACTGCGTCGGCAGAGCCGCTGCGATTCGCAGTTTTTACTGCATCTCTAGATAGTGACACAGGGAAAATTTTATACTGGTAGTGGTGCCACACTTTGCCTGCGCATTGAGCAAGCTGCAGCATGTGCGAGACTTACCGTGAATTTCTTCTACGCCTGCATTGTCGGCGTCCGCAGCTGCGAATGTCGTAATTTCAGTTGCGTTCTGAAGAATCTTCTCACGGGCTTTTTGCAGGCGAGCGCCGTGTTTGGGCACGTGAACGCTGCTTTGGCTTGGTTAAGTAGGAAGGCAAATCTTCGAAAATTTTTGGTACGACGTCTTCCATCAGTTTGTGGCGATCGCGAGGCACTGACACAACACTTCCATTCACTGCGCACACGTACGCACGAATGATGTCTTAGGCGCAGAAATGTTTTTCACACACGTACGCGAACGTACCTGGAGTCGAACAAAAACCCGACCGTCTCTTGTCGCGGGATCCCTTGCTACTCTAGCCACTGTACTAGCGTTGCTCTGCGTCGGCTCGTAAACAGAACAAGCACACTTCTTCGTCGATGCCATTGTATCCCGACCGACAGCCTGGCTCGCAGCACATGTTAGGAATCGCTGTCAACACGTGGAGAAATACGTCGAGGTGACAGCGAAGAAAAAAAAAAGCAACAACAGCAAACACTAACAGCTACACTGCGCTAATGGTGGTCACCGTTCTGACAGCCCCCCCGGCTTGCTCGTCACCCTCCTTGCTACGCCAGCGCCACACACGGCGGTTGCGGCGGCATATGAAGCTCTCCCATAGAGTGACGTGGGAGTTTCATGATCAGAAAAAAGTATTGAGGGACCCTGCTAGTACTTCCAATGCTTCGCCAGCTATCTGAAATCGCTGTGCTTGCCCAAGGCTATTGAACATTAGTTTTCTGCATATTAATTTTGAGGCCCACTGTTATATTTTGCCTCTTTTGGGTCAGTAATCATGCTTTGTAATTCATCTCCCGAGTTACTTAGCAAGGCAATGTCATCAGCAAATCGGAGGTGACTGAAGTATTCTCTATTAACAATTACACCCACCTGTTCCCAATCCAGCACTGTAAATATTTCTTGTAAACATGCTGTGAATAACATTGGGGAAAATGTGTCCCCTTGTCTTACACCCTTCCTTATATCGATGAACAAATCGAAAAGTACGATTTAAAACAGGGAATGTCGCGGGGTCCAACGTTTCGACAAGCGGACTTGTCTTCGTCAGAGCGGCAACTTCCTTCTCCAGCGTTTGTTTATGTACGCCTTTGCACACTCTCCCCCGTCCTCAGAAAAAGAGGAGAAGAAGAGCAGCACGTGTGAGCGCGCACACACACACACACACGCCCAAGGGGGGGGGGGGGGTTGGGTGCAGGGGTATTTGGGTGACAGATGTTAGTGTGACTAATATAAGTGGCAAGAGCGAAAGCTTCCAAAGAATCCGCTCCTTGTACAGGGTCGTCCACTTTTAGGGTGAACAAGACGCAATGTGGCTCCCTTCTTTGGAACGCCAGTGCTTGCAACATGGCCACGCATCGAAGCTAAAAATGCGCCTGCGCACAGAGACATCCAAGAACCTGTACGCCTGCAGAATATTAGCTTCGATGCCAAATCACGTCGTGAAAGCTGGCGTTCCAAAAAAGGGAGCCACGCTGCGTCGTGTTCACCCTAAAAGTGGACGAACCTGTACATATCTTGCAAATGCAACGTAACAGTAGGTCGGCGCGAAATGAGTTCCCATGCTGGTGCCAAAAATTTGCAGGTAGTTGGTCGAGTCAAATTCAAAGTAATTACGTGTAAGTACTAATTTTAGTAACGCGATGTAAACTTCAGCGGCGTGTGCACGTTTGCTATTCTGTATTGCCTTCGAGAGCTCTTCGATTCCTGCTGTGATAGGTATATTCGTGTATAGGGAGGTGACATCTAGCGTTACCAGAATAGCCTGATCTGAAAGTGTTTGTATTTCGTTAATAGACTCTATAATCCGCAGAAAGTGAGGCGTATCCTGAATAAAGGACGGAAGGTTGGGTGGTATGTCAGATAGATGGCGATTAAGAAACTTGGATAATGGCTCCGTCGGGGTGTTTTTGTTGGACACTATGGGTCTTCCCGGTATTTCAGGCGCTAACAACGTCCAGCCCGAGCACTTGCGATGCGCTGGCGATACGGCTGCGGGGCTGTGCACGGTGTGATTCTTCTTCATTACAGGCCTTAAAGGGCCCCTAAACCACCCCCGACATTTTTTTGAACATTTCAAGTTAGCACGCGCATCAAGTTGAAAATGTCGTCACGATGAACGATGTCAAACGCGGCAGCGCTACGCGCCGCGGCCGCGCCACAAACTCGAAAAACAATCCCGTGCGCCTCTCCGGCCAGTTCCGGCACGCCAAAGTTAGCCGTGACGACATTGTGGTTTTTGGTGACGTCAAAGAAGTCCGAGCTCCGCTTATTGGTCGATGGAGAACGTCGACTTCCGGTTAGTCTGCTAGCAAACTCACGCGCTCCCTGCCTGTTTGTTTTCCTCGTCGTGTGTCGTTCGTGTGGTGTTCGCGTGTGAATTCGCAAATGCGCTACGCTACGCAAGTGCAAATGAGGTACAGCCGACTAGAAACTGCAGCAACTATCAGAACACGACGGATAGCGCTAACAGAGAGCGTTGGCACAGCACCAACGAAACATTTGCGCGTACGCGGGAGCCCAGCGGAGGCGAGTCAACCGGATGCGCGTCATCGGCGATGTATGTCACGTGACGTTCGGAGGAGCACTCGGCGAGGAGGTGGCACTGTCAAGCGGCGGCGGGCGCAGGAGAGAGCGAAACAAGCAAGCGCCGCGTTTTAATAATCAAACGGGTGTAACTCGGCTGTTTCGGCGCCGTTTCGAAAAATACTTGCGGCTACGTGTTTGCTGCGGTCACCGGCACAAAAGCAACGCCACAACTAAATTTCGACCTCTTGGTGGTTTAGGGGCCCTTTAATGTGTCACCGAAAGCACCAAAGCAAAAAAAAAAAAAAGACTTGCATGCGAAGTTGAGTGAGTGCTCTTCGGCCACGGGGTGGTGTCTCAACAACCATGCACAAAGAATTTGAAAATATCTGACCGCTGGAGCGAAATCGTCTCACATACCTTGTGGGCAGTGATGTGTACTTTCCACCAGTATTTTTTAATCAGTAAGTATCAATTACATATTTTTTGCCTACTCAAAACTTTAAAGATCGCTTTAATCCCTTATATTTCAGTTGGAAAGTTATAGCTCGCTTCAGATTAACCGGGAATGATTCCCTTCATGTTGAACTTTGTCACATTTGTTTTGTTTTTTTAACCAGTAAAGACAAGCAGCCTTGAAGTATGCGTGAAATGCGAAATAAATGCGCGCTGCAAGCGATATTTGACAGTTACATAGCTACATGATGCATCTCGAAACACGCTTTCGCTATCTCGCTGCCATTTAAGTCGTGACACTTTTCGAACCTCCTTGCATGGCCAAGACATGTACGCTGCGACGACAAACGCATATGCAGCCGTGCATTTGCCGAATCATCACTCGGGACGCTTGAGAAGCGGCGCGCAAGCACGCGTCTATTTTATTATAACACGTATTTCGCGATTTTTGTTTTCTTCTCGAAATGCTTGATGTCCGGGTTATCTAAGGCGGACTACTGCTTTGCACGGACTTGTTAGCGATTAAAGCAATATTTATGAAGTCGACCAATTACAAGGAATATTGACACTTAGTCATAAAATGTAGCCTTTGTAAGTACAAACGTACGATTACTGCAAGTATGAATTTAACTGAGAAATCTTTTCTAGAACTTCTGCCTTTCTTAGAAATTTAGTGCATGATGGGACGTCCTATTAATTAAGCACTTTCGGTAACACAAAACACCCGCACGGCTCTAAATAAAGAATGGATAAGTCATGAGAACACGTCTTTCTTGTACTTCCCTCTTATAGAACACGCAAGTAGCTATTTATTACTCACCAACGCTTCGGTTTCTTCGGAGGGTAGGAAGTTTATGTTAAAGCCGCTCAGCAGCTCTCTGCAGCCAGGTAACCTTGCTATTAATGAGACCACCGGACTTTGGAATTAGCTAGAAGGTCGCACCATCAGGTCTATCCTTTGCGAACCCGGACACATCATAGGATGCATCGAATGATAAAAACGGTCTATTCGGAAAAAGCTACGAGTTAGCTAGGTCTGCCAACCTAACACCTGTTTGTGGCGGACTTCTGCAAATCGTGGCCAAACATTTGTGCAAAGTTACATATAATCTGGGAATAATCGTTCACGTCATTGATGGTTAGAAATTTTCACTTTTTCAACACCGACTTCTCGCGTACGGAATGATGCAAGGACGAAACTTATTGGTAGGGATGCAGCGGCTTCTCCTTTGTATGCCCAGTAATAACTTTCATGTGCTGACCCCGGTGATGTGTGATATGCGCGGTTTAAAAAGTGCGCGTGAAAGAACAAAAGTGAGTGATGCAATGAAAAGAAGACGAGAGAAGACGCTCGTGAGCCAGAAATGAACAGCGCACGAAAAACGACGCCGAATAAGAAATAAAGGCGTGGCGTTGCAAAATTAAATAAGAGAACAAAATAAAGCAGCCAACCACAAAGAGCCACGGCATCCCCAACGGCGAATAGCTGAAGAACACGGGGACGCAGCGCTAACCAATCAAAAAGATCCACGGAATTCCCAGCGACTAATAGCTGACGAACACGAAAACGCAGCAGCCGCCAATGAGAAAATAACAACTAAGCAAACAGAAAAGAAAAGCCTGGAGCATCGGATTCTTCGGGGGGTCCATGAAAGAGAGTTCCGGGAGAGTTCCGGGCAGGCGAGTTCGACGAAGGCAGCGGATCGTCCACCAGGCCGGGCGTTGGAGACGGCAGTCGGGTTCCGGACCCGAGCCACCAGGGCTTCACCCGACCGGGACCTCCTGTTGAACAGACCTCGGCCATCGGAACCCCAGCGGCTCGCAAGTTCCAGGCGAGGACGTGCTCAATCCTGTGCCCGTAGGCACAGCGGGAACAGTCGGGCTGCGGGCCCGAGTTCCACGCCGAGACGCCTGGACAAGATGCCGCTACCATCTGATGGAGCCGCCTAGCTGCCCACGTCCTCCGTCGCCACCAAACATCTGGCATGGTGATCTTCGCAAGCCTGCTGCGCTTCGATCATCGAGCCGGTTGCACTTCGCTAACTTGTTCTTCATGAAGCTCATCGACGATTCGGCGAGCCATGCGCTTCTCCCGCGTCGACATCACGCATCACCGTCGAGCCCTTAGAGAGTAAATCGCCAGGACTTGCCCCGTAGCGCCTATAGAGACTTATTAGAACTCCACTCAATTATGTTATGCTTTCGTTTCTCTTTCAAGTGCTTGTCGTTTAGTTTCTCTCTCTTATTAGTTTACATTAAAAAGCTTGTGTGTGTGTGTCTTGTGTGAAGAACGGCTTTGTCCGCAATTAGGCTCTCGGAGGCTTTGCCTGAGGGAGTCGTTCGAAAACGAGTCTGTTGAAGAACCTGCTTTAAAATCATCACAAATCATCACACCCGGCAAGACCACGCCGAGCTCCCAAAATCAGCTCTCAATCTGTTGATACACCTTCTATTGTAGGAATGTACTCTATGTAAGTAGATCGTCGTTTAGAGACAGCGCACACTTAAAGACACTGAGCGCCTCTGAGCAAATCCGTCCCATCGAGCCACGCTGTACGGTTTTACAAGCCACTAGAGTATTTTAGTTGGAGGTCCCCAAGAGCTGGGCGTCCGAGGGAGGTGCGCGAGGGTGGAAGTGCGCATGCGCAGGGGGTCGGATCGCGTGCGTCCGCCGGCGGGGCGGACGTCGGTTTTCGAAGGCTGCGCTGCGTCTTCTGTCTTCTGCGCGCGCAGCGGCTTCGCTCCCCGGCCTAATGGCCCATAAATCTCCCCGCGGGGTGTCTTCGCGGCGTCTTGCGACTATCGCTTCTTTCATCGCCTCTCCCGTTCACCCAGTTGCAGGCCTTTCCCATTCTCACTCTCTGCGGGGAATCCTTCAGTGCTGTTCCGCCTATTTCAGGAAGCAGTAGATTTAAACATGCCTCCTTCCGGAGCAAGTCGCGTTGGTGCCAGCAGCGGCACAGCTAATAGAGTTCAATTCAACCCTGCCATAGACTTAGAGATGCTTTCCTATGTGAGAAATGCAAATACATTCCGGGACCAGAAAGAGTGGACGCACATAGCCGCGAAGATGCAGGATCTGACAAGGCAGTCGTTCACAAGTCGCACCGTGCGCGAGCGCACGTACCTGCTGCTCGGACGGTTCATCGCAAAAGACCGTGTGGCTCTCCGCAAGTGAGTATTAATTGATATCTAAACATGCTGCTAATCGCTAAGCGCACAAAATGCATTCAAAGTAGGTAACACGATTCTCTGCATGGTGTCTGTGTTTAGGTCTGGGACGGAGGAGGAATACGGCCAGCGTGAGGCACTCTTACAAGAAATACTCGATCTCGCTCGGGAGAGTGGAGTGAAGATTCCGGTTCCGCGAAAAGCCAACGCGGTGAGCGCCCAACAGCCTGAAAAATCCCGCAACTGCCCAACTGTGGCAGCAGCACGACATTCGGCGGCGCTTGCTAGGGATGCCGCTGCCGAGCACTACATCGCGGGAAACACTGTTGGCGACGCCTGTGAGTGCATTCACAGTATTCTTGTCGACTACTTTTGTAGCCATTATGCTGTATAGGAATGATTTTTCGTCTCCCATATATCCGGCATGCAACGCGAATGTTATCACAGTGTCAATCACTTTCAAACAAATGATTTTAACAGGTATACTTTTCATTGGTCATGCAGGTACCGATTTGGAAGGCTCTACGAGACAGATTGTTCAACCAAATGTAGATTACGAGGGTGGAAGAAACGAAGATCAGGAGGATAGCACCACAATCCGGGATGTTAACGAACAGCCCCCTGTAATCGCCGAGCCGCCTTCGACCCCCTGCACTGGCCCCAGCACAGTTGTTTCGCCTAGCCAAACTGAAATCACGACGACCGCGACTGGCCAGTTTGAAGCGACCCCTTCCATGTCCCTACCTGCTTTGCGAAGTGATACACCACGTGGTATGTAATTTTCAATTAACTGCGTGAGCTCATAGTGCTCACCTAAGCGCCATGTGCACATTTGCGTGCACAACTTGTTTTTGGCAGTTCTACTGACTATTTTCCAAGAAATGGCATTATGCAGGGACTGCTGCACGATTCGAACTTTCCTAGCCATCCATATCTTTTCATTTAACATCGTTGTACTGCGTTGTGGTTCAGAAGATTATTTCAGTGAGGCTACTACCATGTTCGACGACCCGTTTGTCATCTCACGTTCCGAAACCAACGTCAGAATTGTATATTTGTTTTGCTGAGGCTGGGTACTAGAAATAACAAATGGCATTAGTGTTTGCGTACTCGCAATTAGTTCTTTTTATGCAAAAGCTGAACTTGACTGGTCGCATTACAAATAAGTAAATCAAGTTTTCTATATGCAGTGGAATATCGACTGCCTTGGAATAAAGTTCTGTAAATTTTACATATTACCAGGCCGTAATTTGCACCAGAAGTAGCGTTAATGTACCGCTATGTTTTTTCAATTTGCGCCCAAAATTAAAGTGAGGCAGGTTTCATGTGTCCGCACCTCATGTGCTTCCCAGTTTTGACATGACATACTGCATTTTCTCTCGCTCTCTTTTACATCGCAGCCAAAAGGCGGAATCAGAAGGATGTAAACTATGCATTCCTTGAAAAGCGAATGCGGCACGACTTGCTTATGAAAGAAAAGGACTTTGCCCTGGAGTCGAGGCGTCTGTCACACGAAGAAGAAAGGCTGGTCTGGGAAAAAGAGCGGACTGTCAACGAAGGGCGGCTGGTTGCCTTGCTTGATGACACAAGGCGCCAGCTTGCAGAACAGTGGGCTGAGGAAAGGCGGTTGCGAGCTGAGGAACGAGAGAAGGAGAGAAGGGAAAGAGCTGAGGAGCGAGAGATGGTGAGGAAAGAGAGGGTCGAGGAGCGTGCTCTCGCCGCTGCCCAGCAGGAGTCACTGACCAGAATAATTGAAAAAGAGTTGTCCAGAATAAAGTAAAAGAAATGCCTTTATTTCATTGTCATTTTACAATTTTTGCACACGTGACACACCCACACATTTACGAATGTAAAAAAAAAACAGATCAAAACAAAACAAAGGAATGAAGCATGTATTTGCGCAGGGATTAGTTTGTTGTAGTAGTTTACAATACATATATATAATTAAGGGTCCCTGAGAAAAACACACACACACACAATTCTACGTCAAACGTAAGTCATGTACATGGACCACAAATTATGTGCTATGTTTCAGGTATTGTTTCAGAAATGGTGGCTGTAAGGCAAAGTATTGCGACACCTGGCTGCCGTATATGCACGTGTGGCAGTTAACCAGAATTGTCGCAGCTTTGTACATTTCAGCTAGCTGCTGCTGCAAAAGCTTCTGATTTTTTTTGAAGTCCAGAAATGCGAATTCATTGACTGTTTTTCCGAAACCCCACTCAACGGCTTGGCGAACTGTACTCATCCCATGGTTGAATGCCTGCTGCGCTGAGGTCAGTACGGTTCCACCGTATGGTTTCATTATGAGTGGCAGCAGGGGGTATGCTAGGTCGCCGTATATGACGAAATCGCCGTCTTTGATAAGCCGCTCTAGCTTCGAGTATGTACCACTGCTTTGAAGAATTCCTGCAATAATAATAATAATAATAATAATAATAATAATAATAATAATAATGTCACAACTTCAGGCATAATCCACGCTAGCTTGAACTGTTACATGGGTGAACGACTGCCTGAAGAGCAAGTTAACTGGGAAATTTTCGACTCGTATAGCGCATTTCATGTGACAAGGCGACAGTATTTTGCCTGTTTTATCTCAGCTAAGTAGGTGGGAGATTAGAGGTGAGGTGTATAATGTGTTACCCGAAAAGAAAAGACACAATCAAGTGCCGTGATATGAGTTGTCATGCTGTAAGATGACATTACATTGATAATGTAGGCGTTAATTTGTTCTCACAATAAGAATGGAAAAGTTGCTCACCTGCATCATGTCGCCTTCCGGGGTAAGGTCCATCCAACTGGCAAATAATGCCATTCGGACACATAATGGACTGGTACTTCACACAGTGGCATCTCTTGTGACCTGGGTAGTAAGCTTCCTGGTTGCGTTTCGGTCGGCAAATCGGTCTAGCCGTTCCGTCTATGAAAGCCCAGCAATTGTGAAGGGGTCCTCCTTTTCTTCTCACTGCCAGCAGGGGAAAATAATGCAAATGGGTTTTCGCTAAAGGTTGTTTTGTCTACTTGAACAGACAAGCTACAGCTTTTAAATGAATGCCCTGACGAAAACCTGAAACTATCAATGGCGATATCTTTTGTGTAATCACGTAAGGACGCTTTTTTATGAGAATATAAGCTGTGCAATCTTACGATTAGTTCATATTGATTACGTAGAACGAAAATGATGAAGGACTAATGAGAAGCACGAAACGACGATCAAACCACTGAGATTTTACCATAGTCGTTGTAAACATCTCTTATTAGGTCGGCATTATGGCCAATTTGTTCTACTCAAACTCAGCAGCGTGTTATGCTCGGGAAGATACGTGTATACATAAAACGAAAAGGTTGACTTAACTGCAAGTGCGCCGAGGTAGCGGTGCGTTAACCAGCAGTGGTTGTTGCAATCATCCAGCAGGTGCCCGAAGTTGGAGGTGATGTGGAGAAACATTTTGGACGCCACAGAGGACATGACGGAGAAGTGTAGACCAAACATTTCCTCCAAATTACACCACCTGTTTAGGTACGTGAGCCGCCTTAACGCAAGGCACAATGCGGTGCGACCCGGAACCGTGACGTTTTGCGCGCTGACAACTCCATCCCGCACTAAGAGAGCACATGCCAGCTCCCCGAGGTGGCATTTTTCAAAGCGGAACTGCTGCTTGAAAACACTATCATCGATACGATCAATGTCGAGGAGCCCGGATCGCGAGCGATACCTTATCTCCCTTCTGCCCCTCATCTCGTTCTGGAGATCAAAGCAGTCGTCGTCTCTCAGAAGCCGCCGCTCCTCGATGCTTAAGAGAAGGTCGTCAATTTCTTCCCAAGACAAAGCTGATAGCAGCTCACTATCCCATAGGACGCTCGACGGCATTGTGTTTCATTAATAAAATGCAAGGCGCCAGCGCACGCAAAGGCCTGAAGGACGTTTTGCGAATGAAGCTGCCGCATATACGTGTCGCCTTCTTCCGTTCGCTAAATTCGGGTCTTTCCCATTCTTCCTCTCGGAGCTGACCAATCAGGCCCCATGTGTTTGGCCGCTCGTCATACATACACGGAATGGTGACGTGTCTACGTCTGCGGATGAGCGAGGTCAAGTTCCGTTCTCACTCCGTGTGGCCACCCCTGAGCTTTTCATTTTGCTTCAACGCTTTCGGGCATCCACATTCTTGCAGCAGCTGGCGAGCACCATTAAGCAGTACAGTGAAAGTGGCCCAGTGTGTGGGCCCTGTGTGATGTGCGGCGGGTCTGGCGAGCCATGGTCCACAGAAGCACAACGTGTGCGTGCGGTTGGGGACCGAGAGTCAAACCGCACCGCGGGTGGACTGGCGAATAAACGTTGCTGCAGACATCTCTATGGCGGGTATGGCTCGTGGAAAAAAAGACCCGAGGGGCCCTCAGTTCTAAGACCCTGTCTTTTGTGCTGTTTTACGATGTCAAATGTGCACTGCTCGCTGTTCAACTTTGCACAATGCATTCGCGCTCGAAACAAGCCGCCCCCTCCCGCCTTTTTTTTTTTAAGTCCGGTCGTCTCTCCTCAACACCATGCATATCCTAGGCAGCTTCCAGAAATTACTGCTGACATCTCCTTTGTCACAAACTTCAGTGTTTGAATGGGATCTGCGGCGACTACAAGGGAGGGAAGGGAGGGGGTACTACTTGAACAAGACACAGCAGTTACAAAGAGTGGTAGAAAACCTTATTTCGGATGTTCAGGCGGGGAGGTATTCCTCCCGGCCATGCGTGGCGATCACCCCCTCCGACCGCTCCATGGCGCGGTGTTGGACCCGTTTTCGTGCTGGTGTCTCGTTACAAGAAAGAAGGGCCCCCTGGTGTGCTCGGAGCTCGTGCGAGGGGCGGCGGCAATATATCTTGTCAAAGTTTGCGTCCAGCCGACTAAAATCATCTCGTTCGTGCGATTTTCGCTGCGCGCGCATGAGCTCGCGTAGCGCGTACGTCGGTGGTTGCGGACAGCCAACTAAAATTCTCTACTATCTCGTTTACGTACGCCAATTAACCCGGCGATTCTTGCGGGCAGGAGTAAGTGTTTCACGGGACAGGCACTGAAATGTGGAGAAACAATTCCTTGATGCGACTTAACGCACAGCGCGAGTATGGTGCGCGAGCCTGCTCGAGCTTCGTACTGCATACAGCCCATGCTCTACTGGCGCCATCTCGTGCCGTCAACGTGATATGCGTCACTCACGGCCGCTCTCTGAGCCCACTGCCTGTATATTCTAGTACACTGGACCCTAGGTAACTCTATCAACCTCCGGGATAGGGGGCGGTAAGGTCTCGTCGTCCGTAAAGCCCCTTTATGTTGGCAAGTACCGCCACTCTTTGAACCACGCCGCGATACCCTTGCCTGAGCCGTCAACCTCCTCATTTTCTCCCCCTCGTTCGCGGAGCCAGCGCATCCGCAACGCTGAGTGGCTGCGGCGCGCAACAGGTCACCTTGACGTCGCGAAAGCGACGCACAACTTGTTTTCGCGCGCTTCTAGTTTCCCTCGCCCGCCATGCGCCTGCCCAGCGGTGGTCGCCCTGCGGCTTCTAACGTGCGTGTCGCAAGTGTTTCCGCTTTTCTGTAGCGGTGTGAACTTCGTTTGCTGTGGAAATATCTTGCTTCCATTCATTTCAATGCAGCAGTAAGCCACAGAAAGGGCTAGCATGATTTTCGATCCTTCGAGGACAACTGAATGTTGTGCGCCATAAGCAGTAGCTTCAAAACGTCGCGGAAAAGCATGTCCCCCTTCTAAGCACACAGTTGCGTGCGAGTTTACTGTTACAGTTTTCCTTAGGACGTTGGTGAAGTTGCATGGATATCTTAAAGTACTGTGGCGGCAGCCAAGCCAAGCCGCCAGGCAGCGCCACCCTCCGCTGCTCTGCGGAACCACCAGAGAGAACCCGAATAAGGCCAGTTGATGTTTGGGATTCACGCCGCGCGGTTGTGTCCGCTTCTACCGCGCGTACACGCGTCCCAACAGTGGTGACCCGGACGAGGCTTACCGCCTTTTGCAAGCGATCGACGCCATGGAGACCACCGCTGACGCACTGGCCATCTCCGCCGTCGACATCAGGCTCCCGCCGTTTTGGACAGCAGACCCGCAGCTGTGGTTCCTGCAGGTGGAGTCCCAATTCACCGCTCGTCGTATTACCGCTGAGCTGACAAAGTACCACCACGTGGTCGCTAGCCTTCCACCGGCAATAGCGAGCGAAATACGCGATCTGCTGGTCGCTCCACCTGCAGAGAACGCGTACACAACGCTGAAACAGCTCCTCACCAGCCGCCTCACGTCGTCGGAGCCTCAGCGACTGCAGCAGCTACTGCAACTGTTGCGCCACATGAGGCAGCTGTTGCACACGGCCGACGCAACCACCACCGATGCCGACAGCAGACTGCTTCGCGAGCTGTTCCTACAGCGGCTCCCGGTCAACGTGCGCATGATCCTCGCCTCGGCTGCCGACAAACGCCTGTCTGAACTCGTCGAGCTCGCGGACTCTGTGCTGGCGGTCGCTCCGCCGTCCGTCGCGGCGCTACAGCCAGACATCGCCGGCCGCGCGCCTACGACAGCACTGCACGACATCCGGGAGCAGATATCCCGCCTCGCCGACACCGTCGCAGCGATGCAGGCCCGCGGTACTCCCGAGGAGCGCCAGCGTCGAGCAGCGCAACAGAAAACCTGCTGGTATCACAGGAGGTATGGCAACGCTGCTCGCAAATGCATCCCTCCTTGCGACCATGCGGGAAACGGGAGCGGCCGGCACTGAGGACGACCAGTGTCCCAGATGGCCCCGAACGTCGTCCATCAGTGTTTTTCCTCACCGACCGCGACAGTGGCCTTCGATTCCTCGTGGACACCAGCGCTGAGGTGAGCGTGTTGACGGTTGGATCCACCCATCGCCTTGTCCCCAGCGCGTCTCGCCTTCAGGCGGTCAACAACACAACCATCGCCACCTACGGGCATCGCTCGCTGCCGCTCAATTTAGGCTTGAACAGAACGTTCCGGTGGATTTTCATCGTGGCAGCAGTGAAGTTCGCCATCTTGGGTGCGGACTTTCTTCGGCATTTCGGCCTTCTCGTCGATGTGCGCAACCGGCGCCTTCACGATCCCGTGTCGCAGGCAACTGTGCAAGGCAATCCCTCGAAACACCCTCCGCTCAGCCCCACCCTGCTTGGGCCGTCCGGTGCAGAACGTTTTACTCGCATTCTGCATGAGTTTCCCGAGTTGACGAGGCAGCCGCCAGCCAGCGCCGCGGCGAAGCACGAGGTACGCCACTACATCGCCACCAGCGGCCCACCCGTGCACGCGCGGCCTCGCCGTTTGTCTCCGGAGAAGTTGAAGGTCGCCCGGCAAGAATTTGAACACATGCTGGAACTAGGGATCATCAGACCCTCGTCGAGCGCCTGGGCATCTCCACTCCATATGGTGCCCAAGTCAACACCGGGAGACTGGCGACCATGCGGGGACTACAGGGCGCTGAACCGGGTAACGACCCCAGACAGGTACCCTATACCGCACATACACGATGTCACGACGAGGCTTCACGGTGCCACTATCTTCTCGAAGCTCGACCTGGTGCGGGCATACCATCAGATTCCCGTTGCCCCGGAGGACGTCCCGAAGACCGCCATCGCAACGCCTTTCGGACTCTTCGAATTTCTCCGAATGCCATTCGGACTCCGAAACGCGGGTCAGACATTCCAGCGGTTCATGGACGGTGCTATACGCGGTCTCAACTTCTGCCACGCCTATCTTGACGACTTGCTAGTCGCCAGCAGCACTCCGGAAGAGCACGTGAATCATCTGCGCATCGTCTTCCAGCGCTTAGTGGAGCATGGCGTGGTCGTGAACATGGCCAAATGCGAGCTCGGCATGCGACAGCTGTCGTTTCTTGGACACGTCATCTCTGCCTCAGGAGTTCTTCCTCAACCCAACAAGGTTGAAGCCGTGCAAGGATTTCCGCAGCCGACCGCCAAGCGCCAGCTTCGGGAATTTCTGGGTTTGGTAAACTTCTACCGCCGTTTCATTCCCCGCTACGCCCAGATCCTTCAACCAAATGGCTCAGACACCCTCTCCTGTTCTCAAGAAGCAAAAGAAGCCCTCTGCGAAGTCAAGGGTGCCTTGGCAAATGCCGCACTGCTTGAATACCCCAGGTCCGGTGTCCCGCAGAGTCTAATGGTGGATGCCTCCGATTCAGCCGTTGGGGCTGTATTACAGCAACTCGTTGGGGGAATCTGGCGCCCGATTTCCTTCTTTTCGAGGAAGCTAGCGCCTACCGAGCGCCGCTACAGTACCTTCGGGAGAGAACTGCTGGCCGTGTACGCTGCCATACGACATTTTCGCCATTTCCTGGAAGGTGTAGAGTTTTTCGTCCTCACCGACCACAAGCCGCTTACTTACGCATTGCGCTCGCTAAGCTCCGATGGGGGAACGCACACAGCACGTGAACGGCGCCAAATGTCCTATATATCAGAGTTCACGACTGACATCCGCCACGTCAAAGGCGGCGACAATGAGGTAGCGGACGCCCTCTCTCGGAATCCTGTCAACGCCATCATGCCCACACTACAGGTTGATTTTCCCGCTTTGGCAGCCGCTCAACGTGAAGATAACGAACTGAAACGCCTGTTGACCGCGACCACTGCCCTGAATCTTCAGTGGATCCCAATTCCCGGATCCGAGGACAAGGTTTGCTGTGACACAAGCGTCAGTAGAACTCGCCCGTTCGTGCCTGCAAGCCTCCGTCGCCATGTGTTCTAGTCCTTGCACAGACTGTCTCATCCGGGGATTAGAGCCACCCAAAGACTGGTGTCGGCAAGATTTGTCTGGCCAGGCGTCAATCGGGACGTCCGACGCTGGGCACGTGAATGTGTAGCTTGCCAGCGCTCTACTCCATACCTCGACAGCACTGGGAACACTCCCCACTCCGGATTATCGCTTTGATCATGTCCACCTGGAAATCGTCGGCCCACTGCCACCCTGCCACGGAAAGGTTTACCTGCTGACCTGTGTCGACAGGTTCACCCGCTGGGCGGAGACCATCCCTATCGCGGACATCAATGCCGAGACGGTTGCGAGTGCTTTCCTGTACCACTGGGTAGCCCGTTTCGGGGTGCCCTCCACGATAACAACAGACCGCGGCCGACAGTTCGAATCAGCCCTTTTCACTGCCATCAGTCAGCTCATGGGCACCTCACGCATACGTACGACTGCGTACCACCCCATGAGCAATGGCATGGTGGAGCGCTTTCACCGCCAGCTGAAGGCTGCGCTCACGGCAACCGAAGAACACAACTGGGTGGAGGCCCTCCCACTCGTTCTTTTGGGTATTAGGTCCACCTTGAAAGAGGACATTGGCTGCAGCGCCGCTGAGTTGGTCTACGGCACGACACTCAGGCTGCCGGGAGAGTTCTTTGCGCGCGGCTCAGAGGAGGCATCCATAGCTTGCAGTGACTATGCACTTCGCCTACGCAATGTCATGAGCAGACTGCGCGCGGTACCTCCACGGCCCGCAGGGTCGCGTGTGGTGCACGTCGACCCGCAGCTCACATCGTGCCCATATGCGTTTGTACGACACGACGCGGTTCGGCGACCTCTTCAGCCACCCTACGATGGGCCGTTTAAGGTCCTCCGCCGTGGCAACAAACAATTCACCATCCAGAGAAGCGGTCGTGAGGAGGTTGTGTCGCTGGACCGCATCAAGCCACTGGGCACACGTGGACCGTGACGACACCGTGTTGCCTCCGCTAAGGGAATCATCGCCAGGACCGCCAGCTTCAATGCCAGCCCAAGCCCACGAGGTGCCCTCCCGGCTGACGCACAGCGGACGGCTATCAATAGCACCCACTGGCCTGGACCTTTAACTCCGTTCGGCAACTCACTAAGGGGGGAGTGCTGTGGCGGCAGCCAAGCCAAGCCAAGCCGCCAGGCAGTGCCACCCTCCGCTGCTCTGCGGAACCACCAGAGAGAACCCCAATAAAGCCAGTTGATGTTTGGTATCCACGCCGCGCGGTTGTGTCCGCTTCTACCGCGCGTACACGCGTCCCAACAGTACCTTGCATACCCGGACTCTTCGTTCAGTACAATAGAGAACGCCTATATGTTTTGTTGACTTCGTGCATTGGACAGTTCTCGTGCATGCGCTAGTTTTCAAATGATCTAATTCATAAGTGCCTGCAATTCCTGCTTCGTAATTGTGCGCGTGTGTGCGCGCGCGTCTGTGCCTGTGTATATGTATGTGTGAGCTTGCGATAGCGTGTGTGAACGCGTCTGTATGTGTGCGCGTGTTCGCGCACGTCTTGTGTGCATGTATATATCTGCGTGTGTTTGTGTGTACATGTTCGCATGTATGTGTCCCTGTGCGCGTTCGCGCGTGTATAATGTATGTATGCACGTATGTATGAGCATGCTTTGTGTGTCTGCATATGTATGTATGTATTTGCGCGTCGTGGTATCTGTGCGCGTGCGTATGTATGTGTCCATGTGCGAGCGTGTGTATGCATGTGCTTGTCGCATGTGTGTTGATATATGCGTGTGTATGTATGTGCTAGTCGCATGTGTGTGGACACATGCCTGTGCATGTATCTATGCGCGTGTGGTCGTACGTGCATGTGTCGTTGTGATGATAGCAGGTTCTTTTCTTTCACAGATTTGTTCGAACGACTCTCTCAGGCGAAGCCTCCGAGAGTCTAATCGAGGACAAAGCTGTTTATCACAATATATAACAAAACACAAAGCTTTTAACGTCAACTAAATAAATGAAAAGTATAAGAAAAAGAGCAGTCATCGAAAGAAAGTTACACACAACGGAAAATTCAAGAAATGTTCTAGGAACAACATGCAAGCGCGAGGAGTTCGAGCGCGAATCGTTCAGTGACGACGGTGCAGAGTGACAAAGAATGTTCTTCGTGGTATCACCAAATCTCGCTGGGCTTGCGTGAAGACCAGACGACTGGAGCGCAGCAGGCTAGCCAAGATGATGACGCCGGGATTCTGGTCGCGACGGGTGACGACGGATGAGCCGCTAAGAGACTCGTTCAGATGGTGGAGGCCTCCTGGCTGGCCTCGCGTCACGAAGCTCGGGCCCGCAGCCCGACTGCTCCGGAGCTGCCTGAAGGAATAGGCATCTGCCGGTTGCCGGCCGAAATCCGTGCACCACGGGAGCTTCCAAGACAAACGCCGACACGAGTTCCGAGGTCAGGAAGGGGAAGAACAGGACGTCCCGGAAGGGTGAAGGCCTAGTGGCTCGGCTCTGGAAGCCGACTGCCGCCATCAGCGCCCGGCCCGGTGGATCACCTGCCCGCTTCGCCTCCTAGAACCGCTCTCTCTGGAACTCTCCTGGAACTCTGAAGAATCCGATGCCGCTCGCTTTTCTTGCGCTTCTGCTTATTCGTTACTCTTTGATTGGCCGCCGCTGTGTTCCCGTGTTCACCAGCTATTGGCCGCTGGGAACACCGTGGATCTTTGTAGTTGGCTGCTTTGTTTTGTTATTCTATTTTATTTTGCGACGCCCCGCCTTTCGTTGTTCTTTGTCTCTGTCGTCTTTCATGTTCTTGTTATTTGGTCCACGAGGGTCTTTTGTCGTCGTCTTCGTCCCCGTTGCGTCACTCATGTTTTTCACGTGCATTTTTCAAAATAATTTTCTGGTCGCGCACTTCACATATCGCAGTCGTCCGCGTGTGCGTGTAGTATGTGCGTGTGGTCGTATCCCAGGCAGCACAGATGCTCGGGCCAATATTGTTTTTTTGTTGGCTTACGGAGGTCCAATGAAGGCCCTGTGATACCACTCATAAGCCAGCATTGGAAATTCCATCTATTAAGGCCTCCAACAATGGCCCATCGTAACCATTCAATTTGCAATATTGGTTCTTCCATCCTGTAAAGAAGGCAAATGTGGGCCATAGTTGCCACTCAGCATACATTATTGGTGCGTCCAGTGCACGAGGATGGTAATGATGGGTCAGTTTCTACATAGTCCTATCAATATTGGTTATCTAATGGCGGCAGGCTGTATATATTGTCCAATCAATCTCACTGCATAGCCAATGCTGGACTTCCAATGTTCTGTGTCGGACAATATTGTCCGCACACTAGAGTTGTAGCATCAATGTTGGTAACATTTGCAAGTACACATGATATATCGGGAGGCAGGTATACACATGGTGGCAAGTACACATGATTGTTTTCCTGTTTTATCAATATGAAGGGACCACTAGCTCGACTCGGTGCCGCAAATGAGTTCAGAAAGGTCATTGTGTATGTATCCAGTGCAGCAGGAAAAATTATCTCTATAATTTACGGAATTGTTTATTTGCGCGAGTTCTAGCTATGTGTGTGAAGTAGACTAGAACTTGCACATTGGAAGTTGAGCAAACTACATCTACAACGCCATTATGTGGTCCAAAATGCCCAGCAGCATGTTAGTGGCTTTCGAGCCCACGTGCATGGCATAGCAGGTCACTTTATCTGTTGTCATTGCAATATTTCCAAAACAATAGAAGTAGGCTGTGTATACTGTCCAGACATTGTCTGGTTTCTCCAATACAGGACAGCCAATGCTGCTTGCGAGACAATATTGTCCAGACGGAAATACTGTCGCGCCTATGTTGTTCAGATTGGGAAGTACATGACATATTAGAAGCAATGATCTCTTTTTCATTTGAAACAACGTTAATATATATGTACGTACCATGTGCACTCGCATTATTAGCGCCTACGCGTAATTTCTTCACTCCCAACTTTGAGTACGGTTTACGCAAAAATATTACTTGCATGCTCTCCCCATGACACCCAGTGCCACGTGGCGCAGGCTAGTGTTGTCCTTTTTCAGTACTGAGTGTTCGGTAGCCCAGGCTTCGCCATAGCCGGTCGCATTTTGATTGTTTAATAGCGACATATTGGCGATCCCTATAAAACAAATTCAACTTGGTGTTTGCCGATTAACTGAGAACCGTGCCGCCACGATAATTTCGCCACGTGAATACGAGTCGCTCTTGAAACTGGAGTTTAGAGATGCTGCTGACAGCACCCGTGACGACGATTCCGAGTCGCACATCCGCTAATGCTTGAATGTAGCCCACGAATGCATTTGGCTGTTAAGGTACGCGTTCTGTTGAGTGAAAGCTACATTCGTTTCTGTGATACATTTCATTTCACGCATCTCAGATCAGCACGCGTAAAGATTTCTTACGCGATATTCCGAAAGTATTTGCGAAATTCGCATGTAATTTACGCACCTTTTGGAACTCCTAGATGCATGGAGAAAAAAAAAACACGAGTTAAGCGGTATGCGCGAGTAAGCACGGTATAAGTTATGCATGAGCAAATACGGTATATGCAAAACGTTGGAAGGTAAAGAAAAGCCTTTGTTATCTGTCTACCTCGAGCAGCGGGCACAGGAGCCCGCCGAACATGGAAGCGTACCACGGCAGGGGGACCGGAAGGGGGGAGCTGCGTGGGCGGCACTAATCCGTTTTGCTGCGCATACCTGTTTGACATGTTTTGCGGCAGCGAGCTGGGGGTGAGGCAGGCGAAGGGGCTTTCACTTTGCAGAGGTTTTTCGGACGCACAGGTTGTGTCGCACGGGCATCCTGTATCTGCTGAAACTGGCGAGTTTACAAAGTCAGAACACCTGAGTAATCTACGGACACGGAACTTGCGGCTGCAAACTTCTGCATAGTGAAAAAGTGGCAGCCCTGCGCTTCTTTGGACCGGACATTTTAAGTGAACTGAACAGATGAGCCTCGACGTGTTGCGCCAGTTCTAAAGGTTTTCCTGGAAGCTTCGTACCGATTTTAGCCATTCGTTTATTTTACTCATTGTGTGTTCTGTTGTGCTCGCACCCTCATTTTGGCGTGTGCCGGGTTTATTATAGCATGTATTACTGCGTATTTTCTTTATATTTGTCTATTTGTAAATACACACGCGCTGGGCTTTGTTGTATACGTCGCGGCAGATGAAGTAATCGGTTCTAGCAAAGCTGTTTTGGTTCGTGTGACTTTCATGATTGTGTTTTTGTCTTGCGTGAAACGCGTGTTTTCCCTGTGCTCTTTAACGGTAATTTCTTGTTCCTGGTTTTCGGTTCTTTCGAAGTCGTCGGTTTGTCCCCATATACCGTCCGTTCCGGATTCTACATGAAGAAACATATCGGCATATCCTAACATTCAGTTATGCTGTGTTGCTTGAGGAAGCGTTAAATTTCTACAATTCAGCTGTTTCGTGGAATCATTTCAGGAACCTCCCAAGCTTCAGCAGCTCCATGTAATCACGTAAACCAAAACGTGTCGCATAGGTTTAGGCGTATGTTTTCTTGTGCCTCTTCTTTTTGCTTATGGTGCTTATGCGTTTAGTTTTCTCGAGGCTGATTATATACAATGGACTTCAAACTTAGAGCGAATATTGATTTGTTGATTTTATCCCAACTTCCTTTTCAATCCCTTCTCATGTCTCTTATACTCACGAATAAAGTGTGTCACAAAGAAGACATTTTGCTTATTTGTATGTGTGTATGTGTTCGAAAGATACGTTTCGCCATTAACATACCAGTGCATAGACCATTTATGGCTGTTTTATGCTATCGTCATAACCACGAATCGTGAACATAACCAAATTCATTTCCCAAGCTGGCAATACATACATGCATACTAAGGACAAAATAAAGCTATTCTTACTCCCATAATTTACTGGATATTCTTGCTTTTTGCCTAGAGCCACAAGCCTCGGCAAAATAAATTTAAGCGCATGCATGATAGCCAATAAAAAAGGTGGGGAAAATATAGAATCAGCCAATAAAGGAGGCTGCCAAGAAATGCTGCCTCATCCAACGATGAACGCTGGCAAAAAATGATGGACAGCCATCAATAAAGGCTGGAAAGAACGGTTAGAGCTTCCATTGTTTATACAAGCTTACCAATATTGAAAATACAAACGATGGACAATGTTGGCCAAAGCCATTCTTTCCCAATTTTTCCAACGTTATACGACTGGTATCCAACATTGGACTAATCTAGTCAAAAGTGTAGCATGGGACCCAAAATCCAATGTAGTTCCAATATTGTATCCAATGTTTTCCAACGTTGCGCGACGGTCGGTCCAATGTTGTTGTGCTGCCTGGGATGTGCTCGCGTGTGTATTTCTGCGTGTGTTCGCACGTGTACATGTATTATGGGCGCGTGTCCGTGTGTGCGTGTTCGCCCGTGTGTATGTATTTGCCTTGGTGCACCGTGTTCATGTGTTTGCCTTGGTGCACCGTGTTCGATTTCCCTCATCACCTTTGTTCTTACTTGGTGACTTTAATTTTCCCAACTTGTTGTGGAACACCAATCCGCCCGGTATAAATCCCTTCTCATCTCAGGCAAAAGAATTTTGTGAGCTTTGTTCCGTGTTTTCACTTTCCCAACTTGTTACCCAGCCGACCAGAATCACTTCCGACACTGCGAGCAAGCTTGACTTAATTTTAACTAATCGCCCAGATCTAGCTTCCCCTATAACTTTTCTACCTAACATTAGCGATCATTCTTTAATAAGTCTTGGCATTAATGCTAACCCTCCTAAACGAACTAAAGCAAAGAAAATTATTCAGGATTATAAGAAGGCGGATTTTGAAGCAATTAACGATGAATTAGGCTCATTTCTCGACAGTTTTTTAATTGACTTCGATACTCGTTCAGTTGAGGACAACTGGGCTATTTTTGTAGATCAGGTACGCCTGTTGACAGAAAAATACATTCCGAAACGTGTCATCCTTTCTAATGGCCAAGCACCTTGGTATAACTCATACATCAAGCGTCTGTCTAACAGAAAGAAACGGCTCTTTCGATTAGCTAAATCTTCTTCTAATCAAGCACGTTGGGAATACTATAAAATTGCTAATCGTGCATACTTAGCTGCACTAAAGGAAGCTAAAAATCATTACTTAACCCACACACTGCCCGAAATAATCAAAACAGACATTCGTAAGTTCTGGCGCGTCATCAACCCCTCTTGCGATACCACTATCATCCTAAAAGACACAGGAGGTGACGTAATCTCAAGTGACGCTTGCGCGATCGTTCTTAACGACACATTTTCAAAGAATTTTTCGGTTTCGAGCAATATTCACCCTCCGGGCACTATTTCATGTGACTACATTATCATGGATCCTATAACAGTTCATTCATCTGGCATTGCTAAACTCATTGGTAAATTACCCTTCAACTCAGCTCCGGGGTTCGATGGCATCAACAGCAAATTTCTAAAAAGCACTAGCGTGTTCAGCTCCATCATATTGACCAAAATCTTTCAACAATCCATTAACACGTCCACTCTGCCTTCGCAATGGAAAATAGGGAAGGTGGTCCCACTACATAAATCCGGCAGCAAGAACTCACCCATGAATTACCGCCCCATCTCGCTGACGAGCACCTGTTGCAAACTTCTGGAACACGTAATTTTTACCAACCTGGTTAACTTTCTAGATTCCAACTCATTTTTCACCACAGCTCAGCATGGTTTCCGTAAAACCTACTCATGCGAAACGCAACTAATATCATTTACTCATGGACTACATTGTATTTTAGATCGCGCCTCAACTGCTGATTGTGTCTTTTTAGATTTTAGTAAAGCATTTGACAAGGTTTGCCATCAACTACTTCTTTTCAAGCTAAGTCTTCTAAACCTCGATAGTAAAATACTGAAATGGGTTGAATACTTTGTAACCGCCATCAGTTTGTTACTGCTAATAATCAAGACTCACCTTTAACTGTGGTTCGTTCTGGTGTGCCTCAGGGATCAGTACTAGGACCACTCCTTTTTCTAATCTATATCAACGATCTACCATCTGCATTGACTTCTCACGTTCACTTGTTTGCTGACGATTGCGTAATTTATCGTGAAATAAACTGCACTGACGATTCTAACGCTCTTCAATCAGATTTAAACTACATAAGTGATTGGTGTAATACCTGGCGAATGGAACTAAATATTAACAAATGTAAAATTTTGCGTGTTCACAGAAATTCCACCACCCTTCCCTTCTACCATTTGAATAACACACCCTTAGATTCCGTGAACTCATACAAATACTTGGGCGTTCATATAACATCAAATCTAACCTGGTCTCTTCACATTGAATACATAATTAGTAAAGCTAACAGCACGCTTGGTTACTTACGTCACAACTTTTCTAATGCTCCATCATCCTTAAAATTACTACTTTATCAGTCACTAGTACGCCCGAAATTAGAGTATGCTGCAGCAGTGTGGGACCCATTCAACGAAAACCTCATCTTTTCTCTAGAGCTCGTTCAAAATAATTCAGTTCGATTCATTTATTCTAATTATAACCGAACTTCCAGCATATCTTCAATGAAAGCTAACCTATGTCTTCCATCACTAGCATCTCGGAGGAACATAGCTCGCTTAACTTTGTTTCATAAGTTATACCATCACCCATTTCTTCAAAATAACTTCATTTCTCAGCCGCATTATTTATCGCACCGTATCGACCATCGCTTCAAAGTCAGAATTCAATCATGTAATACTAACACGTTCAGTCATTCCTTTTTCCCCAGAACATCTCGGCAGTGGAACCACCTTCCCAATGACATAGTCGCCATCAATGACAGCAAACTTTTTCGCAAGGCTGTAGAAAACATTTTTTGACTTGGGAATTGTAACATCTTATTTTCATCGTTATGCCTGTTGAGTAATTAATAACTAACTAGCCAACATTGTATAAGCAGGACTTTATGTGATGTTACCTTTGTCGTTTACCATTCCCCTCTGTAATGCCCTCGGGCCTTGAGGGTACAATAAATGAAATGAAATGAAAAGTACGTGTGCGCATGTGGTCGCATGCGCATGCGCGTGTGTGTATATTTGAGTGTGTGTCTGCGTATGTGTGTACGTGCACCCGTGCGGTCGTATGTAGGGATGGTAAAATTGATGAACGATTAATCGATTAAATGCACACAATTAATCGATTAATCATCATCGATTTCCCCTTTTCAATTAATCGATTAAGACTCTTCGATTAATCGATTACGGCACCACCCCCCAACCCCAACACCGTCCCTTGGCCGGAGCGCATGACTGCGAGGCGCGCGACGCCGAGACGCAGATGTCGAGCGCATATTTCTACGCACGTAGAAGGAGCCCGGAGCCGCAGGCGGCCATACCCCATAGAGATAGAAATGAACTCGACCCGATCTCCGTCGCCCACACTGTTTTATTTAACCCCCAGATTTTACTTGCTTCTTGTGTAAGTGCCAAATTGTTTATTTCTTGACTGGTTCAGTTCTTATTGCCGTTTGTATTTTACTCCTTAGGATATTAAATATTATTTGTCAGCAATGAAGGAAAGAGAGATGATGTATTAGAACGTAGAAAGGGTGGCCTGATCTAGTACGCCCCGGCCTTCTACTCTATCTTGGGGACAACGCAACAGGGGAACAAGAGTGATGAAGCATGATGATGGTGATAATAATAAGTGATCCGTATATGCATAATAAGACAAGGACGCTAGACAAGGACGCGGACAAGGACGCTAGTAATCATATTTCATTACGCTTGATACCAACTAGCCCAACTGTCCGCCTTAACGCCTATATGCTCTTTGATAACTGTAATTCTAGTTTCCCTGCAATGCAGTTAGCCCAGCTTATGGCAGCTATTCACTTCTGCAAAACAGCGTGCTATGACGCGGAAAATGTCGACTCAGCTCTCTTGGCATAAACACTCATAATAGTCAAACCCCAGCACGTGTAACTGGAGCCTCGCCTCCACTTGAGACGTGACAGGGGCCGCCATTAGTTGGGCGAATATGCTGTGCAGGGAAAGGCACTCGAGGATTATGAAAAAAAGTCTGATTTGATTTGTGTGGTTTAACTTCTCAAAAGTAGCTCTAATTATGAGAGACGCCGTAGTGGAGGTCTCCGGAAATTTCGACCACCTGGGGTTCTTTAACCTGAACCGACATCGCACAGCACACGGGCCTCAACATTTCTCCTCCATCGAAATGCAGCCGCCGTAGCCGGGATGCCATATGAAGAAGGTCTCATAGTCGCATAATGCACAGAAGCCAGTTTAGCTGAATTTAAGTCTAATAGTCGCTTTTCATAATCCGCAACTTTGTGCAATGACGTACCGAACGACTACCATCCACTCCATTTCTATTGAAAAAATGGCCTTGTAACATTTCGTAATTCATTTGGTAATTCTGTATGGTCGCCTATTTCGGGTGAAATACAGCTTTCATCTATTGCCTGTACTCACATGTCAACCAGCCTAGAGGCCGCCGTCTACTGTTGTGGCACGAATGCAAGACAGTCGCGAAACAATATGTGTTCTAATCTCTGATACATTAGACAGCGCTCATGGGTCGAGCTGTGCGCGCGGTTGAAAAGGTGCGCGTAGCGCCGAGTTAAGTCGGCGACCGGGTGAAGCCTGTGCAGTATACTGGCACAGCTGCAGCTTATTCTAGCCGGGAGGAAAAACTCGTGTCACTCTATTTCCCGCAGATGCCTGCACTGATGACTTGTTTGAGACCAGTATGTTGTTGTGCAATCTCGCATGAGTGACCTCAAGGAGGAGATGACGTCAGTTCGTGGTTATACTATTATCAGAGTCCTTCAAAAGCATTGAAGGACTCTGGTATTATCGAGGGCTTCCACAATATCTAACTGACAAACCGATAAATATGGCCGCGTCTACAAGAGCGAGCGTCTTTAACTTTCCTTTCCTCCTCGTCTCTCTTTTTTTTACCTTTCTCGGTATTTCCTCACCCTTGGCCACACTGCATGTTTCCGGTGCGTCTTTCCAACCAGTGTGGTCGCAGAAAGCGCCTCCGATTTCGGTTTGCTCTAGTAGGCAGACTTCGAGGAAATACGACCTTCTGCCGAATCGTCCGTGGATCATGGGCACCCATGGAAACTTGGACCCTTGACAACATCCAAAAACGACGGGCTCCCTGTGTTCAGTGGGCTAAAGTGCGAATATTCACGCAGCCGCTAGAGAGCGCGTCGGATAAATACTTGTGTCGATATCAAACACAAGCTATGCCTTTCCAACAAGGCGTCATTTTTCAAGCACTTATAAAAAATGTGGATTAATCGATTAAAACATCACAGCGAAAGCAATTAATCGATGAAAGGCTAAATCGGCAAACGATTAATCGATTAAAACATATAATCGACCATCTCTAGTCGTATGCTCGCGTACGTGTAATCGTTCGCGAATGTTCATGTGCGCGTGTTCCAGCGCATGTATGTATATGCATGTGCGTGTGCGCATGTGTTGGTATGTGCGTCCGTGCTGCGCTTGCATTTAACCACGACGAAGTATAGGCACGTGCGTTCTGTATAGGCTCTTTCGAAAACACAGCATGTGTTTTGCACAGCGGCATTGATAGAAAGGCATTCGGCCCGCCTGGGCCGGGAAAATCACTTTAAATAAACTATTTGTTCTTCCATAGATATTTATTTAATCTATTCAGTAACCACTTATATGCAACATATTCTCCTGTCTATTCTACGCTGTTTGCATTGTATTCGTCGCCGTAAGGCGAGCCCAACGGACGACGGTGAGGCAAACCGCGCAGCCACTGGCAGGTACTCATTTTTCTCGGTGCGCTCTCGCTGGTGTTAACCGAAGCGTCCCGAAATAAAAACAGCTGCCATGAAGTTATGCTGGAAGCATACTATCCTCACGGCAGTTTCACAAGGGATAAATTCCTATTTGGCGCTTCAAAGGGCCGAATAAACAAGCGCGCACACTATCTCTCAGTGCGGTTGCAACGCGCCACTGGAGGGTTCAGCGTGCCGTGCACACCGCCCCGGCGCGGGGAGAGAAGAAATCCTAGGAGGATTGAGGAGAAAAGCGCGCGTGTGGAGGAGAGTGTCGTTACTTTCCAACATCAAGGGGTTTTAGTCGTCGGCGGCGAGACTCCATCGAGATTCTTCTCGCTCTCAGGAGCATGTGTTCGGATCCTCGCTAAAGGAAATTGACACCTCAACCATGTCCCCGGCGCAGCTCGCGCCAAAGGAGCGGCGAGGCCATCTCGACCGCTCCAAGAGAGGCAAAAAACCAATTACAGGGCCTGAAAAGGGCTCTGTACTATAAGGCAACACTTCCTATTAGATGCGAAGCAGCTCTTTGACTAGCCTGTGTAACGCTGCCCCTCCGACCCCACAAGCGCGAGGCAACGCGCTTCCCTCGGCGCAAGTGTTGGAGCGGTGCCAAGTAGGTCACGCCGCAGCTGGGCGTTGACGTCACGCTCCCCTCGCACGCTTCCCTCGCAGGTGCGCGCGTACGTCACACTCTCCCTCACCCGCCGGAGCGCCCGCAGCTGCCGGCCCCAACGCCCGCTCGCCTCCCGTGTCTGCGTTTCAAACAAACGTTTACACCAGTAAACGCTACACCGAGTTTCGCTTCAAACTGTTCTTCCAGCACCCGCGTCGGCGCCGTTCAACCCGTGACGCCACCCGTGCGCAACGCTGCTGCTTCGCATCCTATCAGGGTTCCCTTCGGGGAGATGGTCCAAGTTTTTTCGTACACAGAGCACAAATCCACATTCAAAATGGAGACACAAATTATGCAATAGAACGTCCGTGGACTTCTCAGCAACTTCGATGACGTTCAAGAGCTGCAACACAAACACAAACCAAAAGTGCTGTGTGTACAGGAAACATACTTAAAAGCTAAACATTCAGATATTCTTCGCGAATACGTCATGTTTTGAAAAGATCGCAATGACGCCGTCGCGTCATCAGGCGGTGTTGCCATTATAGTCCATAAGAGTGTAGCGTGTCAGCATCTACAGCTGCAAACAAGCCTTGAAGTAGTGGCAGTAAGTGCTGTTATCCTAAACAAGCATATCACAATCTCTTCTGTTTATATACCTCCGCACTCCCACTTACATAAACACGAATTTCAGCTTTTTATGGATCAGCTGCCAGAGCCTTATATTGTTCTTGGAGACTTCAATGCACATAGTGGCTTGTGGGGTGACACTCGCACCGACGCGCGAGGGCGTCTTATTGAAGTTTCTTTTCTCCTCTGGTGCATGTCTTATGAATTCCAAGGAGCCTACCTACTATAGTCTGGCTAACAAAATTTATTCTTCAATCGATCTGAACATAATTTCTCCAACCATCTTTACAGAATTTGAATGGGGGGTTATCAAGAATCTATACGGGAGCGACCATTTTCCTAGAACGTTGAAAACAAAAAAAAAGGAAACAACTTCCTTCCACAGGCTCCCCGTTGGAGGCTTGGTACTGCCGATTGGGAGAAATTCCAAAAGATTACCAGTTGTATCTCATGGGCGCACATGTCCACCCTAGAACTCGATGCTGCTGTTGCATATTTCACTACTTTCGTTGTTGATGCTGCCTCGAAGTTCATGTCCGAAGTAAGTAGAAGGCAATGAATACGTCGCGTCCCATGGTGGAACGATGAATGCAGGGATGCCCGTAAAAAACAAAACAAAGCATGGGGAATGCTGCGTGATTCTCCAACTTCGGAGAACCTTATCTACATCGAGAAGGTGAAGTCCGAAGGCAGGAGAACTCGCCGAAACGCCAGGCGAGAGAGTTGGCAGAGGTTTTTATCAGACATTAACTCGTACACAGACGAGGCCAAAGTCTGGAATAGGCTCAGGAGGGTAAGGGGCTGCGAAACACATTCTCTTCCCTTAGTAAACACACAGGGTGAGAGCTCAGAAGACCAAGCGAACTGTCTGGGTGCGCACTTCGAACATGTGTCGAGCTCGTCCCACTACTCACATGCATTTCAACGATACAAAGGCACAAACAATAAAACGCCAGCAATTACAACGGAAATCCTCCAGAGATGAGGCCTACAGCCAACCCTTTAGTTTAGCAGAGCTGCAGGCAGCGCTGAACTCTTGCAACAAGTCTGCCCCAGGTCCTGATCATGTAATATACGAAATATTGAAATACCTACCCTCTCAAGCAAAGAACACCCCCCTTTCCCTCTACAACGCTGTGTGGTCTACAGGTAACATACCATCCACGTGGAAAGAGGCAATAATAATCCCTATTCTCAAGCAGGGGAAGGGTCCATCGTACGTCTCCAGTTACCGCCCCATAGCACTGACTAGCTGCCTCTGCAAGCTGTTTGAAGAAATGATAAACCGCTGACTTATTTTTTAGAATCAGAGCAGCTCCTGGACCCTTACCAATGTGGCTTTAGAGAGGGTCGATCGACTACTGACCATCTAATACGTATTGAGGCACTTGCCCACAAACAGTCTTTCCTCTCTGTATTCCTTGATACGGAAAAAGCATATTACACCACGTGGAGATTTGGAATACTTAGAGACCTCTCCCATCTCGGTATCCGTGGTAACATGTTAAATACCATAGAAAGTTATTTGTCCAACCGAACATTCCGTGTTCGTGTAGGCGACGCACTATCACGACCATTTGTACAAGAAACTGGGGTCCCTTACGAAAATGCCATATATGGACTGATATGAAAAAATCCATCTACGGTTATATTAAAAATTGGGCAGATATGGCCATATATGGCATATACGGCCCTTATATGGCCATATCTGCCCAATTTTGAATATATCCGTATACGGGCCCGTATATGGCCATATCTGCCCAATTTTTAATATATCCGTATATGGGACCTTATATGGTCATATCTGCGCAATTTGTAATATATCCGTATATGGCGCCTTATATGGCCACGTCTGCCTGACACTGTAGGCCATGTGTGAGAGCTGAATACATATATAAACAAAAACAGAACACAAATGCAAGATGGACCTTTCACGTGCGTATTTTATTTTCCAACTATTTTTTTCATTCTTCGGAGTTGTCTTTTTTCTTTTTGCTTCTCAAGTCGCTGAGCTTTGCGCCCAGGGATAATATTAAAATTAGGTTTTCCGCTGCACTCGAACTGGCACCTCGTAGGGAAGTCTTTTGTGCGAGCTGTAAATGGCAAAACACAATTGGAGCATGAAAGCAATGCTTACATTATCAGGGCCGATAAATAGCTCCAAAATACGTGCAGCTGAAGACGCAATGACACAATATTTTATATGTATACATGCATGCATTCACTTAGGCGCCAAGAGCAACAATCATAATACATCGGAACACGCCCGTATCGTTAAACCATCCTGCATGACCGTGCATGACTAGGCAATGTGCTGGTCGATATGCAAAGCACCTTACAAGCAGTTGCTCAATTATTATTTCAGTTTACTTCTTGCACTTTGAGGCGAAAGGAAGGGAGATGCTTGTCCCTGTTTTGTGAAAAATAATTCATGGCATTTAAGCTACAGCTGTCGCGCAGGAAAAGAAAACACTGTTTTTCTCAACGACGTGATTAGCTTGTTAATCACGTGAGGCCGGTTCTCCGAAATAGCATCAAATGCATGCACATAAAGCACTGTCATTGATAGCTGAACCAGCAAACATGTTTATACATTATTGCAATAAAGCAACTGACCTTTGATGTATAGGCACGACTGAGTGTATTGTAACCTCTCCGAAATAGCGTGTGGAGTGCTCTGTTTGGTAAATAAATAAAATAAATGCAGATAATATCTAAAATGCGGCCACGCCATTTTTATGCTCAATATGGCACTTTCAGCTGCTTCTGAAGCAGCATGCATTTCCAGCCTCACGGCTTCACTGGCGCCAGATTCCGCGAATAAGCTACAATAACGAGAATTTCACTAGTGAAAGGGCGGGGGAAGGGCACCGGTAAAACGAACAGAATTTCAACAGCAACTTGTCTAAGGCATTCGTAAGGAAAAATCAGAAAATGATAGCGTGTCTAAGCACGGTACATCTGTGGGGTGACCTTCGATCTCGCCACAAGAAGAAAATACTGCATTTGGCGTCTTTTTACAACGCCGCTAAAGGGTCGGAAGCAGAAGCAATGGCTAAAGCGCAACTTAAAATATAGAAAAGAAACACGCTAGCTTTTCGACATTAGCCGTTTATCCGATATTCGATGGCGAAAACAAAGCGCTTAGCAGCTATAAAATTGTCCAATTCACGTGCTTCTGAACTGACACACCGTATCAGAATTTTAGTAACAAGCATCAAAGCTTACCTTGTAGCAATCAGCCTGGCATGAAAGACGCCTTTGTACTGCCACCAAACTTGCACTTGTGGCCCCACTTCGTTAGGAATGTGCTCTTCCGTCACTCCCGACGCAGGTCATTTTAGAACATCGAAGGTTGTCCACTTATTTACGACACGATCGAAACATGCCACTCACTGCACTCAGTACCACAGCACCACCTTTTCCGGAAAGCACAGCCATGCAGCCCACGCACAACAAAACCTTCGTGGAGAAAATGGCTCCAGTTGTGACGGCTACGCAAATGTAGTCCGTAAGAAAAAGAAAGAGAGAGGTGTATCGTTCCGAGAGGAAACGGCAAACGTAAAGCAGAAACTCGCATATTTCGATTGTTTCCCCGAAAATATGAGCGCGTTTTGTCAAAATGATGAGAAATGTGTTATGATTTAAGGATGCCAGTGAGACATGTGTATTTTCTTGCTTACCACAAGCAATGGACTACTTTTTGGACGCGAAAGTACACAGCGTAAACACGAGAGCTAGCTTTGACAGCGCTTCGCCTGATGCATGAAATCTGTTCCACGTCCATGTGGAAAAAGCGAGGGGCCGTCTCCAAAGGTCCTGCGCACTGTTCCGAGAAGAAAAAAAGCGTGGCTCTTTGCGGAAGAAAGGAACCGGAGGGCCGGGGAGGGGGTGTGGACAGAGGGGGGCTCTTTTTTGTCATTTATTTTTTGGCTCGTCTTCGGCATTCTTTTGAGCAATGGTGGGTCAGCTGTAGGAAGAGTAGAAGCGATAGCCCTCTTTCGCGCCGCACTCGGACAAGACGAGGTAAAGAAAATAAAAATAAAAGTAAAGAACTTTGCGGACACATTCCAACAATCATTCGTTTAGCTATAACTTACAGTGAACATGCAGTCTAGGCGCTTGTTGTGGTACAGCTGGCACAAGTTTTGCATTAATGCGCCACTATAATGCGCATGTATATACAATATCTTTTGGCTTTTGCAACTGAAACATCGACGAAACAATAATAGTTCAGCTTGATACATCGTTCTAATGCAGATAATAATTAGCTCGCGCTGTAGGTAAATCGCGTATTAAATGAAATTACGAAGCCATGAGAAAGCAGAACTCACCGCCAACCCTCCCTTACTCTCTTTTACCATTTACCCTTAGTGTTTACTTTTTGCATTCATTTCTTTTGTAATTACTAATTGCTCGATGGGACGAGATATGTGGTTCCACCGATTATCTGTGTGTATATAAATAACATTACAGGGTATTTATTGTTTCGCTTCGCGTGATATATTATCAGTCACCATGATGCGAGAAAATTTGACATATATATATATATATATATATATATATATATATATATATATATATATATATATATATTCTGAGGAACTGCTCCTTAATTGGATGTCGACACATAAATAATATAATACACCTATGTATATGACTGTTAACTTGCATTATGTGACTTTTGATGCATACTCTTTATATCGAGTATATAAAGCCATATACGGGCCACGGACGCCGTATACGGAAGTATCCTGCTACCGTATATGTCATATAAGGCGCAATATAAAGCCATATATGGCAGTATATAGCTGCCTTATATGGCATATAAAAGGCCATATACGTTTATATCTGGCTGTATATGACCTTATATTGAACCTTATATGACATTATATAGCCTGATATGAGCGCTTATATATCCATATCTGGCCATATATAAAACATATCTGGCCCATATCCCAGGCAGCACAACAACATTGGACCGACCTTCGCGCAACGTTGGAAAACATTGGATACAATATTGGAACTACATTGGATTTCGGGTCCCATGCTACACTTTTGACTAGATTAGTCCAATGTTGGATACCAGTCGTATAACGTTGGAAACATTGGGAAAGAATGGCTTTGGCCAACATTGTCCATCGTTTGTATTTTCAATATTGGTAAGCTTGTATAAACAATGGAAGCTCTAACCATTCTTTCCAGCCTTTATTGATGGCTGTCCATCATTTTTTGCCAGCATTCATCGTTGGATGAGGCAGCGTTTCTTGCCAGCCTCCTTTATTGGCTGATTCTATCCCCATCTTTTTTATTGGCTATCATGCATGCGCTTAAATTTGTTTTGCCGAGGCTTCTGGCTCTAGGCAAAGAGCTAGAATATCTAGTAAATTATGGGAGTAACAATAGCTTTATTTCGTCCTTAGTATGCATGTATGTATTGCCAGCTTGGGCAATGAATTTGGTTATGTTCACGATTCGTGGTTATGACGATAGCATAAAACAGACATAAATGGTCTACGCACTCGTATGTTAATGGCGAAACGTATCTTTCGAACACATACACACATACAAATAAGCAAAATGTCTTCTTTGTGACACATTTTATTCGTGAGTATAAGAGACATGAGAAGGGATTGAAAAGAAAGTTCTGATAAAATCAACAAATCAATATTCACTCTAAGTTTGAAGTCCATTGTACATGATCAGCCTCGAGAAAACTAAACGCATAAGCACCAAAAGCAAAAAGAAGAGGCACAAGAAAACATATGCCTAAACCTATGCGACACGTTTTGGTTTACGTGTTTACGTGGAGCAGCTGAAGCTTGAAAGGTTCCTGAAATGATTCCACGAAACAGCTGAATTGTAGAAATTTAACGCTTCCTCAAGTAACACAGCATAAGTGAATGTTAGGATATGGTGATATGTTTCTGCATGCAGAATCCGGCACGGAGGGTATGTGGGGACAAACCGACGACTTCGAAAGAACCGAAAACCAGGAACAAGAAATGACCGTTAAAGAGCACAGGGAAAACACGCGTTTCACGGAAGACAAAAACACAAACATGAAAGTCACACGAACCAAAACAGCTTTGCTAGAGCCGATTACTTCATCTGCCGCGACGTATACAACAAAGCCCACCACGTGTGTATTTACAAATAGACAAATATAAAGAAAATACGCAGTAATACATGCTATAATATACCCGGCACAGGCCAAAATGAGGGTGCGAGCACAACAGAATACACAATGAGTAAAATAAACGAATGGCTAAAATCGGTACGAAGCTTTGAGGAAAACCTTGAGAACTGTCGCAACACGTCGAGGCTCATCTGTTCAGTTCACTTAAAATGTCCGGTCCAAAGAAGCGCAGGGCTGCCACTTTTTCACTATGCAGAAGTTTGCAGCCGCAAGTTCCGTGTCCGTAGACTACTCAGGTGTTCTGACTTCGTAAACTCGCCAGTTTCAGCAGATACACGATGCCCGTGCGACACAACCTGTGCGCCCGAAAAACCTCTGCAGAGTGAAAGCCCCTTCGCCTGACTCACCCCCAACTCACTGCAAGAAAACACGTCAAACAGGTATGCGAAGCAAAACGGATTAGTGCCGCCCACGCACTCCCCCCTTCCGCCCCCCCTGCCGTGGTAGGCTTGCATGTTCGGCGGGCTCCTGTGCCCGCTGCTCGAGGTAGAAAGATAACAAAGGCTTTTCTTTACTTTCCAACGTTTTGCATATACCGTATTTTCTCATGCATAACTTATACCGTGCTTACTCGCGCATACCGCGTAACTCGTGTCTTTCTTTTTTCTCCATGCATCTAGGAGTTCCAAAAGGTGCGTAAATTACATGAGAATTTCGCAAATACTTTCGGAATATCGCGTAAGGAATCTTTACGCGTGCTGATCTGAGATGCATCAAATGAAATGTATCACAAAAACGAATGTAGCTTTCACTCAACAGAACGCATACCTTAAGAGCCAAATGCATTCGTGGGCTACAATCAAGCATTAGCGGATGTGCGACTCGGAATCGTCGTCACTGATGCTGTCAGCAGCATCTCTAAACTCCAGTATAAAGAGCGACTCGTATTCACGTGGCGAAATTATCGTGGCGGCACGGTTCTCAGTTAATCGGCAAACACAATGTTGAATATGTTTTATAGGAATCGCCAATATGTCGCTATTAAACAATCAAAATGCGACCGGCTATGGCGAAGCGTGGGCTACCGAATACTCAGTACGGAAAAAGGACAGCACTAGCCTGCGCCACGTGGCACTGGGTGTCACGGGGAGAGCATGCAAGTAATATTTTTGCGTAAACCGTACATAAAGTTGGGAGTGCAGAAATTACGCGTGGGCGCTAATTATGCGAGCGCACACGGTACGTACATATATATTAACGTTGCTTCAAATGAAAAAGAGATAATTGCTTCTAATATGTCATGTACTTCCCAATGTGAACAACATAGGCGCGACAGTATTTACGTCTGGACAATATTGTCTCGCAAGCAGCATTGGCTGTCCTGTATTGGAGAAACCAGACAATGTCTGGACAGTATACACAGCCTGCTTCTATTATTTTGGAAATATTGCAATGACAACAGATAAAGTGACCTGCTATGCCATGCACGTGGGCTCGGAAGCCACTAACATGCTGCTGGGCATTTTGGACCATATGATGGCGTTATAGATGTAGTTTGCTCAACTTCCAATGTGCAAGTTCTAGTCTACTTCACACACTTAGCTCGAACTTGCGCAAATAAACAAATACGTAAATTATAGAGATAATTTTTCCCGCTGCACTGAATACATGCACAATGACCTTTCTGAACTCATTTGCGGCACCGAGTCGAGCTAGTGGTCCCTTCATATTGTTAAAACAAGAAAACAATCGTGCGTACTTGCCACCATGTGTATACCTGCCTCCCGATATATCATGTGTACTTGCAAATGTTACCAACATTGATGCTACAACTCTTGTGTGCGGACAATATTGTCCGACACAGAACATTGGAAGTCCAGCATTGGCTATACAGTGAGATTGATTGGACAATATATACAGCCTGCCGCCATTACATAACCAATATTGATAGGACTATGTAGAAACTAACCCATCATTACCATCCTTGTGCACTGGACGCACCAATAATGTATGCTGAGTGGCAACTATGGCCCACATTTGCATTCTTTACAGGATGGAAGAACCAATATTGCAAATTGAATGGTTACGATGGGCCATTGTTGGAGGCCTTAACAGATGGAATTTCCAATGCTGGCTTATGAGTGGTATCACAGGGCCTTCATTGGACCTCCGTAAGCCAACAAAAAAACAATATTGGCCCGAGCATCTGTGCTGCCTGGGATATGATATTTCCGTAAGGGGTGCCCTAAGGTGGTGTGCTCAGTTGCACTCTTTTTGTTGTAAAAATGAATTCTTTGCATCTGTGCATTCCACGAAACATGTTTTACTCAGTATATGTCGATGATGTACAGATAGCGTTTTCCTCGTGCAATCAAGCAATCTGCGAGCGTCAAGTACAGCTTGGCCTTAACAAGGTGACTAAATGGGCAGATCAAAATGGTTTCAATTTAAACCCTCAAAAAGCACCTGCATCATTTTTCTCTAAAAAAAGAGGTCAGCATCCGGACACAGACATTGACCTGAAGGGGCAGCGTGTACCTGTGAAAACGGAACATAAATTTTTAGGTGTAATTCTCGATCAAAAGCTGTCATTTCTACCTCACTTGAGGCAGCTGAAAATCAAGGTATTGGCACGCACCACAGTGGGTCAGTGACACAAAATGCCTCTTGAATCTCTACAAAAGTCTGATACGAGCACGTCTAGACTATGGGTCCATAGTATACCAATCTGCTTCTCCAAGTGCTCTTAAAATGTTGGACCCTGTCCATCACTTAGGCATTCGGCTTGCCACAGGGGCTTTCAGGACAAGCCCCGTGGAAAGCCTGTACGTGGAATCAGACGAATGGTCGCTTTACCTGCAGAGATCATACTTAGCTTTAATGTATTTTTTCAGAGTGAACTTAAAGGTGTCCTGAACCACCCTCCGCGCTTGGTGAAAACAAAACATATTCTACGACTTGCCTACGCTGTAACGAACATATCAGCCAAATTGTATAGTCATCCGCGAAGCATAGCGTTCACAAGCGGAGCACAAAGCTTGCACTTCTTCAGGAGCCCTCAACTCAAAAAGCGGCTTCTCCTCACGCTCCTTGAATATGCTCTATTTCGTCATAGAGCATTTACAAGGAGCGTCGCTGCAATTGGCCGATGGCAGACACGCCCGCCTCGGCTGTGTGCGGGCCCTTCGCAGCGCGCCTTTTTTAAAACCGTAAGCGCGTGCGTGCCATGCGTGCCGTGCGCTAGCTTTTCCTTGCGTTGTGAGCACCTATATAGGCAAAATAGTTGCTGGAAATATGTAAAAATATATTTATTAATGCGCAAGCCTCACAGATGCCATTGGAAGGCATCCGTAAACTACCCCGGCATGGACGCGAATGGTGCGGTGCATAAGTCACCATAAATATAGTTTTCCAAGAAGCCAACAAATGCATGCCTGCAGCCTGTAATAAATCACAAATTAATCCCAAACTTTAATTCATCAGTGATTGTAGATGGGTTTATTCCCTATCGTATTCCAATGCGCCACCTTCTCCAATGCACCACCTATGGCTGGAGTCGAACCCAAAATATTTCTTCTATAAGGAAGACTGAAGGAATAGGTCTGACTAGGGTGTACTTGGGTGGATCACAGCTCATTAAGGCGCATTAGGGTGGATTAAGACAAAGGTGCATTAAGGTGGAGTATGGCATATTATTGAGCGGATTACAGCTAGACTTAGATTAGGGTGAATTAAGGATTACAGCAGATTAAGATTGACTAAGGTAAATTAGATTCAAATGAAATCATTACGTCTGTAATGCTTGGCTAATTTGGCGTAACTTAATAATCTGAGCTTTGAGACTTGACTTAGTCTTAACTTAATCAGCCAGGACCTAAATAGTGTTACACTAATTAGGCTCGCTCTAATTAACCTATACCTAATGATTCATTGTTTAATATGCTGGTCTTACATTAGTCATGATATAATTATGCTTGGGGTAATTAGTCATATGTTAATTATACATGGCCTAATTAGTACAGGCCTAGTTACGCTGTTCCTTGACATAATATCTTATTTAGGTATCGCTTGATGAATACTACCTGAAAGTAGGCCTGATTTAATCTGTTAGCCTAATTAGTCCTGAAATGCTTAGTCTCAACTTAATGAGGCTTGACCTTGAAGTCTTAGCATAATTACCTTCGATTAATAAGTGCTAGCTCAGGTTTGATTTAACTAGTAATAACCTAGCTATGCATGGTTTAATAGTACTATTTAATTAAAGACGGTCTAATTAGAAGCTTGCTTACACTAGATTTGTTCATATCAGCTACATTAGGCTGCGCATAATTAGATTTACCTTAATTGGACATGGTTCATTAGTATCGTGACTTAATTAATTATAAATCATTACTATCCGCTTAATTAGGTGTGACTTACTTGTCATAGCTCAATTCAGGTTGAATTAGTTCAGTTTGGCTTCGGTTTGGCTTAGTTGGATTAGTCCTGTCTGAACTAGGCTTCAAGTAATTATTCATAATTAGGCTCCTTTGAATTAGGCTTAGCCTTACCTAACCAGTCCTAGGAATCTTAATTAGGCTCCATTGAATGAGACTTAGCCTTACCTAACTAGTCCTAGGGTGCTTTGTCTTTACTACAGCGTGGTAGTGTTATGCTAGCATCACATAGCTTAGCGGAGTTTCCGGCAGATTTCCCAGTTTCACCATTAGCTTAAACAGCTTCACTGTTAAAATTGAACTAGTGTATTCACACATTAAATTAATCCATCCATCTTAGCGCATAAGATGGATGCGCATCCATCTTAGCGCATCCATCTTACTCGACTGAAGCGCTGAGGCAAGGTATCGGAATCTTAGGGCATGTCAATACACCTTATTCCACATTAACCTGTCGGCAAGGGTCCGAGTTGTGAAGGTCTTCCTTTCGAGTCATAGTAGTCACGTTTGAGCCCGACAGCATGATTATCCCGTCTACAATCACTAATCAACAATTAGCTAACTTGGGGTTATGCAGGACAAGGTGGAGCAGCATTGGTAGTTACGCTGTTTGTCCTGACGCCGCGTTATGCGCAATATCGACTACAAGCAGCGCACTGACATAGTAAACGCTCACACCTGCGAGCCTAAATGTATGTTGAACGAAAACGAAGCTTCGGAGGATCGAAAAAGAAAGAATGCGGTGATCGCGAGGGCACGCGACCGAGCCCAGGCTCCCCGGTAGTCGCGCGCTTTTCGTCAGCCACTCTGATACGTCGCTGAAGTCTGGTGACGTAAAGCGGTGGGCGGGGCACCTCCTTCGGCACCGCCCTAAGGAGCTCTGTACCCTCTATTCCGCAGAGTTGAAACAGGACTGGAAAGGGAAGTTTTCCGGTCGCAATATCTTCGCTCCTAGCAAACCGTTTTGAAAAATTCTTTCGGCTGTGAATTTCTTAGAGGCATTCAATACACACCCAGCCGTTTTCAAAACTAAGCCCGAGCGGTGGTTGAGGACCCCTTTAAAGAATGAACACCCCGTATATCCCGCTATCAACGATTTATCCAGCTTGCAACTCTTCCGCAACCGTCCTACGATGAGAGTACCTTTCTCGTTGCGTGTCAGGGATGTGGACGAGGAAATGGGCGTTGAAATTCTTCAACATAACATAATGCCACCACCTGCACACTTCTCACCGTGGAAGTGGCAGGTTATCCACACCGATTTGTCCTTTCTATATGTCACAAAACATGCTCCGCCCTCACAAATTAAAATGCATTTCTTAGAACTACAACACAAATATGCTTGTCCCGAGTGCCGGACTTCCACCCACTTTGTGTATGCGTCCACAACAACCAAGTAGGTGCGCCCGAGTAGTGGCCCCGCGAAGTCAACGTGCACCGTCTTCCATGGTGTCTGGGGACGGTCCCAGGTAGGAATAGGAGCTTTGGGTGGGCTCTTCTGCGTTGCTTGGCATTCACGGCACTGTCGCACCGTTTCCTCGATCACCTTGTCAATTCCGGGCCACTCCTTGCGCTCCTTGCGCACTTCTTCATGGCTACCATGCCTCTGTGACCAGCATGCAGAAGTGCCAGAACATGGGATCGTGCTGAGCTCGGTATGATCACTCGGGATCCAAGTGTGATGCACTCGCGATGAAATGCTAGTGCGGTCGCTTGTCGTCGGTAAGGAGCAAACTCATCTCCAGTGAGTTTCTCCACTGTGCCATCCTGCACTGCCTTGTACAACCTCTGCAGGATGCTGTCTTGTTGTGTCAGGCGTGCTATCTCAGTAGCAGTCAACGGAGGTCTCGATAAAGCTTCGAACAATAGTACGTCGCCTGGAGGCCAGGGTTCATCGAGACGTTCTGGTAATGGCAATCGGCTCAACGCAGCCGCGTTTTGATGGTTCTTTCCATGTACGCATAGCCGAGTCATGAACTTCTGCGTGCTGGACGAGTCGATTAAGGTGTTGAGCTGGTAAAGGGCCACGTCTCGTGAGTCCTGCTGAGTCGTCACTGGTGCTGAGGCAGCTGTCAAAGTTCCTTGTCGGGGATATTCGATGCTATTGCTCGTTTTTGCCTCTTTTCGCTTTTTCAGGCAGGCCTTTTCAATGTGTCCGCGTTTCTTGCAGTAGTTGCAGGAGGCTGTCTGGAACTTGCAAGTGTGTCCGGATTATGTTGCGCGTTACAACGCCAACAGCGTTGTTTCTTCTTTGGGGAAGAGGTACTCGAGTGACCTTGGTTGTCTGTCTTGCAGATACTTGTGCAGGATTCGTGAATCTCTTTAAATTCGGTTTTCACGTTCTTCTGGTTTTCGACGGCATTTTCAGCTCGCAGTGCGAGGTCGAAAGCTTTCTTGAACGTCAAGTCCTTTTCTGCGAATAGCCGTTGCTGTACCTGCTCGTTCCGAAGACCGCAAACGAAACGGTCACGCAGGATGACGTCCATAGGCAGCATTGTCGGATTCGCCGCAGTGTCTGCGCTTGTCCCAAAATTGCAATCTGCCGCTGGCTTCTTGAGCGCCGTGACGTAATCACTGACCGTTTCGTCGTGCCGTTGGTCACGTCGCTGGAATCGTGCCCTGCAGAAGACCTCAGACGGTTGTGGATCGAAGTGAGCCTTGAGCATCTGGACTATGTCCTCGTAGCTCACTTGGTTGGGCTGCTTGGGTTGAATGAGGGCACAGACCATGTCATAAGTCTGTTCCCCGCGCAGCGTTAGCAGATTAGCACGTTTCTTCGATGCGTCCGTAATGTCGTTAGCCGCGAAGAAGAACTGTAGCCTCCCATACCAGGATCTCCAGGAACCGGAGCTGCCGCTGAATTCGGGTAGCCGACCAAAGTCAGGCATCGCCATGTCGTTTCCTTGACGTCGGTGGAGTGCCGATGAGTTCAGTCTTCCTAGTTGCCAACTGTTACGTCTGTACAGCCGCTTGTGGCTGCAGACGATTTATTAAAGTACAGGAAACGTAAACAAGTTCAGAAGCGTAGCTCAAGCGTTCGAGTCACTCCTGGCCAACGTTCGACACCAGGCTCGCGCTCGTGCCACAGCGCCAGTACAGTCGCGCGCGCACTTCGTTGTCGTCTTCTAAGGCAACATGTCATATTTCTTAGAACTACAACACAAATATGCTTGTCCCGAGTTTTATACGGATGCATCCAAGTCTTCTTCTGGTGTTTCGTACGCTGTGGTTGGGCCGTCTTTTTCGGAAGCCGATCTTCTGCATCCGCAGACAAGCATATTTAATGGGGAAGCATATGCGTTGCTCTCAGCAGTAAAACATATTAAGGGCACAAAAATGCCAAAATCAGTCATCTATACAGATTCTCTCAGCATTGTGAACGCGATGACATCTTTTAGGAGACAGCGGAACTCCGTAGTGGTGAAGCTGTACCACCTCTTGTGTAACGTGTGTGCTTCCCGGCAGGATGTAGTGGTTTGCTGGGTTCTCGGTCACCGTGAGATAGCAGGTAATGTTCTGGCTGACCGACTTGCTACGTCGGTTGAGCGGAATCCTCGTGATATGTCGAAGTCCCTCATGGCCTCGGATATGAAACCGTATATCAGCAAGTGCCACCGTACATACTGGCAGTATAAAGGCCCGTGCACACTGGCGGAAAAACGCGCGCGGCGCGCCGCCGGCGGGAAAACGCTTCGGCGGCGACACAGCCACACTGCTCGCGGCGAACCGCGGCGGCAGCGCCGCGAAAGACTCCTCTCCCTTTCGCCGAGGCGAGCAGACGTGTTTGTATTGGCTCCGCCATTGATGACCAATTACGCAGTGCCAACTACCTCGAACCAAATTTTTTTCTCCATCAATGTGTCCCTGATGACGAGAGGCATCGACTGATACCAGCTGACCCCAGAGGTACGCTCTTTTTTGTCAAACTTCGAGACTTCTTCCACCACCGTCGCGCAAAGGACTGCTAGGCCTAGGCGTGCTCCGCGGGCGCTAGGCCTGGCTCCGTCGCGCCGGTCGCCGTCTGCCGTACTCCTCGGTGGCGGCCGCTCGTCAACTCTGAGATGGAGGCGTCCACGACGGCTGGCGTCGCAGCGGGCGTCAGTGCCGATGGACGCGGCCCCTTCTACAACATGGACGCCGCGCCGACTGCCGACACGACTGCTACCCCATGCGTAAAGTCTGTGAACAGCCCCAACGACACCCCGTTTACCACTGACGCTCTCGACCTCGACGAGCTCTCCTCGGCGAGCGAGGATGAGGGTGCCGTGCTCGAAACCACATCGTCTGCATCGCCGGGGCCGGCGAGTGACACCGATGCAAACTGGAAACTGGCGATCTCCCGTCGTCAGCGCCAACGCCAGAAAAAGCTCGACCAAGCTCTGACGGTATCATTGCAGCCAAACGGTCCTGCAAACACTCCGCCCAGCCACGTCGCCGCTGAAGCTGCCCCGGCTGGGAACGCTCCTGCTGCGCCAGCAGGCGCGGCAAGCGTCGCACCGGCGCCCACAACGCCCCACGTAGCGGAGCCGCGCCAGCTACGACGGAGGCCGCCGCCGCTTCCACGCACGGACATCAAGATCATTATGCGCCCGAAAAAGGGTCTCGCCATTCGAAACTTCAGGACGCATCAAATCTCCCGAGCCGTAGCAGTGGCAGGAAATTCTAGCCAACATTGTACGGGTGACCACTTCATTATACGTACTCGCCCCGGGTCGAACATTATTATTGCCAGCACGCCGCATGTTGACACGGCCCAAATTCTCCGCCGGATCACCACCCTCGTACTTGAGGGGAAGGCCTACGAATTCAACACTTATGTGGCGGCCCCCGAAGACACGCTGCGTGGAGTCATCCATGGGATAGACCCCGGCACAACCCCAGAAGAACTAACCGCTAACCTCCGTGTGCGCACGAAGGGTGTGACAATACACAGTGCGCGAATGCTTGGTGCTACCAAAGCTGCTGTGATCACTTTCGAGGGCCCCATTATCCCCCGATATGTACTGTACTACGGGGGGGAGGTGGCCTGCCACCCATACAAGCCGATGCGGCAAGCCTGCCAAGTCTGCTTACAACCGGGACACCGCTCAGACGTATGCCCCACGCCGAACGCTCGAGTGTGTACCCCGTGGATGGTCACCCCTGTGCTCCCAAATGCCGATTGTGTGGGGAAGCCCACCTAACTGGCGCCAAAGAGTGCTCTCGGAGGCTGAAGGCCCCGCGACCAAGGCTCGCAGCAACCACGACCAAGGCTCGCAGCTCGCAGCAATCGACTCGCAGCAACCACCCCTGCCCGGGGGCGCAACCCCCATCGCAACGGACCGACTTCACAACGCAGATGGTTCAGCAAGGAGAACGAGACTTTGCACAGACGCTCTCGCTCGAGGTCCCAGTCCTTCCCTCCCCTCCCTTCTGCGGGACCTGGCCACCAGCAGCAGCAGGAGGGGGAGCAGCAGCAGCAGCCGAAAAACCAGGGCCAGAAGACAAAGGGGCAGCAGCAGCAACCCGCCCGCCAACAATCATCGCAGGCTTTCAGCAAGCCTGCTAACAAGCCGAACTCCAATCATCAACCAGCTGGCACCGATAACGGGTGAGCTGGTCAGCAGATGCAGCAAAACCCATTGCTCCGCTCCACACCCAGTCCGCCGAGTACGAACACCTTCTCGCGGAAAACATAAAATTCAAACAGGAGCTTGCAGCCGTCAGGGCACGTCAGGCCAGGGACAGTGCTCAACTCGACGCCCTCATGGCGCGTCTTGGATCGTCACGCGACTCCCCCGAACACCCCTCCCTAACCACACACGACAGACAGCAAACTTCTGAAATAGCGATACCGGTTCCTACTGCGACGGGCACCGCGGTTACACGCGAAGCGATACGCGAGATGCTGTCTATGCTCAACCAACAACTGTCGCAACAATTCAGTACCGTCTTCACACAGTTCGCAGAACGCCTCGACTCTCTCGAGACACGCCTTGAGTCCCAAATTGCTGAAACAGGCGGAAGTATACGCAGGAAGCGAGCCACGCGCAGCGTGACAGAGCCAGCCTCTCACAGCTTGGAATCGCATGCTTCCGAACTCTTCTCGACACCTGCGACGACACTTGGCACCCACACCCTCACTCCCACTTCGGCCTCGCAAGCCGACATCCCGACACCCACGCCTCTCAACACCACGAATTAACCATGGGCAGCACAGCCCCACCAACTGGCGAACATTTAGAAGTTTGGCAATGGAACTGCCGCGGCTTCCGCAGAAAGCGGAGCCTCCTCCAACAGTACATTAACACACAACTTGCTCAGCCAGCTGTCATAGCGCTTCAGGAGCCTGGCATGTCACCCACGTTTCCAGGCTATGAGCCCTACAATAGCCCCACAGAAGGCAGAGCGACCGTCCTCGTTAACAAAGCGCTAACCGCAGTTGGCGTGGACAACATCCCAGAGACCAACATAGACCATGTAATAGTGGAGCTAGTTCTCAGGCGAAAAAAGAAAGCCGAGAAGCGAAGCATCATCATCGTCAATGTATATAGCGCCCCAAAGCAAAAATACACCGACTTTCATGCCCTCGTGAAGGGCGCCTGCAAATTAGCCCAGGGAAAGGAACTCTTACTCCTCGGGGACTTCAACGCTCTCGAGGAACGCTGGGGGTACAGCCGTTCGGGTGCCAAAGGCAAACAGCTTGCGGCTGCCACCGACAAATTCCAGCTTTGAACTGCTTACGGACCCCGCAATCCCAACCCGGATCGGCAACAGTGTGTGCAGAGACACTTCCCCCGATCTTACTTTCGCCCGTGGCAGTGCAAAATATAATTGGGATAACCTGCAGGAATCCTTAGGTAGCGACCACTGCATTCTCTGCACAAAAATTACGGAGAGTGTGGTGCGTCGCTCCATTGGACAAGCCCGCATCACAAATTGGGACGCTTTCCGAGTCGAGAGCGAACATTCACTCGGAAGCCTCACAAGCCTCACCGACTGGTGCGACCAACTTAAAGAAATTCGGGAGCGCTGTAGCACCACCTTTAACAGAACACCTCAACTACCGGAAGTGGACGGTCATCTCCTGCACCTGTGGGCAGCCAGAAGAAATCATATCCGCAGATGGAAAACGCAAAAACATAACAGACGTGTCAAGCTAAAGATCGCAGCTCTCACCACTCAAGCAGAACAGTATGCCGCAGAACTTGCGCGACTAAATTGGGCCCAGTTCAGCGACTCCCTCCGGGGCTCACTGGGTACGGCTCGCACATGGCACATTCTGCGTGCTTTGATGGACCCTACGCGTACAAAAAACGAGACGAATAAGTCGGTCACGCGCCTCATACACGCCTTTCAGGCCACGGACGACGAGCTGCTTGCTCAAGTACAGCGGAAATGCTTTGGCGATTACCACCCACCTCAATCTCAGGAGACGTATCAGGGTCCCGCCAATGATACTCTCGACCGACCAATAACGGTAGGCGAAGTCTATGCTGCCATTCGCAGCAGCACCCGCAACACAGCTGCCGGGGCGGACAAAATCACCTACTCCCTTATCAGGAACCTCAACGACGCTGCTGTGCAAGAACTTACGGCGTTTTTCAACGATCATTGGCAAAACGGCACTCTCCCTCCTGAATGGAAGCACGCGGAGGTGATAATGATACCGAAGCCGGGCAAAAAACTCCAGATCGAAAACCTCCGACCAATATCCCTCACCTCCTGTCTTGGTAAACTGTTTGAGCGCGTCATCACTAGCCGCCTGCAAAATTATCTTGAGGACAATGACCTCCTTCCGCATTCAATGTACGGGTTCAGGGCACATCTTTCAACGCAGGATGTACTTCTTCAATTAAAAGAAGTCATCGATACCACCCCACAGCAAGGAGAAAACATAATTATGGCTTTAGACATCAAAGGTGCCTTTGATAACGTCAGCCACTGTGGTGGCTGACGTTATCAAAGGCACCTCGAGGGCCTCGAGGCCATACTTGAAGGCCTCGAGGCCCTCCATTGCGGACAACGCACCTACAGTTACACTCGGGCATTCCTGTCGGACCGCACCGCCACGGTCGGTCTCGGCTCGATCCGATCAGGTATCATCAAGGTTCCGAACAAGGGCACCCCGCAGGGCTCAGTGATTTCGCCGCTACTATTTAATGTAGCTATGATTGGCCTGGCGCACGAACTCCAACACATCGATGGCATCCATCATGCAATGTACGCGGATGACATCACCATCTGGGCCACACGGGGGTCCCTTGGAGAAAAAGAACATAACCTGCAGCGAGCAGCCACCTGTGTCGAACAATACGTACATGCACGTGGCCTTGCCTGTGCAACAGAGAAGTCTGAGATAATAAGAATCTGGAAACACAAGCCCCCGCCGTCAGCGCAGAATGACCCAGGCTACCGCCTCCGAGTCGTCGTTGCTGGCCAACAAGTCCCAGAGAAAACCATCATTCGCATATTGGGTATGTGGATACAGTCAAACCGCCATGTCAATCACACACTTGCCCTCCTTCGTACCACCACGCTACAGGTGGCCAGAATGATATCGCGGGTCGCCACACGTCGCCATGGCATGCGCGAGCAGGACATTCTGAAACTCGTACGTAGCCTCGTTGTAAGTAGGGTGACATACAGTTTGCCTTACCAACGGCTTACTAAAAGCGAACAGGACCATGTAGACGCAATGCTCCGCAAGGCCTACAAGGCGGCACTCAAGCTACCACCGGGCACTCCCACAAGCAAGCTCCTCGCATTGGGTCTCCACAACACCTATTCAGAACTTTGCGAAGCTCAACCCACCACGCAGCTGCAGCGGCTTACGCTAACACCAACAGGCCGCGACCTGCTCGTACGCCTCGGCTACATCAGCCAGCTTCAGGACGCTGCTCGCCGCAAGCCCGTTCCCGACCACCTTCGTGCCAAAGTCGCCCCCATCCCCGCAACATGGATCCCCGACTGCATCAAGGCCGCCGGGAAGCCAGAGTGGAAGCCCTCGAACGAGAGCATGGGCACAAAACCACCGCGTACTATGTTGACGCCGCCAACTACGATCTTGCGAACACCAAGGCAGTAACCACAGTCGTCGACCACACACTCACAGAACGTACCAGTGCTTCCGTGCGGTGCCACATCACTGAAGCTGAAGAAACGGCCATCGCGCTCGCTCTCGCCCTCGGCTACAGACATCGACGGTCGCTCACTGTTCTGACGGACACTCAAGCGGCTTGCCGCAACTATCTTAAAGGGCGCATCAGCCAACCCGCCCTCAATATCCTCCTGAACGCTACAGACACTGGCGAGCATTCCAGTACACACACACCCCGGATTTGGCATCGGATCATATGGACCCCGGGTCACATGGGGCTGGAGGGAAACCAGGCAGCGGATAGGGTAGCTCGAGGGTATGCGAGCCGAGCACCTTCCAACTCCGCTTCTGAGGAACCCGTTCCCGTCCCCTGCGACTACTCGGCCATCCTAAACGATTACAGAGGACTCAGGCAAACTTACACCCTACCACATCGAACATTAAATAAGGAAGAATCGGTCAGCTGGAGACAAATTCAAACCGGCACGTTTCCAAATCTGCACACCCTCAGTAAAATACATCCTACTGCATACTCTCCTCGCTGCCCATGGTGCCCAGCAAAAGCTACCCTGTACCACGTAACGTGGGCATGCCAGGCCATTACAGCCTTACCCCCAATACAAAATCCCACAGCGGAGCGATGGGAACAGCTGCTGGCCAGCGAGAACCTGGAAGATCAGCTTAGTCTGATTGACCGGGCCCGTAGAGCGGCTGCTGCAAGCGGAGCCCTGGACTGAGGGCCCCCCCACCGCAAGCCAAGAACCTCCGAATACCCGGAGCTTCTCCGCAGAAATTCTGATAATAAATGTTTTCACCACCACCCGCGAAATCCCGCCTGCTCCGAGCGAGCGGGTCCGCATGACTCCGCGATGGAGAGCGTACGTCACGGACGGGGACGCTCTGATTGGTCTCCTCCCCGGCGGCACGCGGCGTGCCGCGTAGAATCGTGCACAGACCGATCGCCTCGCGGCAAGAGAATCCCTGCCGCGCGGCAGCCTAGGAGGCTCGCGTTTTTCCGCCAGTGTGCACGCGCCTTTAGTGGTATTCCGAATTATCCAATAAGCTCCATGTAATTAGGCCACGTTTAGGAAATATGCTGCAAAATTAAAAAAACCGATGTAACCAAGTGACCTTTTGTCGGCTTAGGATGTGACACACGTACGAAACACACTCGTACCTTTTGAGCGGCGGGGAACCTCCCACCTGCAGCAAACGCAGTATGGCGCTCACTGTCCTTCACGTCTTGTCGGAATGTCGAGAGCTGGAGGCGGAAAGGAAAAAACACTTTGCTTTAGCATATAAATACCACGTACCATTACACCCGGCACTGCTCCTAGGCACCGACCCGCTATTTGGAAACCAGGCAGTCTTGAAGTTTTTGAAAGATGTCGGTTCATTACATGTTATAAAGCCAAGAGACTCGTAGCACGGCCTCTTAGACACTGAGACCGCTGCTTCGAGGATGGTGTCATTCGCACTCGCCTCCAGGCCCTTGCATGCAAGGGTCGTTCGGAGAAAGTAGTGCTGTTGAACGAATATTTTTAGAAGCCGTGCTCTTATTATGATCCCATCGTACTCATTGTAAATATTTGATCTCATTATACCAGTTTTTAGTCTCGCGATCAGTTATCACAGTTATCAGTCATCGAACATCCATAGACCAACCCTCTTGCCATTACCATAATTTTATGCTATATATATCTTACGCTCCTTTACAGCGATTACATTTTAGGCCCATTTACAGCCACGTTACATATTACCATTTTACCCCATAGGTCATCGCCAACATCCCATCACATGCAATGGCGCTCTTTGGCCACCCTTGGCCCTTGCGCCAATAAAAACCACATATCATCATCATTGCTGCATATCTGTGCACATTTAGCATCCCGCATCCCTTCACCTGGTGAGCTTTAGACTGTTTTCTTTTTTTTGGTGAAGTATGGAGTTCAGGAAGACCTCTTGTCACTGTGGCAACTTTTGAGCTTCTTGCGGCTTGGTAAGGGAAGCTTGATCCTTTTGTTGTCTATTGTCCGTAATGAAAAGAGGTCATGAGGAAGCCATAAAATGAAAGGCGAATAAAAATTTGGTGTAATAAATAAGGGAATCAGAACCATAAATTAAATGTGGACAAACATACCGTGTGAGGATTTTGACCTCTGAGGTTACTCCCACTGGCAACACAATCTCTGTTGACTTGAGGTAGGTCCAGAGGTAACAGCAGCTAAGTGTGCGCAGATATACGCAGTTTATTGAAGGCCGTGGTTGATGAAAGAAGGCCATGCTTACTACGGTAGAACTATGGATAACTTTAATCCATGCCTGAGAACGCATACAAGAATTATGCAATCAGGAATAACATATGCGTAACATTTATTTGAGCATATATTTCAGTGGTTCTGTCTTTTAGTGTGCTGTGCTTAGCCAAGCCTCGATCAACAGACATTTGTTTGTTTAACAAGCAAGTAAATCGTCCCACTGCATAAACGCGCAACATTACCAGTTATTAACTTATTTTGTACACTGAAATATTGAAATCCTTCCCGTACTCTTATTTACATTTGCTTTTGACATACCTGAATGTCTGTACCTCCCCTGCTGTAGACTCATTTGGCAGAGAGAGGTAAAGCTGCTATGGTGCGTAAGAGATGTTTCGCGGTAAAGATATTTGATACGTTTGTGAGATATTCAAATTAATATTTTTATAAAAATATAATTGATACGCAGAAGCCGCGCTCCTGATTAGCCATACAAGTAATAAAACTTGATGAAATGTGTTCTTTAGCTGTTTTGTATGAAATAGCGGTTTTTCAGGGGCACATTTTTTGATCGCTATCAGGAATGATCCGCATCGAGTTTGGCGCTGACATTCGCCAAATGGTGATATGGCTTCGAGATCGCGATCATCACGATTCCGATCCGGCCTCATCACGCTCAAGAATAACCATATAGCAGCAGCTGAGCACCATCGATCCTAATGAAAATCTGCCAATATCGCGAGTGCGCGTGTGACACCGGTGTACAATAATCAGTGTTGAATATGCACAGCAGCGCGTTCTTACTCACCGGTGGTTATGTCCACATCGTGCAAGGTCAATCCGTTTTCGTAGGTTGTCTTCGGGCACAGTGCTTAGTTCTGCCAATAAATTTTTCAAGCGAAAGCTATGTAACTGTTGTGCCCGTGAACTGTCGCAGCTGGCAAAATTCACCGTTGTTTGACACGTCCGCTTTGCGGCAGCGGCTATCTAAACAAGGTGACGTAAAGCGAACCTGCGTGACCAAAGGAAATGACCGCAGTAGAATTTGATTAAAAAAAGCGAGGGAAACGCAATCGATACCAATGGGCTGCTGCTCATCGCGCGTCAGTGTAAGCGCAAAATTTAGACTGGAGCGCGTACGTTGTCCTTCATGTCCCCGAAAACACATACTTACTTATTTAATGAAAGAAGACATTGTAATCAAGCTTATAAAATACTTTCAATAAGTTTTTATATCAATGTTTTGGGCACGTTGAGCGCCCCTAGCAGAGAACGCGCAAACTAAAGTATCCGACCGCTAAAAGAGGAGTTGGTAGCTCCACTTTGCGCGCAACTCGATGGAATGCGCCGCGGTTGATTTTTTCGCCATCTGCGGCGATCGCGGGAACTTCAGAATTTCCCGCGCCTTGCTCAGTCGTCTGTCAACTCCCGTAAGGTTGTGGGCGCACGTCGCTCGCGCTCCGACGAGCACGCGCGTCCGGCGCGTTCGGGCTCCTGCGTGACGGCTCGCTGCTGCCGCCGTGCTGGGGAATTTTCAACATCTACGGCGTATCGAGAGCTACATGAGCGGATTTCCCCCTGCGTGTGTATGTGCTGTTTGCGCTGACGCGCTCCCTCGCGCTATCTGCAGTGCACGCACTGATGAAGTGGCTGCGACTTCGTCGCTGTGTGCTCCCCGCGGCTGTTTTCTGTGTATGTGCAATGAACCGACGACCGATATTTGTGCTTTCTTCACCTCTGGGTGTTCTTTTTTCCTGATAGTTCATGCAGTGCCGCTTCCCGTGGTCATGCGTTCGCCTACGCACTAACCCTCAAGCACTTGGAATAGTTTTCACTTTTTTTTTCTGTATTAAAATTCTTTTCGCGGGCATTCTTGTCGCGGGCAATTCTAGTCGCAGGCAGCGGGACCGCGACCGTCCCGCTGACTACGCGAAAGCGTGCCACGCTCCCATTATGCTTCGACACCGCATCCTCAGCTTGGAGGTAATGCGGCACCGCCAGGAACGCGCGGAAAGGCTCCTCACGTTAACCCGACTGCCGCCCGTTCTCCGTCACTCTGCCACTGCCGCCAGTGGTGGTAAACAGGGAGCTGCTCCCCGCAACTTTCCAGGCTCCTCCGGATGCCGACACGGCACCAGGCACCATATTCTTTCGCCACTGTGGGGAACGTGACGTCACAGATGGCTACTCGCACCGACGAAAGTGTGCACCATGCCGCCGGTGCGCCGCTCCTGCCGGAGCCCGAGGTTGGAGATGACGGGCACCTCCTCTCGGAAGCGCCCGCGGCAAACTAAAAACACAAGCAACGACGAGGGGTCGTCTTGAAAAGTGCCAGCGGCTGTCCGAGTGGGGGTCCAACTGCGCCGTTTTGCTACAATTCTAGTTTTCTACGCGTCGCTGCGCCCGACGAAGTGCAACTTGCGCCAAAGCGCCACCTTTGCCTTGCTAGCTAACACAACAGTAGAACGCTTATAGCTTGTATTTGTTCTTGGTCTGGTAAAGAGCCCTAGGCACGCTGATCGGCTTGTTGCTTGTCTGTCAGTTTCTTCCGTATTCGTCCAGTGTAGAGCAACGCGAAATCGCCTTCCAACACACGGTTCGGAGAATGAGCAAACGTAAGTACGGTCTCTTCATTAAGTGCGTGTGATGTTATTGCGGAAGCAGTTATCGCAAAGTTCAAGCGAACTGGTGATTATATTGGAGCGGCCCAAACCAGTTGTCGGTGACTCGCGTCGTGCAAACGCGTACTACCACGTTGGTGCTAATTTTAAAGCGGCAGCCAAGCATACTGTTGCTCTTTCGGGCTCATTGCCATCCCGCCGACGTGTGTGTCGTGCTGCTCGTCGCAGCCGCAACTTCCTGTGTCCTTTGCAGCGTTCGTCTAAAGTAACCATTTCTGGAGGATACAACGCGCTCGTTATCCTCGGAAAAGCAAACGTCACGAAACGACATATTCTGCGCCATGTATAGCGTGAAGGAGTAGCATTTTAAATCGGTGCCTTCGCCGATGCTTTCTCGCGACTGGCACGGTCGGCATCTACGAGCGAAAACATTTCTGGTCTTGTTTCCTCGTAGCTGCTGATAGCAGCGCCGATATCGTCGCTAGGCCTTTTCTCGTTCTTTTCAAAGCTGAAGCTGACGGCGCTTCGAAATTAATCGCCGACGCCCATCGCAGTAATTGTATACAAAGAAAGCATGCTTACATCGGCGTCGGCTGCAATGCGAGCACAGGCTCGGTCGTCTGCCGTCGGTAGCCGTGCACTCCAGCTGAGCTCGACAAGTATCGCACCTCGCCGTCGTGTTTACGTTTAAAATTGGATATAGTTTTTCATAGAATCTACAATTTAGGCATCAATTTATATAGCGGAAATTATTTTGCTTGAAAGAAGCTGCAGCCGACGTTTGCGTTGCCGGCCACGGACGCGCGCAAGTTCGCTGTAGGGTTGCTGTATATGCTCACTTATACAGTAACTATACGGTAGTCGATTGGCCCGTCGGTCGTGCGGTGCGCCAGCCGAAGTTTGGACACCTCGCGCGGCAGACGTTTTACGGCACTGGAGAGCGGTTAGCTGTTACGGCGTTTGCGCTAGCGCGGACGTTAGTTTTAGACTACAGTACGACGCCAGCTCTTGTAGGTCGTGTACTACAGCAAGGGCTGATAGTCTGGCGACAGTGTGTTGGCTTTTTGCTGCGCAAAAACTAATATGACCTTTAAGAGTACACACTGTTCAAGTATAAGGAAACAATATTCATATCCCTATTGGAAAACCCAGCGCCAGTGGAAGCCAGCGTCCAGCGCCATGCCGGATTATGGGCCCAGTGTGACGCTGTATACTGGCACGCTGGCGTGCCACGGGATACTGGGAGGCGCGGGTTACTGGCACGCAAAACCGCTTTAGAGCAAAAAAAAAAAAAACGTGGTGCTTCCCTGCCACGCATGCTAAATAATATATAAATATAAAAAAAGCGAGAGCAAAAGCAAAAAAAAGCACTTAAAAGAACTTTCCGGCACCAGGATTCGAACGTGGCACCTTCGCATTGCCAACCCATCGCACTACCACTGCGCCACGCCTGAACTTTTTTTTTTCTTTATTGCAGTACAAACACAAAACAGTGCAAACACAAAAATAACACTTAGAACCCGCCAGCGTCTATGAGGCTGGTTGTATATGCTTGTGAACTTTCAGATGTTTTAAGTTATCTATTATACGAATAAGTTCCTCATCAGCTTCTAGGTACTTTAGCACTTCACCAAGTTTCGTGACGTTTTCAACAAAATGAGCATTGACAGATCGTGTATGAGGATCAGCGTTCCTTACATCCATGCGTGACCTCCATATGCTATAAAGTCCTAAAAGCATAAACAGGTCATAAGGGACACTATTTCCTTGTACAGGCAAGAATCGTATACCGTAGGGATCTATTGGGAGTTCCTTCTTCAGTGTTCTTTGCAGCACATCCCAGCAAAAGAATGCATCCCAACAGTCAATAAAGACATGCTCAATAGTTTCCGGTTTACGACATAAAAGGCAATTCACTCCCCAAGGCACGAACATACCTCGTTGTTGGAGCCATGTTTTAACTGGTAAGGTGCCTGTGTGAAGTTCAAAAAAGAACGTTTTTACCCTGCCAGAAACTAACATTTTCTTGACGCGTTTAAGGACGTTACTTCCTGGTCCCTCCCGATAAATAGATCTATAAATCGGGAGGGGAAGCACTACGTCTATGAGATCATTTAACAGTCTTTTCCTTGGGACATTGCTTAAGTACTCAATAGAGAATTTGCTTATGAGGAACCTAAAGGAAGATACAACCTCGCATAAGTAACGGGATACTCTATTTTGGCCATTTTCTACAGTGGAAACAACAAATTCTGGTATTGCGCCCGGTAACATTACTTGAATTATTGTGCGGATAAAGGGGTCTTGCTGATCTCTTAGGAATAAAAACCTGCTGGTCACCGGTTTCAAGAACAGGTGAGATAAACCCAACCCTCCATCTCGGACCTTACGGAAAAGATTAGTCCGCGACGTTCGTTCAAACTGAGAATTCCACACAAATGTCGCAAAAACTCTGTGGAATCGCTTAATTCCGCTTCTAGTGCAGTACAATACCTGGAGGAGATACCATATCTTCGCTACCAAGAAAATGTTACATATAGTAGACCGGGCAAATATTGACAAATCTCGTCCTGCCCAGCACAAAGTCCTTCTTTTCATTTCGTCGGCCTTCTGCATCCAAAACTGCGTATTTTCTCTGTACCTGTCTAGAGGCACCCCTAAGTATGTGTTCGGTACTGTGCTCCACCGCAGGTGCTCAAAGACAGCTGGTGGATGCAGCCACGTACCATGCCATAACCCTAAACTTTTGTCCCTATTCAATAAGGTACCAGTTTGGTCACAAAAACTCTGCGTAATTTCCAGAGCCACTGAAACGCTCTCTTTGTCAGCGCATATTATTGCTACATCGTCAGCATAAGCAAGCACTCGCACATCACAGGATAACAGTCTAAAACCTTGTAACACATTACTGTTAATTATTTTCCTACACAGAGGTTCTAAAAACAATGCGAACAGCAATGGTGACATAGGGCACCCCTGCCTTACTGACGCTCTAACATCAATGCGCTGACTAAGTTCCCCATTTACTACCAGATTGGTCGTGCAATTCTGATGTGCCATTCGGACTCCATCACACAGAACAGAACCCAAGCCTGTATGCTCTAATATAGCAAAGAGGATGTCATGACATACCATATCGAAGGCTTTCGAAAAATCAACTTGTATCATAGCTACTTTTCCTAAGTTTGCATCACAATATTCCAGGATGCTCCTTACCACATGTATATTTGTAAATATACTTCTTCCTTTAATGCCACATGTTTGATGTGGCCCGACTATAACACACTGAACTGGCCGTGGCCGTAAACAGGTTAGTCAGTGGTGTCACCTGCCGTCAGACTTGTTTGCAGTGGTACACACAAGACGAACGCGCTTTTTATGCGCTGTTGAATCTCATACGTTTTGTCAGACAAATGAAACAAGCCGCCGATCACGCATGCCATTCGAATAATGGCGACAGCAGTCAGTACAATATACAATTCATATCTAATACTGAAAAAAATATAATTAGACCGACGGGCAGGGACTATCGGCTGTTACGGCCGAGCTCGATAGCCTTTTCTTGCTCTTACGAATTGTCGACATATATGTAGATGCGTTTTCTGTAGACTATAATGCCGCTCGATAATTGAACGTGTACTTCTAGTGGCACTTAGCAGTTTTCTCGCTCAAACGGTGATATTTCAGAACAGCGGTAGTACCAGTGTCTGACATACACCAGTTTATCGAAGCTAACTGTCAATCGCTACGCACGCAAAAAGGAAGCGCAATGCAGTGGGCAACCTCTCATTATATTTGTTCAGTAAGCCGCACTGGTCGACAAATATGTGTGATTGCATTTGAGTCAGAGAAGGGTGCGGCAGCAACTTTCCGTGACATATATGTGCTTGCTCAAAGTGCGTCGCTTCGATGCTCACCGCTTCATCTTCAAGCACCGGGAAGAAATAAAAATTATGTGTTCAGGTTAACCGATGCCAAGGCTGTACTGAGCAGTAATTTTGATTCGTCGTAGTAGCGTATTCTTAAGGCTTGGAGTGCCGTTCACGTGTAGACGAACTCGGCCGGTACGCTATCCCAAGCTTCACTGGGAGCAAACTGGGAAAGACCGATCGGAGCTCGGCGGCTTGAAAAAGCTAAAATTATTGTGTATTAGGTCAAGAAGCTTAGTCATATGATTACTGTTTCGCGCGTCTAAAGTAATTGAAGATGCAGCAATCGCCAGAGGTGTATTTGCAGCGTGGTGATACCGATCGGTGTTTTTTTTTCCTGCGTGTTGGGAACGCTTTGAGAGGGTCATTAAATTACGCGGCGATGTAAAATTACTACTGTTATTTACACCGAATCCTCCACATAAGTGAACACTACAGCAGAACTATTACCACAGTGGATCATAGACGTGACATTGCGTGTATAAGCTAAGTGCGGGGAAAATGCACAAATGGAAACATTCACAGCTGTTAGCGCTTAGTGCGCGCGGACGCCGTATGCCGCGAATTGCTGCGCACTGCAGCTCGCAGCGATGGAGTACGGCCAAGCCGTAAATGTTCCCAGACTCTTCACACCTAGTGGAATCAACTAATACAGGCCCCAGTGCAGAGCGTGCGCCTGTGAAACCAGCGCCAGCGTCTCTTGGGCTGCTTCCAGTGTGTTCCGCACTCGTGCCAGCGCGCAGCCTCCCAGTGCACAGCGCTTTCCAGCGAGCCTCTCACTGGTACCAGTGACATTCCAGCTATGCCAGCTTGTCCCAGTACAACGCCAGTGCAAGGCAGCGCTGCCAGCGTCCCAGTGTGTACCGCCCAGAGAAATATCATCGTTCCCAGCGCGTTTCCAGTGCTCCCAGTACGGAAAACGTACTGGAAAAGCACTGGGGGCGCTGGTTTTTGCAATAGGGATAATTTACTTTTTAGCTTGGTGTACAGGAAAAGAATTTCGCCAGTGCGATTATTGGGAACGATTACTTTTCGTTATTGAAGTTGGTGTCCTAATTTCCTTTTCTAGAAAGTAATTTAGCAAATGTATTTTCTTGTTCTCTCCAGGGCAAAGAACCAAGTTCAAGGCGTCTTTGCTCCATGAAACTGATGGCAATAATGACCCCATTCGTCATTGGTGCGAAAATGAAGTTAAAGACACAGCAGCACTCTGTGTTGTCTGCAACTGCACTTTTGATTGCTCACAACGTGGTATTGCTGCAGTAAAACTTCATGCAACAATGAAGAAGCACATCCATGCGACTCCAAAGAACAAAGCCAGAAATGGAAACCTGCAACCTTTTAAATTGGTGCAAGCTGATTTGAACTTTTCAACGGGAGCCTCTAGCACCACTCTACAAGATCAAGTTTGCAAGGCCGAAGAAATTTTTGCCATGTCTGTCAACCAAGTGCGTCCCATTTTCATGGGGCGACATCGCAACGGAAATCTACCACAGAATGTTCCCTAGACAGCAGTGTTGACAAGGGCTTCAGATGTACCAGGTCGAAGCTGTCACGCATTGTGTCTGGTGGACTGGACCCATATTTCAAGTCAAAAGTGGTGGACGAACTATGTTGTCCGGGTGTTTTCTATTCTGTCATGGTGGATGAAACTCCAAACCTGACCAGTGAGTGGAGCAACTTGACGTGCTTGTAATGTTTTTTTTCTGAAGCAGAACGGCATGTTGTAGAATATTTCGTCATATAATCCTGGACGGTCCACCACTGAGATCATTCTCGGCTTTGTAGAAGATGCACCTGTTCAGATTCCACGACAGGGGTATCATTTGTTTCTTTAGTGACGGTCTTAACGTCATGAAGCTTGTAAGAAGAAAGCTTGAAAAGCATTTGACATCAAGCATTGCTGATGTTGGTCACTGCAGTCTGCACAAAGTGCACAATGCTTTTGCAAAGGGCTTAGATGCTTTTGGATCTGATGTAGAAGTGATGTAGAAGAAATGTTCACTATTACTTCAAATTAGCTGTCCGCTCTGAGCTATTCAGAGACAGCCAGGAAGGCCTAGGTATTCCGGAGCACGTGTTTTCGCGGCATTTGTCGAATAGGTGGCTCACTTATTCAGGAGCAGTTTGATGCCATTAAGGACTACTTTGAAAAAGCAAACAAGACTGGCCAGCGTACTGCCACCAAGTCTTCGTAACAAACGGGCTGTGACATTCTCGCAAACTACTTTATGCTAAGATACTCTTCCTGAAGCGCTGTGCTGAGCTATTCACTGGCTTCCAGAAGCTGTTTTAGAAACAAGAACCACTTGCATATTCTTCATGCAGAATTGTTATTAGTTGAGAGAGCCACTTCTTGCGCAGTGAAGCCTACCAGGTCAATACTTGATCTGAAGAGCCTTAACCTGCAAGACACCACACTGGAAGACAGCCCGAGTGGGTATGGATGGAGATGGTTCAATGCGGGCCTGGGACATCCCTGAAAGAAAGCGTTCGCGGCTTGGGGCCTGTGCTTTTTACATAGCGTGCTTCGCAAGATTTGCTGTTAAAGCTACCTCTTGAAAATAAACTGCGGCAACATGCAAGCATTCTTGGCTTGCACTTCATAGTTTCAGACTCTGAAGCCTGCTCATTACAGTACCCTTCTTCACAACAGCCACAAGTGCTACTGCTGAATGAACTGCGATCCAGTGAAACATCAGTAAAGTTGCAGGTCGTGGGCTAATATCAGCGGAAATCAGCTGATGGTGTGCAAATGTCTCCTGCCTGCATGGTAATGCTAATTGAGAGAGAAGGTTCAGTATTAATAAGCGTCTATTTGAGGGCCATGCCTCATCGCCTCTGAATAGCCTGAATGGACAACGGAAGGTTAACACGTATTTGAAATGCACAACAGGGATGCCACCATGTACCCTTGTGTGACGGTGTAACGTCGCGTTTCTCCCCCAAACGTGCAGGTTCTTTTTGTCTGAGGTGTCCGAGGCATCGCCTCAAGACACTCAAACAAGGACGAGACCGTTTGCACACAACATTTAATATACAAAACTAGACACGCACAACACAAGCACACACCGAAAGACATCCTAGATTCAAAACTGAAAGGCTTTACAAGACTGCACAGAACGGCTTAATTTAAATGAAGTCCTGATTAGATAGCCAGTTCCTAATTATATCTGATAGCGGAGCGAAGAGATGGCAGGAGCGCTCGTCTCATCAGCGTCTGGATACAAGCGTTGGCAAGGAACATGGCATCTGTTGAGGAACGCCGCAACAGTCGGCGTCCACAAGCTTGAGGGCAGATGGTAGCTCGAGGAGCCTCTTCAGGCCGCAGGGAAGATTCTTCGCCGGCGTTGAAGCAGCGTCCCGGCCGGACAGTCACGATTGAGCTCGCGCCCGAAGCTCGACAGCTCAAGCCTGTCCACGGGCACGGGAACATCTTGCGATGGCAGCAGGTTGCGGAGACTCGGCCTTGATCAGATGGCTGCCCCCAGGTCTCGCAGGTCTCAGGCGGGCACCGTGGCTCGGGTCCGTAACTTGACAGCCCAGTAGCGTGACCGGTCCTCTCCGCTGGTCTCTCCCTGGTCTCTTCCTGGTCTCCCCCCTGCAAGTTCGCTTGGCGCTTTTTATCGCCCATCTACATCGTGGGCCTTCACTACTGTGGTTCTTGTGCCTTCGTGTCATCTTCCGATTGCTCCGAGCTCTGTGGCATTCTCGGATTGGTGCTGCTTTTCTTCATTATTTCTTTTTCCAGCGCTAGCGCTAACGTCGTCTTCGTCCATTCATTTTTAAAGCGTGCACTTTTAAATACGCGCACTCCACTCATCACAATGAGCCCCCCCCCCCCTTTCGTTAAGTATTCTTTTCTTAAAAAAAGAAAAAAAAACTGGCGCTGAGTACGCGTATTTTAGTCCACCGCACTGCTCACCAAATAGTTCCAATGTCCACATACAAACACCAAATAATTCCAGTGTCCATTACAATCACACACAAAATGCACAAGGCAATTCACAAAAACATTCTTTGAAGAAGAGCGAAATACATATTGCGAGTTCAAACACTTTCACTATTGCAACATATTTTTATGAATGAAGATGAATTTCTTTTTTCGAGAATGGCACTACCGAAACGTTTTGCACTCTCAGGTGGAGACTATCACTGGACCGAATTTGTCGTCGTCGCACGTAGTACAATGAAGCGCTTTCATCACATCTGTTACAACTGTCCGCATGTCCAGAAGAACCGTTATCTATCTTTCAAAATCGAAAACCAGGAAGAGCTACCGAATATCTTACAAGGCACTTATGGCGTCCCACACAAGTCGGATAGCTCTTTCCAGACGCCTAAAGACAAGCCCAACAGACACTCGGAAGTGTTTTAGACCAGCAGTCCATCTGTATGACCGTCTGAATACCATCGAACGCCCCACGACATTTGGAAGCTTCATACGGGCGATGATTGCAATCGAATGAATGTGAATGATCTGGCAGCCAGCCGTAGCAAGTTAGTGGCGTTCGCATCATCCCTTGATGGATGTGCCCGCTTTCTTGCAGCCTATCAGCCGCCAATACCCCAGACGCCTCAGGCGATATGCACTCCGAACCATATGACACCCTTGAAACTGCTGTAGACTCTATAGATATACTTAAAGCGCCCTGAGCATCTAATGTGCTCAGATTTTCGAGCTGCTTGTTCCAAAGTAGCCGTCGATTCTAGGGCTTTATCAAGCCATCCAGCTTGGACATCGCGCTCCCTGTGAGACGCGTCACCACCTCCCCTCTCTCCAGAAGTTAATCTCAACCGCCCCGGAGGTGAGTTATCTGTAGGGTCTCCGAGGACCATGCTGTTACGTGTTAACGCACCTAATCGAACACTTGAAGAATTCGTGGCTACCGCCCTGCATTCATCAAAATGGCATTCGCCATTGTTACTACCACAAAGAAACAAAGCCCCATCACCAGAGCTTTCCCGAGGGACTCTCCTCATTATCTGTACGTAGCCTCCCAGAGGCCCCAAACTGCCACTCAAACTTTATGGAACTTCTCCGTTCCGAGCTCGGAAGGCTGGAATGTGCTTCATCGAGCGCCTCTGAAACCATTTCAGTCTCTCTGCTGTATAGCATGATGCCATTTTCAAGCGGCACGTCAGGCTCTATAGAAAGGCTCTGGCACGGTTCTATGCTGCTTCCAAAGAGAGACTTTGATGCTTCATTCAATCAAGTGCTGCTGTGCGGAGCAAAACTTAAACTCCTCCTCATATGTGCTCATGCACGGTGTTTCGCTACGCTTCAACCTCACCATACGAGCCCTTTCCACATCTGCAAGTCGGAGCTTTAACTGAAGTGTTCTTAACTTCATTTCTTCGGGCTCTCTTTCTCCTCCATCTCCCTTTCAAACTCCAACTGCTCCTTGTAGTCGCGCAGCCTCTCGCGCATCAACCCATGCCGTAAGCTCTTCACCCTCCATGCCCATGCGTCGTGCCAACTTCTCTAAAGGTTGCCGTGATTCGGATGCACTCATTTTTTTATATTTATTTTACCCTCAGGGTACACAGTACATTACAGAGGGGAGGGCCTATGAAACATGCATGAAACATTCTATTAATAGGCAAAAAATAATAATAAATACAGAACATAACTAGGGTTACAAAACATACCAGTAGTACATAACCTAATAAGCACATAAGTACATAGATATATTGATACACACAGTCAATGTATAAGGCAAACTCGCAGTAGTACAGAGAGAAAATATTACAATGGCTAACTAAAGGTGATTAATTACTTAACAAGGCATTTTTAAAATGTGTGGGGTCATGGATGCTCGTCACAGACCCAGGAAGCTGGTTCCATTCCCTAGCAGTCTTGGGCAAAAATGACGATGAATGGGTAATTGTGTTGCTCTTGGGCACCTGGACCTTCTGATGATGGTCGAGACGCGCTGATATGAAAGATGCGGCACGTATCAACAGTGAAGACAGATGGGGGTTATGATAATGTTGAGCTCACACTAATTCCCTCCCGCGATAGAAGCGGCCGCCTGGCCGCGCTGAGGGATTACGAAACCCGCCGAATATATGGTTTCAAGCGAGAAACGTGCACGATTTCTGTCCCTCGGCAACGGTGGTCAGATGGGGACGTAAGGGGCGAGACGCGGTAATTCACTGGGGATGTCTGTTCAATGACTGTGTATGGTCCAATAAAACGACTGCTTAATTTTGCCACTACTACTACTGGCCACTACTGGCACTACTGGCAACCGCTGGATTGTCACGGCCGTTGACCATCTCACGCGCTACGCTGAGACAGCCTGTCTGCAAACTGGCACTGCCGCGGAAGTCGCGGATTTCTTCCTACGCAACATCTTTTTGCGTCATGGCGCTCCGCGTGTTCTCCTCAGTGACCGTGGCAAAGCTTTTCTCTCGTCCGTTCTTGCTGAAGTCCTGCGTGCCTCAGGCACCATTCACAAGACCACGTCGAGTTATCACCCGCAGACCAACGGCCTGACAGAGCGTTTCCACCGTACTCTGTCGGACATGCTCGCAATGTACATCGCCCCCGACCACACGAACTGGGATGCAATCCTCCCGTTCGTAACATTTGCCTACAATACGGCCACGCAACGCACCACTGGCTTTTCTCCATTCTTCCTCGTCTATGGTCGCGCACCAAGTTTCGCTCTGGACGTGTCATTCCTGTCGGCTTCTACACCATCAGCAGCTCCTTTCTCTGAAGAATTTCTCTCTCGGCTTGCGGACTGCCGTCACCGCGCCCGTATTAACACCGACATTTCCCAGGAGGTACGGAAGTGCCGCTACGACTCTGGTCACCGTGCTGTGACTTTTTCTCCTGGCGATGAGGTGCTTCTTTGGACTCCCGTGCGCGCTACAGGCTTATGTGCAAAATTAAGCAGTCGTTTTATTGGACCATACACAGTCATTGAACAGACATCCCCAGTGAATTACCGCGTCTCGCCCCTTACGTCCCCATCTGACCACCGTTGCCGAGGGTTATCAAGGAATGGGGGTATGATAATAATCTTATGAAAAAGACATAGTCGAGAATGTTTTGTGCTTGTGCCAACCAAACATATTGTCACAACGTTGAAAAATACAGACAGGACCACGATGCGACAAAAAGAACAAGGAAGTGTATTCCTAAAACACAGTAAGCGCAGACGCCAAACTTCGTCATCTTCCGAAGGACCGGTGGTCCTTGCTAGTGCTCCTACTTCGTTTTTCTCTGCTACCAAAGTACATTCTCCGAAATACAGTCGCGACATAGCCTCCCTTCCCAGAAAGCATCGTCCTGATGCTTTGTAGTCGCGGTAACACGATCTATGTACGCCGGTGATCAAAGTCACTCAGATGCATAGGGCTTCAGCCGGACCACGTGCACAACCTCCGATGCATGCCGTTGACGACTTGTGCAGTGAAGACCGTCGGAAACAACCTCATAATTAACGTCTGTCAGGCGTCGAACAACTTTCTCGTCTTCTTCCGAAGGACCGGTGGTCCTTGCTCGTGCTCATACTTCGTTTTTCTCTACTACGAAAGTACATTATCCAAAGTGCAGTCGCGACATAGCCTCCCTTCCCAGAAAGCATCGTCCCGATGCTTTGTAGTCGCGGTAACACGATCTATGCACGCCGGTGATCGAAGTAGTGAATTCACTCAGATATATAGGGTTTCAGCCGGACCACGTGCACAACCTCCGGCGCATGCCGTTGACGACTTGTGCAGTGAAGATCGTCTGGAACAACCTCATAATTAACATCCGTCAGGCGTCGAAGAACTTTATAAGGCCCGAAGTATCGCTTCAACAGTTTCTCGGAGAGGCCGTGACGGCGAATGGGCGTCCAGACCCAAACTCTGTCTCCCGGCTCGTAGACGACTAGTCGATGACGACGATTGTAGCGGCTCGAATTGTACTCCTGTTGCCGACGAATGCGTATGCGCGCAAGTTGCCGGGCTTCTTCAGCACGCTGGGTATTATAGTCAGCATCCGTTTCGTCGATGTCACGTTCATGTGGCAGCATTGCGTCAAGCATTCTAGTGACTTCACGACCGTAGAGAAGACGGAAAGGTGACATTCGTGTCGTCTCTTGTTGGGCCGTGTTATAAGCGAATGGGACGTATGGCAAGATCTCGTCCCAGGTCTTGTGTTCCACATCAACATACATACAAAGCATGTCGGCGAGTGTCTTATTGAGGCGCTCCGTCAGTCCATTCGTCTGTGGGTGGTACGCCGTCGTTCGGCGATGCGATATGCCACTGAGTCTTAAAACTTCCTAATAACTCAGCTGTAAATGCAGTACCCCTGTCGGTTATTACGACTGCTGGGACACCGTGCCTTAGTACCACGTTTTCTATTAAAAATCTGGCAGTTTCACTTGCTGTGCCCCTCTCCAGAGCTTTGGTTTCGGCGTAGCGGGTCAGGTAGTCCGTTGCTACAATAACCCATTTACGACCCGAAGCGGAAGTTGGAAACGGGCCTAGGAGATCCATGCCGATTTGAGCAAATGGAGTTTCGGGCACTTCAAGGGGTTGGAGTTAGCCGACTGGTTTGCCTACAGGCATTTTCCGCCGCTGGCATTCAAGGCATGTGCGGACGTACTGCTGAACGGTCGCTGTGAGTCTTGGCCAGTAATATTTCTCTTTCACTTTTATAGTGTTCGTGTGTAGCCCAAGTGACGGGACGTTGCTTCATCATGGTAGGCCTGTAATATTTCGCGTCGCAGAGGCGTTGGAACGACGACTAAGTTGGTGTTTCCGTTTGGGGAGAAGTTCACCTTGTAAAGGATGTCGTTGCGTATGCAGAACGATGACAGTCCCCTCGCAAAGAGTCTCGGAACGGCAGAGGTCCGACCCTCCAGGAAGCTAATAATTGGCTCCAGTTCCTGGTCGTCGCGTTCCTGTGCGATCGTAGTCGTGTTGACAACTTCGACAAACGCTGTATCATCGTCGTTCTCTTCATTTGCCGGTTCGAGTGGTGCGCAAGAAAGGCAGTCGGCATCCATGTGCCGCTTCCCGGATTTATAGACAATAACCATGTCGAATTCTTGGAACTTTAAGGCTCCAGCGCACCAGCCGTCCTGATGGATCTTTCAAGTTCATCAAGCAACAAAGGGAGTGATCACTGACGACTTGAAAAGTGCGGCCGCACACATGGGCGAAATTTCATAACCGCCCACACTACCGCAAGGCACTCTTTTGCCGTGGTGGAATAATTTTCTTCAGTACGGGAAGGGTTCTGCTCGCGTAAGCAATTACTGGGTGGGAACCGTCTTGACGCTGCACGAGCACAGCTCCCAGGCCGACATTGCTGGCATCAGGGTGTATAGCTGTCGGCGCGTCGTCGTCAAAGTGTGCGAGGACCGGGGGCTTTTCAAGTCGTTGCCGCAGCTCGTGAAACGCTTTATGCTGTTCCTCGCCCCATTCGAATTGGACATCTTCTCTCGTGAGTCGTGTCAAGGGCGACGCAAGGTGGGAAAAGTTGTGAATGAAGCGTCGGTGGTGGGCACATAGTCCTAAAAATCGCCTGACCACCTTTTTGTCACATTGTTGTGGAAAATTTGCAACGGCAGCTATCTTCCCGGGGTCGGGCCGTACCCCTTGACTGCTGACAACATGGCCTAGGAAAAGCTCTTCGAAGCCAAAATGATACTTTTCCGGCTTGAATGTAAGACCAGCAGATCGTATGGCTTGGAAAACCGCTCGCAGTCTCTTCAAGTGCTAGTCAAATGTTGCCGCAAACACAATAACATCGTCCAAATAGACGAAACACGTTTGCCAGTTGAGGCCTGACAGTACGGTGTCCATTAACCGCTGGAATGTTACAGGGGCGGAGCACAGACCGAAGGGAAGCACCTTAAATCCATAGAGGCCATCAGGTGTTACGAATGCTGTTTTCTCAAGATCTCTTTCATCAACTTCGATTTGCCAATATCCGCTGCTTAAATCCATCGACGAGAAATAACATGCATGCTGTAGTCCATCGCGGGAATCATCTATTCGAGGAAGCGGGTAAACGTCCTTTTTTGTTACTTGGTTGAGCTTGCGGTAGTCAACGCAAAAACGTAAGCTGCCATCCTCTTTCTTGACTAAAACTACCGACGATGCCCATGGACTCTTCGACGGCTGAATAACGTCATCCTGGAGCACCTTTTGCACCTGATTTTCTATGGCCTCGCGTTCCTGCGGGGCTACACGGTACGGATTTTGTCGTATTGGCCGGGCCGCTTCATCTGTAATGATGCGATGTTTAGTCAACGTTGTCTGGCCGACTCTGGAGGAAGAAAAAAAAAACAGTGCTTAAACTGATGAATAAGCTCCAGGAGGCTCTCTTTCTGTGCTCAAACTTGGACCAACGTCGACGGACAAAGGTACGGGTGGTTGGTCAACGGCGTCACCTTTTTCCACAATCATACAGTTTGTGACTTGAGCGAGCTCTTCTATGTAAGCAACTGCCATACCTTTCTTGATATGTCGGCACTGAGGACTAAAGTTCGTTAGCAGGACTTGCGTATGCCCTCGATTTATCTTGACGACGCCCCTTGGACGAAGAGAACTGACTATGTCACATTCGACTGATACGAGAGCGCTTGACCGAGGTGGAATAGTCACGCCATCACCTAAGACACGCAGAGGCCAAAGGTGCTGCTCTGTACAAGGTTCGACTAACTCTGGACTCATCCAAAATGTGACGGACCTATCAGGAATGTTTACAACGGCGCCGTATTCACGCAGAAAGTCCATTCCCATGTCAGCTCCTTGCAGCACTCCGGCAGAATCACAATCAGCAACGAAAGCAGGGCTACCGATGGCAACTCTAGCCGTGCATTTGCCTGTGGGTGTCATCAGCTGACCTCCGGCTGACCTTATGTGGGGGCCCGTCCATGTAGTCTTTACTTTCTTAAGAGAGTCGGCGCGTTTCTGGTTTATAATTGAGAAATCGGCACCAGTGTCTACTAGTGCCGCCACTGGGCGTCCGTCTATGCAAACAGACAGGTCGGCGTTTACAATTTCCTTTGAAGTCGGCAACGTCATCTCGTCCGATCGTTCTGGCGGCATTGGAGAAGTTGAGGTCGGCAACGTCGTCTCTTCCAGTCGTCCTTGCGGCATTAGGGGAGTAGTAGCATTTCAACTGGTAACAGCCTTCCCCCCAAAGGTCGCTCCTGTTAGTTCCCGGCGAGGGCTCGGGGATCTGCCACGGGTGGTACCGGCGTAACTGCGACGGTGCGGTGAGGAGCTCGGGGCAGGCGAAGGCGTACGGGGCCGACGATGAGGTTCGGCAAAAGGCTGTGCTGGTGCTGGCTCAGGGACATTGTCATCGCGTCGACTGTCAAAGCGAGCACGAGGGTAGGTGCTTGGAAAGGTCTCGTATCAGGGGTCGTGATACGGGCAGAAACGGTAAACATGGCCGGCTTCTCCACAATGGAAGCAAAGCGGTCGGCGGTGCGCCACGTGTCCGTCCTGTGAAGAAACGGTCGAGTGATGGGCGTCCTTCGCGCCCAAGTTGCATGGGCCGGTGGAGGGTAGTAAGGCGAGGTCTCGACGGGTACACTGGGCTGTTGGGTCGGTGGCAAATGAGGTGGGTCGGCGGCAAGTGGGTCGGCTGTGGGTGATACGTCTCGTTATGAGGAGGGGGAAAAATGACGTCTGCGGCGCAGGTGTTGGATGATGGACTGCGGATGTGTAGTTTATGGACCGCTGGTCCGGTTGTGGTTGAGGCGAAGAAAATGCTTGCCTGATTTCTCGACGAACAACCTCAGCGACAGAAGCTACCACAGGATCTTTCGGCACCACGAGGTTGTTCAGCTCCTCCCGAACGACTTCGCGGATGAGCTCACGTAGGGAAGGCTCACCGGTTGCAGTCAGTGTAGAAACGCTGATCGACGTATTTGTTCTGTCGTACTGGCGCACCGCTGATGAAGGGCTCGTTCAATTGTCGTCGCCTCCCTAATAAATTTCGCAACAGTAGTCGGCGGGTGACGAAGGAGGCCAGCAAACAGTTGCTCCTTCACACCTCGCATCAAATGCCGGACTTTCTTCGCTTCAGGAATCTCGGGGTCCGCACGGCGAAAGAGGCGCGTCATATCCTCTACAAACATGGCCACGCTCTCATTGGGTTTTTGGATCCGCACTTCGATGAGTTGCTGAGCCAAGTCGCGACGATCGTTGTTAGCAAACGTAACGAGGAGCTGTTGGCGAAATTCACTCCAGGCAGTTAGAGTCCCTTCCCAGTTCTCGTGCGATGTACGAGTGCTGTCGGCCAGTGCGAAGTAGACGTGGGATTGCTTTTGATCTGGGGACCAGCGGTTCTCCTCGGCGACTCTCTCGTATTGATCGAGCCAATCTTCAACGTCCTCATAAACCTCCCCGTGAAATGTATCGGGGATTCGCGGTTGCTAAATAGTCACCTGTGAAGCGCCTTCGGTGGCCATTTCTGCAGCAGGATGAGGGCTCCTTGACAGGGGAAATTCCAAGGGGAATATCCCGGGGCTCAAGCCTCGCTGTCGGCGACTGTAGCGGTATCCGCAGGTGTATCCACAGCAGGTACTTGTTGCAGGCTTGGACTAGTATTGCGGCTCCGCTGAGGAGTTCCGAGCATCAGGCGTTGAAGTCCAGCACCTCCACCAGTGTCACAACGTGGAAAAATAAAGACAGGACCACGATGCGACAAAAAGAACAAGGAACTGTATTCCCAAAAACACAGTAAGCGCAGACGCCAAACTTCGTCTTCTTCCGAAGGACGGATGGTCCTTGCTCGTGCTCCTACTTCGTTTTTCTCTACTAGCAAAAAGTACATTCTCCAAAGTACAGTCGCGACAATATGTTACAAACGGTCTCGTCCTGTCCAGTCGCGGGCGCCAATTGTGACGGGGTAACGTCGCGTTTCTCCCCCAAACGTGCTGGTACTTTTCACCTTTGAGGTGTTCGAGGCGTCGCCTCAAGACACTCAAAGAGGGACGGTGCCATTTGCACACATTTATTATACAAAACCTAGACACGCACAACACAAGCACACACCGAAAGACATCCTATATAGATTCAAAACTGAAAGGCTTTACAAGATTGCACAGAACGGCTTAATTTAAATGAAGTCCTAATTATATAGCCAGTTCCTAATTATATCGGATAGCGGAGCGAAGAGATGGCAGGGGCGCTCGTCTCACCAGCGTCTGGATACAAGCGTTGGCAAGGAACGTGGCATCTGTTGAGGAACGCCGCAACAGTCGGCGTCCATGGCAAAGTGTACACCCCCATATGAAAAACAAAATAAAATTGGGGGAAGCCCGCTCCACCCAAAGGTATATCGGGCATTTAAAATAAAAATAAAAAAATAAAAAAATTGGGGCAATGCCCAGAAGAGAATTCCTTTGTAAAAGCCAATCGAGAGGTAAAAAAAAACGGATCGGAAGCTAAGGCAGCAATGAATTAGTGAAGCATGAATTAGTTCTGAAGTTTTTGGGATTAATAAAAGGTAAGTGTAATGGAGAGTAAAAGGTATTGGTTTTCCGAAATTTAGAGGTTTAACTTTTAGCGTGCAGAGAGGTCGAATAAGTTCTAATAGAGAGTAGGAGAAGTGAGTACCAACTTGGTGCGTTTGACCGTGTTCGCGCACTTGCCATTTATTTATGACCTCGTATCTTGTATGGTGCCATGAGTCCCAAGGTACGTTAGAGGCTTGCGAAGTCTGAAGAAGAAGAGTGGTTCGTTAGAAAGGAAATAAGGAGCATGTTTCTGCATTCCATTAAAAGGTAGCATGGCTCAGCACCATAGGAGAGGGGGGAGGTGGGGGAGATAGAGGATAGAAGAGGAGTGACAGAAGAAGGTAAGCCGTCAGGTGGCGGTCTGGGTGGCGAGGACTACAGCATGGGGTCCATCAGGGGCTAGCAGGTCAGGTAGGCTGGGCTGCGGTGGATGAGGTCCCGATGTGGCCTATGGGCGTAGTCGGTGTAGGGGGTCATGTCCTCGTTATAGAGAGGATGAGAGGCCGGAGGCGTCGAGGAAGCCTAAAGGCTTCTGAATGCTGGTTCCTGGTGACTTCCCGGGAAGAGTACGTGTTCCAGGGTGGCACAGGGGAGACCCAGATTGCGGTAGACCCTCAGCATGTCTAGCCTGTGAAGGCTGTGGGCAGGGCAGCTGAGGAGCAGGTGTTCCAGTGTTTCCTCCTCTCCGCAGGAGGAGCAGTTTGGCGAGGGGGAACGGCCTTGGCGGAATAAGCGGGCTGCCGTCCTATGGCATCCTACTCGTAGGCATAGTAGGAGAGAGGTAGCTCGCCGCTCTAGTCTCCGCTGTGGGAGAGGTCGAGGGGGAGATCCGAGGGCTATTGTCAGGGTGAGAAGTCCTGAGGTACCGAATTAGACGGATGCGGGTGAAGTCCCCGGCAGCGACTGCTGAGGACAGGGGGGTGTTCCTGGCATGTGCTTCTTTTGCCAGGGCATCCGCGGCCTCGTTTCCTACATGGGATGGAATCCAATGAAGAGATACGGTGCATCCAGCTTCTTGGAGTGCTGCCAGCCGTGTGGATAGTAGCGCCGTGCCCATTGTCGAGCGCTCCGGTTGTTGGAGTCCAAGGAGGGCTGCCTTGGAGTCGCAGTAAGATGGCAACTGGTTTTCTAGGGAGATGCTCGGCCAGCAGGTCTACCGCTAGGTGTAGTCCGGCTGTTTCCGCTGCCGTGGAGCTGGCGCAGGGTGGCAGTCTGCACGTTTTAGAGATGTGCTCTGCAGGAATTGTGCAGGCTGCCGTGGATGAGCCCGTAGTGGGGTTCACAGAGCCGTCTACACACATGTAAGTGGTTGGCGTGTTCTTCATGGAGGAGCGCGTTTGCTGTTTGTCTGAGGGCACAGGCCGCGGAGCCCAGGGAGCTCCGTCGTGATGTTTACGGGCTGTCGGAAGGGTGGAGAGGGGATAATGTTGACGGCCGGGGGGTTCCCGATGACCTCCTTGTAGAGGGCGCAGTTTCCGCATCTGCGAGGAGGACCGAGCTTGAAGGCGTTTGAGCAGTGGCCGTCCATCGGGGCAGTGATGAAGGCGATCAACATGATGAAGGCCCTGTTGTAAGAAGGTCAACGCTAGTGGCCATGTCCCTGCTTCTGCATATGTGGCCACAGTTTGTGAGTAGCTAGGGAGCCCTAGGCACATGCGGAGGGGTCGCCTGTACCGGATCTCGAGCTTCTGCAGTCGGCGTGGGGGCAGTGTCACCAAGGGAAGCGCGTATCTAAGCCCGGAGACAGCTGATGCGTTGTAGAGGCGAAACGCCCACCGTGTGGTGTAGCCGTTTCCGCGAGCCAGGATTAGGGAGACAGCTTTGTGGATGCATCCCATTTGGGAGAGGAGAGTCGTGACTGACGGAATTCATGTTAGCCGATGGTCTATCCGGAGGCCCAGATAGGTCCGTCCAGTTGGAGCCGTGCAGCAATGGAACGCGCTGCTGCTCGCGGGTGCATTAGTAGCGCTTCGGTTTTGTTGGAAGGTACTGTTAGACCAATGTTGCTCAGATAAGTGGTTGCCGCGTTGAGGGCCGCCTCAAGGTCTTTTAGGGCTATCTGATAGGAACGGACAGGGGCTCGTACCCATAGCGCGATGTCGTCTGCATACACTGCACACCCTATGCTGAAGCGAACGTCTCTTGAGAGTGTCGTAGGAAGTTGTGCCAAGGCCAGATTAAACAGAAAAGGGCTAACCACGGAGCCCAGGGGTACGCCTGAGGACACGGGTCCCGGGGAGTTTGTGAGTTTGCCTATGCGCACTCTGAAGGTCCGTCTGAAGAGGAAACCCTCTAGGAATTTGCGGAGGTTGCCCGTTATCTCCAAGAGATCGAGTGCTTGGCGTATGGCTTCGCGCGGTAGGATGTCGAACGCGCCTTTCACGTCCAGGAGAGCGAGGAGGACCACATCACCAGAGGCCTTGGCATCCTCCATGGTGGAAACCAAATCGGCAATGGCATCCGCAGTGCAGCGTCGGCGGCGGAACCCGGTCTGCTCGTCAGCCAAAAAGTTCCTTGCACGGGCAATCCATTCAAGGCGGGCAAGTGCCATAGTCTCCATCACCTTGCAGGCAGCAGAGGTGACGGATACTGGACGGTAAGATGCCGGGTCACGTGCTGCTTTTTGAGCCTTGAGTATCGGTACTATAACTGGATGTGCACCATTTGTTTGGAAGTTGGCCCGTGCGCCATACGTCGTTGAAGTAGGTGAGCAGTCGTTTCAGTTCCGCCGCCGCCAGGTTCCGGAGCATTTCGGCTGTGATGCCGTCTGGTCCTGGTGCGCTGCGACGACGTGTTCTCTTTAAGGCCGTTTTCAGCTCGTGGATCGTGAAAGGTTCTGTGCATATGGCTACTGCCTGGATAATCGTCCACTCCGGGTGGTGGTTCAGAAGGCTGCACGATTGGGGAATTCTGAGGGCTCCTTGGAGGGGGGACACGACCACGGAGGGTGCCGACGGCATAAATTGGTCCGCCAGGAACTGCAAGTTTGTTCATTGATGCCCAAGGTTATAGCCACCGCCAGGACTGGGTTGCGGCTTGCTTGGCGACCGGATAGTGTCTTTAATAACCTCCAGGCAACGCGGCTGTTTGAGTTGTCCTGGATGGTGGCGCATAAGCCGTTCCAGCACTGGTTGCGCCTTCTTGCGTGCCGCCTGCAGTGGGCGTCCATCCTCCTGTATTCGGTCCAGTGTTCTGGTTGGCGAGTGCGCATGGCCTTCCGTTCCGCCCGACGTCGGGACGCACGTAGGTTTAGGAGTAGAAGGTCCAGAGCTGGGCCGTCGGGGTAGGCGGTGCATTGAACGGTCACTGCTTTGGCACTCTGGATGATGGTTTCTAGTATGATTGATTGTTCATGCTGCAGAGCTTGCGGAATTTGTTAAAATCAATTACCGTGAAGGAAGCGGATCTGGGACGTCTGGACCTTGCCGGGTATATTACGATCGGGAAATGGTCTGAACGCCATGTGTCTGGCTCCGTGGTCCAAGTGTATTCGCCTTGCAGTGACGTGAGTGTTAGGTCAATTGCAGAGTTGGTGCCTTGGCGGGTGAATGTGGGGGACCCGGTGTTTAGAATGAGCAGACCCGTTCGTTTGATGAAATCGGCCAGGCCTCGTCCTCGGCGATTGCAGGACAGGCTGCCCCAGTCGGTGTGGTGGAAGTTGAAGTCCCCACAAATTATCGTTTCCGAGCCGAGACGGGCGATCATTGGCTCAATTATTGAGGGGGCCCAGGCTCGTCCGGGGCGTACATAAATGCTGACCACTGTGGTATTGGTGGTTCCCATTCGCACCCTGACCGCACAGCACTCCATGGTATTGTCCGCCACGTCATCCACTGGGATGACTGCGTGGGGGATGTTGTTCCGCACATAGATGGCTGTTTTGGGTTTTCCCGCCTTGTGGAGGGCGGCTGTGCATGGCTCGGCTGTGCAGGAGGGTGTGGCACAGGTGGTGGCTCCGGAGTAGCCGGAGAAGCTTGGTAGCCGCAAATCTTCTGCCATGGCATAAACTTCCTGGAGGGCTAGGACATCATAGCAGCCATTAAGTGCTCGCAAAGCTCTGCGTGGCGTCTCCGAAGAGAATTGCAATTCCACTGTAGAGTGAGTGGGCGAGGGTGTTTAGCCATGCTGTTGGAGATGTGCTGGCGAGGTGCCGGCTAGTTGTAGGCAGACGGCACGAAGAGGATGTTCTGGAGGTAAAAATTCGCCCACAGCTTGTAGGGTAGTAAGCAATGTGTTCAGTAGGATTGCTTGTTGGTCTGACGGAAGTTGGGGAGCGAGGGTCGCTGTAACTTGAGTTGGTGTGGTAGGGGCGCCGGGTCGTGGGAGCGGTGCTGTGAATGGTATCTGTCGTCGCGGGAATGGTACTGGTCTTGGTCGCGGGGAGCGAGGGGCAGGTGTGGGGGCAACGTCGCGGAGTGCTGCAGCGTAGGAGCGTACCTGGTGGGTTTCCTCCCTGACCGCAGCTCGCACCACTCTCCTGGAGAAGTCCGTAGAGGAGGAGGCCATAATTGTGGCTACCTGGCGTTTCTCTTGCATCGAGGGCAGGAAGGGGTGTCTGCGGGGTGGTTGCCGCCGCAGTTCACGCAGCGAGGGCGTTGTGGACAGCTGGTGGCCTCCTCGTGTTGACCACCACATGTGATGCAGCGTTTGGGCCACGGGCACGTTTCCGTAATGTGGTCGAAACAGCCGCAGTGGCGGCATTGGAGGGGGCGTGCAGGTCTCACTTTGAACTTGGGATTGTATATGGAGACCGTATCTGCGGGGGGCAGGGCCGGCGAAGCAGAGGGTAAGTGTGTGGCTGGTTCGATGGGCGGAGATAATCGGTGTTGGGGATTTGATTGCGGACAAAAGCTCTTCATCAGCGATGTCTTCACGAAAGCCATCCAAGTATCCCGTGGAACGCGATTTATCTGAAGGTACTCTCGCTGTGACCGGAATTCCCTGGAGTTCGGTGAGAGCCAGTAAATCCTGAAGACATGTCTCGGAGGAGGCGTCAGCTGCCACAATGTTCCTGTGGTAGTTCACGCGGACAGCAATCACCCCCGGATGTGCCGATAGGGCAGCTGCTAGTGCAAGACGAGAAGCACGTTTGAAGATGTCGCCTAGCGTGGAGGGGCGGAAGAGTGTGGTGCCCACCACAGCTGGGTCCTTGGGGATTGTGGCCGAAGTTTCAAGGGTTCTTGCGCGGCGTTTGGCGGCTTTGGACAGGACTGTTGTCAAGTCGTCGACCTCTTCAGTAGGAGCGGTAGTAACGGGGGTTACGGTTGGTGCTTGCAAGGGTGCGCTGGTGGGTATGTGAGTGGGGATAGAGGGGTGTCGTGGAAGAATATTGCGAGGATTCCCCTTTGATTTCCTCTTTCCCTTCTTGCTCTGGTTTGGAGGAAGATTTTGCTGCTTTTCTTTAAGGAAGGAAGCTGCAGTTAAGCCGTTGGTCTGCTGGGAGGGGTCGTTTCGTGCGGGCCCCTGGGTTTGGTCAATCACCTCCATATGGTCCTTGGGGGGTGATGTTTGGGAGAGTGGTTGGCTGCATTCGGCCCCTTGTGTGGAAGGGGGGAAAGCTGCAGCCTCGTAAAGTACAGACACGTGGTCCTGGGAGGTTGAAGTTGTGGTAGATTCTCCCTGATGGTGCAGTAAGACGTCGTTTTCCTCGTGTGGCTCCGGGCGGGAAGCAGGAAGTTCCGGCTGTACCTGGCTCGGTGTGGAGCTGGTGATTTGCTTTCGCGGAAGAGTAGAGTCTTCGTCACCGATCTTCTCGTCACGGCCGCGCTTCCTTGACGCCGAAAGGTCCATAAGCTCGTCGTCCAGGGGGGCGGGGAGAGGAGTGCAGAGATGCGGCTCCTGCTTGGGCGCGTGCTCCTGGGAGTCGGGACCAGCTGGTATGGAGGGTTCTGAAGGTGGGGCTGATTCTTGTGCAAGCTCCGGGTGGTGGCATGCCACGTTCACAGTGTCACGCCAGTGTAGAAGGGCGTCCCTTGGTTCATCTTGTTGTTCCACGTGCATCGCGAAGCTGTTCAGGGCCACGAGGTCACGGGTAGGAGGCACGTACGTGTAAGGTTCGAGCGGTGGCATTGGGAGGCGGCGGGGGCCTGTTGGTCCGTCGCGGGTGATGGACCTTGGGTGCTCTGTCTCTTTGGGGCCTTCATGGATTCCTGCGCCATCTTTTGCGACTCTTCCGAGGCAACGTAGCGGCTCAGATGGGACATGTGGGGGATGATGATGATGATGAAGTGTGCTGTTTTATGGCGCAAGGGCCAATTTATGGCCAAAGAGCGCCATTTCAGAAGACAAGAGATGTGAACAATGATATGGTGCGTGGCTGTATAGGGGCCTTAAAATTCCTCGCACTAACGCGGGTAAAAAGATACAGTTATTAAAATCATGACAGTGACGTGGAATATGTGCAGCTAAAGTGGATGGCGAAAGGTCGTGATAATAAAACATGGCGGGGATGTAGTCACCGCAGCCGCGACCTCGGTACAGAGGTCGTGCTACGGATCACCTCGGAATATGGTGTGAAAACTCTGTACATCATTTAAAAACGTGAACAGTGATTGAAGTTTAAAAAGCGGATCCCTACCGATGAGCATCACAGGGTGCAGTGGGAGCTGCTGTCGGTAGGGTAGTAAAAAGTGCTTTTTTCTTAGAGCATCTAACTCATTGCACTGGACGAGGATGTGGAGAACCGTAAGTGGTTCTCCACATCTCTCACATAATGGCGGATCACCACCAGACAAAAGGTGTGAATGTGTTGAGTGAGTGTGTCCTATTTGTAGCCTGGTAAGTGCGACTTGTGTGTAGCGTGATCGGGATACTGTTGGCCAGTTTTCAAGTCTCGGTTTGATAACATGCAATTTGTTATCCGTTTGCCCATCCCATAGGCGCTGCCAGCACGCCCTGAGCTCCCGTCGTAGGAAAGGTTTCATGTCAAGTGCAGGGACGGCCATGGATGTATTGGCGGGTGCGTGGTCGTGCGCAGACCCGGCCAGCTGGTCCGCCACCACATTTCCAGCGATCTCGCGGTGCCCTGGCACCCAGCACACCACAACCTGTCGTTTTAAGGCGTAGATCGTGCATAAAAGAGAGTAAAGTGATACAAGGACAGCATTTTTATGTTTTTTCAGAGTTTTCTAAGCTGTAACGACGCTCAGTGAATCTGTGTATACAACCGCGCGTTGCAGTTCTAATTGATATGCTTGACGGCTACAGATATCGCATGGGCTTCTGCGGTGAAGATGCTTGTTTGCGGGTGCAGAATACCAGATTTTGAAAAAGATGGGCCAACAGCTGCATAGGACACACCAGTATGACACTTTGACGCATCTGTAAAGAATTCTGGGCAAGTGTATTTATGTTGAAGTTCGAGGAAGTGTGTGCGGATGTGTGCAGTAGGTGCGCGTTTAGTAACTTCCACGAAGGATACGTCGCAGTCAATAACCTGCCACTGCCATGGCGGCGGATATGCTGCGGGAGCCATCAAACGGTGTTCTAGAAGTGGCACGCCTGTTTCCTCAGCGAGGCTCCTCACACGGAGTGAGTAGGGCTGTCTCAGCGAAGGACGATTGTTAAACAAGGCACCATTGGACAAATCATTAATTGTGGAGTGAGTGGGATGTTCCTCGTCTGCGTTAACCTTGTGATAGTATGTAAAGGACATGTAACATCTCTGCAGATGGAGCGACCATTCATTTGATTCTACGTACATGCTTTCTACTGGGCTAGTTCGAAAGGCACCCGTAGAAAGGCGAATGCCTAGATGGTGGACAGAGTCGAGCATCTTTAAGTCTGATGGTGTCGCAGACTGATAGGTTATGGCACCGTAATCTAGGCGCGTGCGTACGAGGCTTCTATACAAATCCATCAGGCATTTCCTGTCACTACCCCACGTAGTGCGTGACAACACTTTCAGAATATTCATTGTCTTTAAGCACCTGTTCTTTAAATACTTTATATATGGTATGAAGGTTAGTTTTGCGTCCAATATTAGGCCCAGAAACTTATGCTCAGACTTTACAGACAGACGTTGACCATGCAGGTCAATCTCGGGATCGAGATGCACGCCCCTCTTCCTGCAGAACAAGATGCAGGTGCTCTTTTGCGCGTTCAGTTTAAAACCATTCTCATCTGCCCAATGAGAGATCTTGTTCAAACTTAATTGAACCTGACGTTCACACGTTGAGAGGTTACACGACTTAAAACCGACCTGTACATCGTCAACATATGTGCAGTAAAACGTATTTCGTGGGATAGCGAGGCGCAAGGAGTTCATTTTGACTATAAAAAGTGTACAACTCAATACACCTCCTTGCGGCACTCCTGTTTCTTGGACAAATGTGCGGGACAACACAGTGCCTACTCGAACACGGAATGTCCGATTGGACAGGTAGCTTTCAATTATTGCGAATATTCTGCCCTGCACACCTAAGTGTGACAGGTCTCGGAGTATGCCAAAGTGCCACGTTGTGTCATAGGCCTTCTCCATATCGAGGAACACAGAAAGAAAAAATTGTTTATGAATGAAAGCATCACGAATTTGTGCCTCGATACGGACAAGGTGGTCAGTAGTGGATTTAGCCTCTCGAAACCCGCACTGGTATGGGTCAAGTAGGCTATTTGTTTCAAGGAAGTGCATCAGTCGCCTGTTTATCATTTTCTCAAAGACCTTGCAAAGGCAACTCGTCAATGCTATGGGCCTGTAACTTGATGGTGAAGATGGGTCCTTACCCTGTTTAAGGATCGGAATAACGATGGCTTCTTTCCAGGCGGAGGGAATCTCACCAGAGAACCAAATGGCATTATACAAGGAGAGGAGGGTTTTTTGGGTTTCAGGGGGCAGACGTTTCAGCATTTCGTATACTATTCGGTCGGAGCCTGGGGCGGTTTTGTTACAGCAGTTTAGCGATGCTTGTAGCTCTGCTAAGATGAAAGGTTCATTGTATGCGTCATTGCTTGCGACTTTGCGTTCTATTTTTTGTTTTTCTATTCTTGCTTTGTAACGTTGGAACGCTGGACTGTACTGGGATGAGCTGGAGACCTGTTCGAAGTGGGCACCGAGGGAGTTTGCTTGGTCTTCCAAACCGTTGCCTTGTGTGTTTACTAGAGGAAGAGGATGTGCTTCTCGTCCTACTACCCTACTGACCATGCTCCAGACTCTTGCCTCATGTGTATACGGGTTGATGCCAGATAGAAACTTCTGCCAGCTCTCCCTTCTGGCCTGTCGACGCGTTCTCCTACCTTGAGACTTGATGTTTCTAAAATTGACAAGGTTCTCGGTGGTCGGTGAGTCTCGAAGACGCCTCCATGCTTTGTTTTGTTGTTTGCGCGCATTGAGACACTCACTGTTCCACCAGGGAACGCGCCGTTTTCTGGGCAGTCCAGATGTTTGCGGAATGCACTTAGCTGCAGCTTCAATAAGAAAAGCAGTAAAGTACTCTACAGATGCATCTATGCTAGAGCCGCATATGTCAGTCCAACTCAAGCTAGCAATTTTATAAAACTGGTCCCAATCGGCCTTTTCTATCAGCCATTTGGGAACGTGTGCAGGATATTCAGATGATGTTATTGTGCTCAAAATTAAAGGAAAATGGTCACTCCCATAAGGATTATTTATGACTTTCCATGTAAGTATAGGTAGGAGCGATGGAGAGACAATGCTGAGGTCTATCGATGAGTAGGTATTATTAGCCAGGCATGTTGGCTCTTTCCGATTGAGGAGACACGCACCAGAAGAGAAAAGGAACTGTTCAATAAGGCGGCCTCGCGCATCACAGCGAGAGTCACCCCATAGGCCACTATGTGCATTAAAGTCCCCTAGGACGAGATACGGTTCTGGAAGTTCATCGATTAGTGATTGAAATTCGTGTTTGTTCAGTTGATGGTGTGGAGGTATGTAAATACTGCAAATTGTTACCAGTTTGTTGAAGATGACAGCTCGGACAGCTACTGCCTCCAGGAATGTCTGAAGGGGTAAATGTTTACAGGCTGTTCTTTGATTAACTATTATGGCAACACCACCGGATGATGCGACCGCATCATCTCGGTCCTTTCGAAAAATAATGTAATTGCGTAGAAAGTTTGTGTGTTTCGATTTTAAGTTGTTTCTTGCACACACAGCACTTTTGGTGTATGCTTGTGTAAGAGTTCTTGGATATCGTCGAGGTTTCTCAGCAGTCCTCTGACGTTCCACTGTATTATATGGGTCATTTTAAAGTTGTGTGGTGCTGTGTGTACAAAAATTGTTACCTTAGGTTACAGGGCCTTTTTGGGGCCCCGTAATTCGACGTTTTTCTTTTTGGGCGCGCTCCAAAGAGTTGCGCCTATCCTTCGGCGTCTGAGGCGCCGGAGGAGTGGGACTTGTATCCATCACCTCTTGCGAGGTGGGGGATGGTGCCTGATGAGCAGGCACGTTCAGAGCAGTTTCGGACCTAACTGCGGGTACAGTGGTCCGGGGTCCGGCAGACTCTGAAGTCTGCTGAACCTGTTTGGCAGGAGGCGGAGCGGCACAGGCTACTCCAGCCTTGGGCGCAGATGGCGCGACCGCGGTCACACTGCGTGTGACACTCGCGGGCGCGGAAATATGTGGCGCGGCGCCCTGGCGCGTCACATCTGCAATGAAGGAGTGTGCTGGTTGTGGAGGGAGAAGCGCTGGCGCGCCTCTTGAAAAGACAGATTGAATTTTACTTTAAGCTCAAGGATTTGTTTTTCCTTTTTCCAGGATGGGCACGATCGCGAGTAGGCGGGATGGTCTCCTTCGCAATTGGCACAGCGGGCTGCAGCAGTACAATTTTCCGATGAGTGTTCGTTGGAGCTACATTTTGCGCAAGTAGCGCGCCCTCTGCAGCTTTGCGACCCATGTCCAAAGCGCTGACATTTGAAACACCTACGTGGATTTGGTATGTAAGGCCTGACACGGAGCTTGCAGTAGCCGGTTTCAATGGAATCGGGTAAGTCACTGGTACCAAAGGTGATAATTATATGTTTCGTTGGTGTTTCTTTGTTGTCTCGGCGTATCACTATTCTTTGGACCTTCACTACATTCTGGTCTTGCCAGCCTTCCAATAATTCACTCTCTGATAATTCCAGAAGGTCGTCATCAGAGACGACACCGCGGACTGTGCATCCCCAAACGCTACCAGTTTAGATAAGTTCTCGTATTGGAGCTTGTCGCGAACCTCCAAAAGGAGGTCGCCGCTTCCCAACTTGGTTACATGATATCCTGGGCCGATTGCTTCGGTGAGTGTTTTCGAGACAAGAAAAGGTGAGATTGCTCGGACTGTTTTGTTGTCTTTCTGACTATGCACGACATGAAACTTGGGGAAGGACTCCTTTGGTTTTGGAAATAGGAACGGTTCTTCGGTGCGCCACCTTTTCGGGCGGCGATCAGGGAGGGGGGGGGGAAGTTCGCCATACAGATTGTGTAAAGTTCGGCGGCGATGGTGGCCACCCACCACCGAGCCCAACAAGGGGACGCTACAAGGTTTAATAGTAAACACTTGGAGACGTCAGCCATGCATCGCCGCTATAACCGAATATAACTACCCAAGGTTGGGCAACTACACAGGGTTAACCCTCGCCGCCAGGAAGTTTGGAAGTAAACAGAAGAGAGGAGAAGACAGGAAAGATGTAAAGTAGGAGAAAAAGGCGAAGATGTGAGAGGAGAGAGACAGGAAAAGGCGACTGCCGATTTCCCCCGGGTGGGTCAGTCCGGGGGTGCCGTCTACGTGAAGCCGGGGCCAAAGGGGTGTGTTGCCTCTTCCGGGGGGCCTTAAAGGTCCACTCACCCGGCGTCGGCTCAACCCCCAGGATCCCCTTTTCCCCAGACACGGCTGAGCCACGCACGGCTAGGCGTGGGAGGCGGTCGAAACCCCCCCGTTGGCTCGGGTCCGTGGTGTCGCCACACACCAAACGCCTGCACAAGCAGACGCCCCTGCGGGCATGTGGGGGATGCGATAACACGCATTGAAGGAGACGAAAACGATAACACTCGCTAGGAGGGGTAATGTTCGTGGCGGGGAGAGAGTCAGTGTCCCGGGGAGTCGACGATCCGTGGGCACCGGGGGTGCGCGTCAATGACTAATCGTCCGTATTCTATGAGGCTTGCGGCGCCACCGACACAAAGAAGAGATGCGAAAGAAGCGCGGAGCGCTGTTACGTCTCTCCGTCGGTGGTGTGCCAATGTAGGATGGTCCGGCGGGGTCCGGGTGTTGGGGCAGCCGACCACGTGGCGGGGTTTTCGTGCGTTCGCCGGAGTAGTGGCGGTGCTCGTAGGACCGTCAGCAGGGCCTTGCACGTCGTAAATGAAGTACGGAGTTCTCGCTGGGATGTGTGGTGAACTCGGGGAGCCGTCGCGTAAGGTTAACGCGCCAGTACGGCACAACCGAGCGCAGCTGCGAGGCGCATACAAGCACGTGGCAAAAGGGCGAAGTCGAAGGAGCTCAGAAAAGCGTCGGATCGGCTCGGCGGTTCGCGGAGAAGTCCCCTCTGAAAGTCCTGGCAAGTCGAACTGATGGCTTGAATCCTAACTTGACTTTCCCATGGTGCCAGGAGTCACAGGATTGGTTGGAATCTTTGAGTGTCCGGGTTGTGCAGACTTTTGGACCACCTGGGAAAACTGTGAAATATGCTGAAACATTGGTGGCTATGTGCAGTACAGAAAGAATGCCATAAGGGGATCCGGGAAATGATAGAAATAATGGGGAAGTGTGATGTGAAGGTAACATGTGCATACAATGAAGCATGTCATACGTGTGGGAAAGTACCCGCTTTTGTTTGCTTAGCGCACACGTATGTCCATGTTCATTCAATAGAATGCTAGTCTGCGTCAGGAGTTCTTGTGGGAGGGGGAGATATATGAGTCAGAATAGTCATTAGTGTCGCTAATTGTATTAAATACGATCGGGTTTTCTTATTTTTGAGTAGTCGCGGAAAATCATTGTATGTGATAGCATTAGTGTTTGATTTGTATAAGTGTTGTGTGATGTGTTTGACGCGTGGGCAGTCGTTGAAGTAGTGGAATACATCTAAACAAATTGTCCCGCATAGACATCTGCCTGAAAGAGCAATGTTGAAGCGTTTTAAGTAGTATTGAATGTGCCCATGTCCAGTGAGGAGGTGTACAAGTTTTTTGTTTGGTGGAAACCAATCAGGAATTTTAAAGATTGATGGAATCCAATGGTGCAGAATGGTGTCCTGTCCTTCAAATCGCCAAACGTTGTGCCAATACGAAATAATTAATTATGAAACTCCTTTTTGAGTGATCGTGGCGAGCGTTGAGTTATGAGAGTTAGCGATTTTAACGTGCTGTGTGTGGCGATATGGTCTGCTAACTCGTTGCCCAAAATACCGGAATGCCCAGGGACGTGATGCAAAAAGATTCGCGCTCCAGATGTCGTAAGGTCACGCAGACAGTGTTTCAACTTGATGATACGAGTGTCGCTTTCGGTGAGGTTATTGAGGGTAGTTAAAAGGGAAAGGCAATCAGTATAAATGTGAATGCGTTGTCGGTTGTGAAGTGCGTGAATCCTAAGCAAACTCTCATGAAAGGCGATCAATTCGGCTGTGTACACGCTTGATGCGTTGAAAATGTCAAATTTTTGACAGGGAAGTATAACTGATTTGTTGGATAGTACAATGCAAGCCGAACTGGCCGAATGCGTGGTATAGGATCCGTCAGTGTAAACGTGCAGTGCGGGGATTTTCGAGATTCTAGCATGAGTGCTTACGTTCAGTTTTCGGAATGGAAATGTAAGAATCTCGGAAGGATGATGCGACCAGGGTGTGAAAGGAGTGAGAATATTGTGAGGGTGATAGGTGTTGGGGGTCCATAGTAAGTAGTGGTTCGTTTTATGAACAGCGAGAAGTGTGCATCAAGTCTATCCAGTTCAAGGTCGATGGGAGCGATGTTGGAAATGACCTGCAGCGCGGATGTTCGAGTGGTGTAAAATGCTCCAGTTATGGCAATTGAAATACTTCTTTGGAGCGACATAACCCGCTTTCGTAGGAAAGTCGTGTATGATAGCGACCACCAAACCGAGGACGCATAACTAATGGAAGGGAGCAGCACCTGGCGGTATACGCGGAGTATGGATAAACTATGTAAGGAATGATGCAGCTTCATAAAAGTTATAAAGCGTGCACTGGTGGTCACTAATTTGGGCCTGGTATTTTCTATATTAGTATGAAAGTTCAAGGTCGCATCGAAGGTGACACCGAGAATTTTTAGACTGGGCGTGTGGCAAAGAATGTGTTTGCTATTTTGGTTGATGGTCGGCGATGGGAGGCGCCAACATGGCCGTTATTAAAAAATAGGAAACTCGATTTGGTGGGGTTTATGTACAAATTGTGGTCGGTTGCCCAATTTAAAATTGCATTTAATGCCAAATTGGCGTTACGCTGAAGTTCTAGTCGGGAATGACCTGGTCCTGCCCGTTCTGCCCTGGGGACGTCCTGCCCGTTCCAAGGATAACCTGACGAGGAGATCGAGCGCATAAAGATGTGGACTGGGAGATCGGAGGATACGTCAGCGTGCGTTACTAGGGTGTCTAAAAGAAGTCTTGCGGATTCTAGACTTGAAGTGGTTGCTGTTTGGTCACCTTTAATTAACGGAGGTAAAAGGGTGGATTTGCGGTATTTTGAAATGCCAATTTAAAGGTCTCGCCATATAAAAAACGTTTAGTTGCGTTGTTTACTATTGTTTTCTGATGTGCCGTCTTGGCACGTAGGATGTTTTGTTTATAAAGCAAGAATTCTGAGGCGTATAGTTTTTGATAGTGGGCCCGGATGTTTTGATCCTTTGCAGATTGATATCTGCGTCGCATGGCACGGATTTTCTTCCGTTGACAGGACAACTCCGGCGTCCACCAGGCATTAGAAACTTTCGGACGAGGTTTAGGCCGTCGCGAATACTTTTGGACCAAGGCCCCATAAATTAAGTAAAACTTATTTAAAATGGCGTCTATCGCAGAAGGTGATGTGATGTTGGCCTTGACAACGACGTGAAACCAATTCAGATTTTTAAGATCATTGAGCGACTGTAATTCTCCAACGCCTGTTAATTTTTTAGAAATTGAAGACGAGGCATGACCGAAAGTGAAGGGAATGTATTGGTGGTCAGACAGAGTCGGCGTATCAAGCACCTGCCAATTAAACCTGCAGATAGCATATCTTTTGTCACCAGAGTGCTATCTATTCCAGTCTCGGCGTATGACGTGACGAAAGTTGGGGGTGATTGCGGATCGTTGAGAATTATCAGATCGTTTGAAGTTACACAGATAATAATCTGTGAACCCCGAGGATCAGCCGGATTAGGACCCCACATCGGATATTCAGCGTTAAAATCTCCTGCTATTTCTATTTTGATGTCTCGGGCTATTGACAGGCAGTGCTGGAGTTCGTCCAGAAGCGGGTCATAAACGGCTATTACCGTGAACCTGGTGGTACTATTAGAGCAGTGAAGCATCACCACATTTTCCGACATGTGTTGGGGAAAGAGCGTATAAGAGCGGGTTTTGGCCAATATCATGACGCGGGGATTAATTGTACTATGAAATTGTGCCACCTGTGGGGAAATGTTTTGAATTGCTCCTGCGCGAATGTGAGGGTCAGATACAAAAGCAAACGAATAGTTTTGGGATAGTATAGTATGCATTAGAATTTTACTGGCTGCAGAAGTATGGTCCAAGTTTGCCTGTATAAATTTCTCCTTGTTAGCCATGTGAAAAATTAGGGTAGCATAGAAGAGTAGTGCGGCACGCATCCCTGGAAGCCCCAATGACTAACAAGAATGAAAGTTCTATCACGGACAAAAGCCCGTCCTCATGAACATATTGAGGAATATCATGGAAGAGCTTGCCTAGAACAAGTAAAATCCGGAGAGAGGTAACCAGACAGCCTTTTAAGAACGTGTGACACACATATTTGGCATCACAGCGGTGAGACAAGTGCGGTACGGCACCAAGTAATTCGTACAAGGAGAGGTGCAAGAAAAAATGATCGAACTGAAAGGAGGATGAAAGGTGAAGCGAATGATGAAGCAGTATGAAGGAAAGAGAGAACGAGAAAGACGAGGGAGAGAGAGACGAATAACAGTGCAATATACCCAGCGTGAGGGAGCGGCAGTTCAAAACTAATGAACCCGCAGTAAGCAAATAGATAATGAAAGAAGGGATATGATGGGAAGGGGTAGTTTTTGAAGGAGATAGTGAACCACCGCTCCCTAAACTGGACTGATGGCGGCTGCGTCAGCCATAGTCAGTTCTTGCTTTCAGACGAGCGACCCTATCCTGAAGCACTGGACAGTCGATATGCCCAGTAGGGTGTGTGGACGGTAAGCCCACCCTCCTGCACTCGTTACAGGCCACCGCCTCGTCCCCCGCCCGAACCACGCATTGCTCCTGCAGGTGGTTGGCAGCACACTTCGTACAAACAAACAATCTTGTCAGGCTGCCCTTGCAAAAGGACACCCGCGACGCGAGTGTCCATACGTAGCGCAAAATGTGAAAAGCGGCACATGAAAATCCTCTTCTACACGGGCGAGTGTCCATCCAATTGCCAGTGTTCCCTTTTCCAAAAGCCGGCGTCGCGCGGCGGCATCCACTTCTAAGATGCGAGTTAAATTCCCAGATCGCTCCTTGTACGATATTACATGGCGGCATTGAGTCAGGTCCAGGGTTACCGATTCGTTGCGATTATTTATTTCTGTTAGAAGATTTGGACCAGGAACGTCAGGGTCCACCCAATAATTCTCATCCGTGGTTTCCTCTTCTTCGGGATTCTGACCGACAACGCGGTGCTGGTAAATACGTTCTTCTGTAACGCAGTTTGAAGGTTCGTGAACGTGTCGGCGTCATTAGTTGAAACCGTCACACCATTTCGAGTCTTGCGGATGTCCACTTGGGCTATCTTTTCTTTTACCGGGTCAATGTTCGTTTTGAGGATTTTCATGACGTCAATCTCCGGCGATGTAGAAGGCACAATTGGTGCTAAGTACATTACATGGGCATGTTCTTGCCGTTGACGAACGACCTGGTCAGGGACAACATTTGCATTAACTTCTTGAATGGTAACCGGCCTTATATGCGGCTGGTGGGCTTGCATTGCCAATCCTCGCGCCTCCACCGCTGCATACGAGTGAGACGAAGACGTACAATCTACATTCCCAACGGGCAAATTAGGGAGGGACACGGTAGCCGCTTGGCTAAGTTGGTGGCGCAATTCTTGAATCCGCCCCGTTTGATTCGCCGCCATGGCGTGCAAATCTGCACTCCTCAATAATTTGACGCAACAAACCGAGGATTTTGGCGCGTTGCGGATTAGTTACTTTTGTCGAGGAGTCGAATAACACATCAGTAATGTGTTTTTGACATTCCACAGCGCGGCGAAAAGGCGCATAAGTTGGGTCGTCATCTCTTTGGGCAGCGCCAGCAACCTGCTCCACCGTTCGCAGCGCAGCGGATCCGGTCGGGGGGTTCGGCGGGGCAACCGCATTCTCAAGTGCAGGAGGGTTTTGACACGGCTCGTCCACAGCTATGATAGTTTGATCTCCCTCGTCAGAAAATACAGAGCCGTCCGAATGCGAAGCGGCCCCCGGACTCGGCGGTGCACGGTCCGCGGCCCCCCCACCCCCCCCCCCCCCTACGGAGGGCCGATTTTCAGCCATATACTCGTAGTGGGTATGTGCCTGCTAGAGGCGCATACCTGTTCCCCCCTCGGCCGCTACCAGGAAAATGTAAGGTTTTTACTGGGAAAATCGAGAGGAATCGCGGAGATTGCGTTCCACGAACGTCCCGGGCCCTTCCGATACCCGGTCACGAAGAAATCGTGCGATCAGAATCAAAATTCACTGACCTTAGGTCGATTTCCAAGAGCCCAGGGCAGCGGCCGGTCCGAACAGCTGCACGAGCGCCGAAGAGCTGTCGGCGTCCACAAGCATGAGGGCGGATGGTAGCTCGGGGAGCCTCTCCAGACTGCAGGGAAGAAGATGGTTCGCCGGCGCTGAAGGAACGTCCCGGCCGGACAGTCACGCTTGAGCTCGCGCCCGAAGCTCGACAGCTCATGCCTGTCCACGGGCACGGGAACGTCTTGCAATGGCAGCAGGTTGCGGAGACTCGGCCTTGATCAGATGGCTGGCCCCAGGTCTCGCAGGCCTCAGGCGGGCACCGTGGCTCGGGTCCGTAACCCGACAGCCCAGTAGCGTGACCGGTCCTCTCCGCTGGTCTCTCCCTGGTCTCTTCCTGGTCTCTCCCCCCCGCCAGTTCGATTGGCACTTTTTATCGCCCATCTACATCGTGGGCCTTCACTACTGGGGTTCTTGTGCCTTCGTGTCATCTTCCGATTGCTCCGAGCTCTGGCATTCTCGGATTGGTGCTGCTTTTCTTCATTATTTTATTTCCAACGCTCGCGCCAACGTTGTCTTCGTCCATTCATTTTTAAAGCGTGCACTTTTAAATGCGCACCCCATTCATCACACCTTGTCAGCTAAGCTGGTCCAATGTGTAAAGAAGGCAAGGATATGGTATGCAGAGAGGCTTGAAAAGGGAAGAGGATTCGGAAGTGACGAAGCCTGCAGCCACGTAGACCCAGCCCAATGCCATTACTGTGGAACGTCTAAAAAAAGGACCTAAATTAAAAGGTTGCGTCATGGCGTGCATTACTTAAACGCGCATAAGAGACAATCTCTATTGGCTTTGCTCGCAAGAGCATGGCGCAGGGTCAAAGTAGGCAACTGTTGGTTGAAGGGAATGCGAACTTGGCTACTGCACTTCTCGTCCTTTATGAGCTGGGAAAAAAAAGCAAAAGCCACTTATAGAAGGAACTTTTCATTAAGTGCAAAAAAAAACGGTTTTAAAGCCTATTTTACAGTGCAAACAAGACAAGCTGAGATGGTGCATGTAGGCACGTCTGTACAGCAAAATTATTGATGCAGCTTTGTATGTCTAGTCATTCTTTTATTGCTGACAGTGCGAAATTGTTTTTCTCTAATTATAGTCAATTTTGTGTTATGTTTTATTGCATCAAACTGTTCTCAATGGTGTAAAAGTGTTATTCACACTGGTAAATAAAATCTCTTGGCAACATACTATGGTTTCCTGCTGCGGGCACACGCGCTAAAATGCTGCGCTGTGTGAGGCTGTCTTGATTGTGTCTATTTGCTGTAAACTACTGAACAATTGTGCAGCTAGTAGTAATAAGCTGCACCAAATTTCATGGATTTTCTTTTCTCCTGCTCGAACTTGTGCAAACGCTTCGTCAAAAAATACAAATATATTCTTAATAATCACATTTACACACACAGACCATCACGGCTAGCAGCAATACAAATTAATTTATATAGTGGACAACAAACTATCTACCACGCTAATACACAAGCATATGTAGTGTAATATTGTCACAGGGAATGACATGTACACGGTGGAGGCAGAATAGTACATTGCGATATTTAAAGGCTGCACAGCACTATGGCTGAGAGCATGGCACACGTCCTTGCGTCTTCCTGTTCGCGTAGCCGACTCTTCGCTTAACGGCACGTGTACCGAATGCATCGTAACATCACTCCCGGCCGATGGAGTGCCGTAGCGGCGCCTTTTAAAGCCATTCAGGACTGCTGGTGTAGTAGTTTTAGACGCGACACGTGGAAAACGTCTAAAGGAGACGTCAGACCGGTAATTTTACAGCGGAGGGATCCGGTAGTCAATATCGTTGAGTTTGCGGAGGATTTTGTAGGTGCGTGCGTAGCGAGGGAGGAGCTCCTCGCAGAGGCCTTGCCAGGACAACGTACAGAATGGAACCAGAGCCTTTGGAGGGTAGTCTACTTGCCGATTCCCATACCGCTGTTTTGGAGGTCCTGCAACGCACGTAGACTAGAGTGAGCGGCCTGGCGAGCCATCATGGAACGGGATACGACGTCCTGAGCATATGCGCCTGGTACGGAGAGATCGCAAGGAAGGAGCGTCTCGAATGGCAACGCAGGGTGGCGACCGCGCAGAATAAAGAACAGCAAATAGCCGGCGAAATGGTGTCTGAACGTGTTCCAGGCAAAATTAACATGGGGTATAAAGTTAATGGTCACAGCTGCTTGAGTAGAAGCGCAACTCATGTATATATTATTTAGATGGGTTTCCTCGAATACGGTCCGTTGCGGATGCTGACCATATTCTTTTTTCCCTTTCCTCGTCTCCCTTTGTGCCGCGCTTGGGCGTGCTCGCTGTGTCATTTTTCCCCATTCTCTGGAAAGGAAAATAAATTCACCATCCTCCGCACCCTCCCAAAAGATCCATCACTATGCCGAAAGTTCAGGTACAGAAGCTGGACGGGTCGACGTCTAACCGATCCGTTGTGCATCGTCACCGAACAGGTTCTGATAATTTGGTCACATCCTGTGTGCACTTGCATCATAGTCACCGAACAGGCTCTGATAATTTGGTCACGTCCTGTGTGCACTACTATTTATCCAACGAGGGGTAGCCGTAGGTGATGGAAACTAGAGCACGAGGTTTTCCGCTGTATGGCCAGGTCTGACGGCAGATCGTCGTCCCAATTTAGCTTTTAGATGCGAAGCAGCTCTTTGACTAGCCTGTGTAACGCTGTCCGTCCGTCCGCACAAACGCGAGGCAACGCGCTTCCCTCCGCGCAGGTGTTGGAGCGGTGCCAAGTAGGTCACGCCGCAGCTGGGCGTTAACGTCACGCTCCCCTCGCACGCTTCCGTCGCAGGTGCGCGCGTACGCCACTCTCTCCCTCACCCGCCGGAGCGCCCGCAGCTGCCGGCTCCAATGCCCGCTCGCCTCCCGTGTCTGCATTTCAAACAAACGTTTACACCAGTAAACGCTACACCACGGGGGTGAAAGCTCGATATGCTACGAATCGCCATAGATGGCGAAAAAATCAACCGCGCCGCGTTCCAGCTTCAACCGCGGGGAGTGGATCTACTGACCCCTCTCTTAGCTCGAGCTATGGAGGCCGCCATTCGCCCTATTGCACTTTTATGTAGGGGCGCCCGCATCGGTGCCTAATTTCAATGCAGAATATATTGAACAAGGCGAAGACTTTTTCTTTGCCTGATATTAAACTTGCATACAACAAACTGCTGCTTTTAGTGAGCGTACCTTTGAGATACTACGCCATCCTCCTTTCACTAAATCTTTTTTGCTTCGGCTGATTCGGCAGTTTACCGACATCGATACTAAGACATGCTCGTTTTTTTTAAATTCAAACTACGCGGCGGCAGAAGTCACGTTAACCGTTTGCGACGCGTTCGGGCAGCGACGCAAGCTCGCGGTGTTTCGTTTTGTTGTAAATATTTCGTGAAACTGACGATTGCTTTCGTAGTCGTTGATATCGGCTTGCTGTTCTTGTTCGTTCAAAGCACGTTGAAATGCTTCCACAGAGCGCTTTCCCCTGCGCCTCGTCCTTCAAAAAAACGAAGTTCGTTTCAAGCCCCAGCGTGCATGGACCGGTAAGTACAAACCCATTGCTTTTGTTTATTACTGTTGGTTTTGTTTTTGCGACAGTCAAGCGACACACAGCAACTCGAAAATTTTCAACGTCTCATATCCCTCCACCGACGGAATCCGCGTTCTCTTGAGCGACGTGGCTTCACGTAGGAGCGAGCTGCTGAGTCAATAGAAATGCATTTCTGAAGTTTATATGCAGTCTGGACGTGTTCAAATACACTTCTGTCGCCCCCGCACGCACGTCCGTAACTCACCATGTATTAGTACAAAGTGTGTTATAACATTTGCTACATTCACATTAAACAATTTAAAAAGAAGTGCCTGAGAGAGAGAGAGAGAGAGAAAACTAAAGCTAATTCCACGTTGTGAAATTTGAGTAAACAGCAAAGCTGGGGATCTCCTTCTTGCCTTATTGTTTACCTTGTGATAGCGGTTTCACTTATAGGCTTACTTTCATTTAGTGTCACATAGAAACCGGCATTTTAATCATGGATATATTCTTTTTCTGTCACAGCCTCCTGGCTGACACCTGCAGTCAACATTCCTTGTGGACGCACCTCGACACCATGGGCAAGGCACATGCTACGTTAGAGCACAAGCCTTACAAGGTATATATTCATACATGCATAACATGCCGCAGTTTACTCGCTCACTTTGTATATATACTGCTACAATATTTTGTCTTCATACCTTGTTTCTGAATGCATGATGATTTCATAACCTGCTCCTCTTTTCTTTTTTCAGAGCTGCCATGCAACATCAGGTTAACTGCCCTCGAAAACACAGCCTGCAAGCACAGTGAAACAACTAAACATCTACTACAGCAGGTCACCTCAAACTTCATCTTTGTGATGCTGTAGTTTGTACTTGGTAGGCATGCCATAAATATGTTACAAATAGTTGTTGTCCATAGGTGTTAGGTGTCCATTTTGTTATATAATCTACAGTACAATAATGATGAAATTTAACACAAGCTCTATACAATAGTTACATCATGTCAGACTTCTAAGTCTGACAATACGCATTTGATTCAAGGCCATGGTGGTCGCATTTATATGGTGGCTAAATGCAACATCACCCATGTATACAGGTTTACGTACGTCTCAACAGGCCCCAGATTGCACCATTAAGGATGATAGTTGGGCTAGTAGATACATACTGATTTGAGGCACAACTAATTAGTACAAAGAAACCACAGGCAACACAAGGGAATGCATGAGTGGTTTCTACGCTAATTAGTTGTGTCCCACATTATCAACATCAATCCAAAAAGCTTGGGCACGTAAAATTCCAGGTATTATTAGTCATATTACAGCCAAACAAACATCAGGGCAGTGAACGGACATCGTTCCAGCATTTAGTCATACTTTATGAGATGGTTTACAAAGTTTGTCCGAAACCTTCTTTTTTCTTATTGCATTGAATTGTAACAGTCTACAAAAAACAAAGAATGCCGTAGCTTCGACAAGCTAGCCAGTTCAATTAGGCTTTGAATATATATACAACACATTTTATTAAGTTGTAAACAGCTAAAAAACAACAGGTATTAAGTTTTGCAAGCACTAGTTGCAGCATATGAGTGTAAAGGATATTTATGTTATAGGCCAAATTGTGTTCAAGGGATTTGCTCATTTTCTTTTTATATAGCACAGAAATATCCATAATTTGTGGCTGAGCATGCCTACTTCAGGTGGCTGTGACGCCCATTAACATGCCACCCCTTTTCTTTTTTTCTTTTTGGTGTGCTTTGCACTGTCATACTGCACTGCCTATGAAAAGACTTCACAATGTTGCCGCAAACAAAGCCTAGGAAATCGAAGATATTAAAGGGGCACAATCAACAGCAAAACTTTGCTGGATGCAAAAGTTGCAAAAAATGTACATTATGGCTTAGCCTCGTAACACAGCCTCTAATTTGTTTGTCTGTACATTGCGACAACCTCTACCAATTGAAACATTTAATTTGAGGCTATGATCAGAGGCTAAGCGGTAATATAGGCGTTTACGAAGTTTTTTATCCCGCAAACTTTTGCTGTTGACTGTGCATACGACACATGTGCAGCTACACTGCAACATTGTCGATACTTTGATGTTGAGGTTCTACAGTTAGCAAGAATACGGTTTATTTTCAAAGCACATGTTTAAAAAGTGAATAATCCAACAACAACAAGCACATATACAATAAGTATGACCTTTATTTTTTCCGGCACTGTCACACATTCACGTAATGTTCCTCCACTTCAATTTGTGTGCATGTGTGTGTTTGTACGAGAGGTGCATAATTTCTGTTGATATGTCCATGCATCACAGACATTGCGCTCATGGCTGAACGATTCTTTGCCGCATACATCACCCTAGGTATGTAATGTATTCCTGAAGCTAATCTGCCCATAATTGTGCCTCTATAATCAGCCTGCATTATCCTAGCATCTCTGTCTTTCTATAGTATTCATATTTTGTTCATGCATTTTAGAATATCTGCTGTCGATTATACCGCCTTCACAGCACACTTGAGCTTATTGATGCGGTCATTGGTGCCATAGCATTCTCGCTCTACACGAGCTGCATAACTGAACCATAATAACCCATTTAGCGACAGCGTACACAATTGTGCACTTGTTTTCAGCAACTTGTTCTTTGGCAGTTCAATCGACAAGCGGCTAAGAAAGTGCAAGAAAGACAGCTTTGGATGAATTGATGTATTCAGTGTGTCATCAGTTTGCCACAGTGTGCTGTGTACTCGTGAAGACAATTTTTTGAAGGCATTACCATATCTTAAGAGTGGTTTGACGTGGGACGTTCAGGGAGCGACATCAAAAAAATGATTTTCATTGGCTCATAATGAACTTAGCCAATAACAAACTGCACTGGCGTTTCAAGTCTGCTTCTGATTAATTTTGTGACAACGATAAAAGCTGACTGGCCTTAGAAGAAACTTACATTGAATTATGCTCTAATTACATTTATTTACTGGGTAACAAACAGTTCAACACATAACCGAGGTTTCTTTCTTGCTATTGAATGTGCAGTGCTGCGAAAATTGTGTGTGTTAAGATTTGGTGCATTCACAGACGCTTTATCGCAGTTAACGCTTGAAACAAAAGTGAATGTTTTTTTCGCCCATTACCTACACACCTACGGTATGGGTTCACAGCTGATAGTTGAATTCGTGCCTATCCTATTCGGCACAGCGCGACGCTTCTTGTTTGTAACTCATTCACTTATCTTTATACAGAGACGGTGCATCCGCGATCGTTTAGGTAACGTTAACTAAGCGAAGCTAAATCGGTGTTACTGTGACACCTGCCAAAGTTGCGCACGTTTCAGATTCTGCATCGTGGATTTACCCGCGCTCGCTGTCTGAAAATCAACGCTAACAGAATGGGATGGCGCAATGCAATGAGAGAGCAACATTCGTTCGATCGTATCCCGTCTATCCATGCATATTTTGTCAGCGTTTAGCATGGTTATCCACAAGTTGGAGCGCACTCAGTATGTATGTGTTTTGTTTGGACGCGACTGCTAAGTGTTGGCCCATGTGTGCACTGTACTGTACGTTGTTTGTACCAGCTGTGGTGCCGCAATAAACGATGCAAATCTTACTTGATTGACGTTGTTTTTGCCAGTCGAGGCCTGTTTGGTCACCTGGCGATAAGCTACAGTACCTGTGTACGAAAAGTACACACGCGAGACGCGGTTTAGCGAGAGGAATAAGCAAAATACTACAGCGGGTCTAAATGTGGGAGGGAGGGGCGGGGGGTACAGCAGGGCGCGACCCAGCAAAAACGCGGCTTTTCCCGATGATGATGATAGTACTTGCAGCGCCATCTCCGTTCGCCCTAATGCACTTCACTACGCCGCCGCTACTCTTATTTGTGTTCTACAGTGGAAGGTACAGTTTCCGTTCTCTAAAACGCGTATATAGGTGTTCTCTGGCTACACCGAGTTTCACTTCAAACTGTTCCTCCAGCACCCGCGTTAGCGTCGTTCAACCCGTGACGCCACCCGTGCGCAATGCTGCTGCTTCGCATCCCATCAGGGTTCCCTTCGGGGAGATGGTCCAAGTTTTTTTGTTTGCCAGAACTCTTGAAACAATATATTGGCCTATATAATGAAGGGTGTAATCACTCCTAGATGTTCAACTTTCCTTAATACTGTTTGTAGAACACTGCTGTTACATGGAGTTGGATCTTTCCCCAAAAAGCATAAAGCTGGTTTTGCAGTTACTGTGACATTGTCGGAGAATCCAACAAGAGTCCTAATATCTTGACAGTTGCTGAGGGGGTGGCATCTCCTTCTCCTCCATCCGTCGCAATCAGGTTCCTCAGCAGATTAGAACTGGACCATTTTCGCAGTCGCATTCCAGCTTCTATATACGCTTTGACCTGGATCCGCACTCGTCTCCTATAAGGTAGGTCATCAACGTAGAAAGACGCAGCAAGTAACTTGGCTGTTTCTGCCTGTGCGCCGGCCCTGTAGAATTTTCAGGCGTTACGTGGCGTTGAGTAGGAAGGGGCCTGCTGTAGTCCCGAAAGGTGCCTTTGTCAAACGACATTCCTCTATTTGAGGATTAGATCTGTCGACTGGGGGTGTTGCGCTGAAACCATAGGAACCTCAACGCATCCCTGTCTTCAATTTTTACGCTATTATGCAGGAAGGCTTTCTCTGTATCAACCGTCAGAGCATCAGCATAGCTGTTATGTTTGTTGTGTTTTCGGAATAGCGCTGGTGTAGTACTCCTGAACTCGCATTTAAATTCATATTGGCACGGGGAATCACAGCTACGCGGTAGAGCCAGATGGGCACATTCAAATATGCACAGGCTGCGGCTGCGGCAGTATGGCTGCCAGAATCGCACCCGGTCCGTCTCTTCTTCCTCTTCGTGTAGCCGATCGTTCTTGACAGCCTCGGTTCGGCGCGCTTCGTAACATCACTCCCGGCGCCTTCGAAAATTATTCAGCGCTGGTGGTGCGGTATGGTTTTAACCGCGACACGTGGACAACTTCAGTAACAGACGTAAAGGGAGAAGACGGCCGATGTTGTAGCGGAGTGATGACGTAGTCGACATCGTTGAGCTCCCGGAGAACTTTGTAGGGTCCTGTGTAGCGAGGGAGGAGCTTCTCGCAAAGGCCTTATTGTCGAGACGGCGTCCAGAGTAGAACCATAGATTCAGGAGGGTAATCTACGTCGCGGTGCCGATTATCATACCGCTCTTTTTGGAGGTCCTGCGAAGCACGTAGTCGAGTGTGAGCGATGTGGCGAGCTATCCTGGCACGGGAGACGACATCCTGAGCACAGGTGATTGGTACGGAGGGATCGGTAGGAAGGAGCGTCTCGAACGGCAACGCAGGGTGACGACCATACAGAAGGAAAAACGGCGAACAGCCGGCGGTGTCATGCCTGGACGTGTTGTAGGCAAAAGTAACGTAAGGTAGGGTGGCGTCCCAATCCCTGCGATCGGCGGAGACGTACATGGACAACATCCGTGAGGGTGCGGTTCAGCCTCTCCGTAAGACCGTTGGTCTGTGTATGGTAGGCTGTTGTAAGCCGATGTTCAGTAGAGCAGCTACGCAGGATTTCGTCAGTTATCTTTGCAAGGAAACAGCGGCCACGATCCGTAAGTAGCTGGCGCGGAGCCCCGTGTTGAAGAATTACGTCATTGAGCAGAAAATCTGCAACATCAGTAGCGCAACTACTGGGCATTGCACGCGTGATGGCAAATCTAGTGGCGTAGTCAGTGGCGACGACAATCCACTTGTTGCCGGATGCAGGAAAAGGTCCGAGCAAGTCAAGGCCCACGCGGAAAAAAGGCTCCGGCGGAATGGCGATAGGTTGAAGGAGACCGGCTTGGGGAAGAGTAGGGCGTTTGCGATGCTGACATGAATCGCAGGTAGCAACGTATCGGCGCACAGAACGATACAAGCCAGGCCAAAAGAATCACTGTCGCACGCGGTCGTAGGTGCGTGAAACGCCCAGGTGTCCCGCAGTCGGAGCATCATGTAGTTCAATGATGGTGGTGCTCAGGTGTCGGGGAATAACTAGCAAAAATTCCGGGCCGTCAGGTTTCGTGTTCCGACGGTACAGAACTTCATCGTGTAGAAGGTACTGGCGGAGAGAAGGGTCGGACCGTCCGGAGGAAAGTTGCTGAATCGTGCGCTTGAGGGTTTCATCGCGACGCTGTTCTGTGCCAATGTCGCGTAAGTCAGATAGGCAAGTACACAAGAGTCATTTTCATGATCAGCACAGCTAGCAGGATCCACTGGATGGCGGGAGAGAGAATCGGCGTCCTGGTGCAGCCTGCCAGATTTACAGATTACGTCAAATGTATACTCTTGTAGCCTTAGAGCCCAGCGACCGAGGCGTCCCGCCGGGTCCTTGAGAGATGACAGCCAGCAAAGGGCGTGGCGGTCGGTGGTAACTGAGAATGCGCGTCCATACAAATACGGGCGAAATTTTGCGACAACCCAAACCAACGCTAGGCATTCACGCTCTGTGATTGAATAGTTGGGCTCAGACGTGGAAAAAAGGTGGCTGGCGTATGCAATAACACGAGTTTGACCGCGCTGGTGCTGAGCGAGGGGCGCGGATTCCATGCCCGCTGGCATCTGTACGAACTTCCGTACTCGCGGATGGGTCGAAGTGAGCCAATATAGGTGGTGAAGTCAGCAAGTTGGTCAGCTTCGAGAATGCGGCTGCTTGGTTGTTGCCCCACGTGAAAGGCACATCCTTCTTTAGAAGGTCAGTGAGGGGTCGGGCGATGATGGCAAAATTGTGTATAAAACGTCGGGAGTATGAACATGATCCGACAAAGCTACGAACATGTTTGGCAGACGAAGGGACAGGGAAGTTGTTGACAGCGGTAATCTTGTCAGGATCAGGTTGGACACCGGTGTCCAACTTACAAGATGACCAAGCACACTCATTTGTTGTCTGCTGAAGTTCTTGGAGTGTAGCTGCAATCCCGGTCGACGAAAAAGTTCTAGAATGGTCTCCAAGCGGGTAAGGTAACTTTCAAATGTTGGGAGAACACAATGACGTCATCCAAGTAGCACAGACAGATGGACCATTTGTAGCCACGAAGGAGAGAGTCCATCATATTTTCGAACGTTGCTGGGGCATTGCAGAGTCCAAAGCGCATGACTTTTAACTGATACAGGCCGTCCGGTGTGATAAAAGCAGTTTTTTTCGCATTCTAAGTCGTCAACAGAATCTGCCAATAACCTGAGCGCAGATCTATGGAAGAGAATTATCGGGCACCGTGAAGACAGTCGAGGGTGTCATCGATGCGAGGCAGCGGATATACGTATTTGCGTGTGATTTTGTTCAAGGCGCGATAGTCGACGCAAAATCTCCAGCTGCCATCCTTCTTTTTAACGAGGACGACAGGTGACGCCCACGGACTTTAAGAAGCCTCTATGACACCTTTGGAGAGCATCTTATCGACTTCGTGTTGTATAACCTGGCGTTCGGAATGAGACACACGATATGGCCGCCGTCTTACAGGATTAGCATCACTGGTATGTGTCCGATGACTTACAAGCGACCTTTGTCCTAGAGGGCGGTCATTGAAGTCGAAGATGTCCCTGTAGGTCGTTAGGAGGTAGCGCAGTTCCGTAGCTTTAGAGGTCGGAAGATCAGGGGCAATCATCTTGGTGATTTCTTTGAGAACGGCCTTGCTTGGTCTCTTGCGATGAAGGGCGAACTGGTGTCGACATCTAACGCCGTGATGTCGCATTCGCCAAGTGGGGAGAGGTTGGCCACTGAGATAGCTGGCGGGAGAGCTTGGGCCAAGTGGCTGAAATTGAGGAGAGGGAGTTGCACGTGGTTGTCGACAACAGTCACGAGGGTGTGAGGCATAGCAATATTACGGGTCAAGAGCACGTCCACTACCGGAGAGACTACGTAGCCGCCGTCAGGAACAGGTGATGCGGTCGTCAAGGCAACACAAGTGGCGGCTTGCGGTGACAACCGAACATAGTCAAAATTTCATAAGCGGCGTAACGGCGACGCTGGAAGATCGGCAAACTGAGGAAGCTCAAGTTGAAGGACGCCGGTCGCACAGTCAATAAGGGCTGCATGGGTCGACAATAAATCGAGTCTGAGAATAAGGTCGTTAGGGCATTGCTTGAGAACAGTGAAGAGAACAGATATGTAATGACTGGCGATGGTGATGCGAGCTGCGCACAATTCTATGACGGCAGGACTTCTTCCATCAGCAACAAAAATAATACCAGGAGAAGCGGGAGTAACTACTTTCTTAAGGCGCCGACGAAGTTGATCGCTCATCACAGAGATTTGTGCTCCGGTGTCGATGAGTGAGGGAACAGTTAGGCCGTCAACGTCAATGAGATTTCGTCGTGTCGGCAATACGAAGAGAGGATTTGAGGTGGAAGTCGAAGATGCAGCGTCACCTCTAGGAACTGCATCCCTTAGTTTCCCTGTCGGAGGTTGAGCGGCGATGTCGGACGTCGTCGGGGAGGGGAAGGAGACGACGGGCGACGCGCTGCCGGCGAGCGGGACTGGTAACCGCGGGGCGGCGGCGAGCGGCTACTTGGCTCAGGGATGGCATCGACGGTGTACGGCTCAAAAGGCTGGTTTGAGCTGGAAACGGCGGTAATCATTGCTCAATGGTTGGGTAGGTTGAAAACGGCGGTAGTTGTCGGTGCGGCTAGGAGTGTCGTACCGGGATCTTAACGGCGAAATCCAACGGTTGTTGCAGTAGCGTGCGACGTGACCTATACGACGGCAGTTGAAACAAATTGGCCGATCATCTGCCGTCCGCCATTGAGCCAGATTACGGGAGCGTGGATAAAACCGCTGTTCCTGAGGTGGAAAACTTGGCCATGATGATGTCCTTGGGTGAAATTCCGTGAAATTCCGTCGTCGGAGAGTGGGCAGCGGTACAGATGTCGAAGCCCAAGTTGCCAAGTTCCTCCCGTACTATGGACTGGACCAGGGACATTGCCGGCACGTGAGATTCGCCGTGACTGCTGTTGGGAATAACAGGAGCCAAAGCTTCAATTTACCAACGCACAATTCGTGCAAGTTCCGACGCCGGCGGCGACTGCAGACGACAGGCCAGTCCGTCCTCGCATGATGATGTTGGCGCGGTGTTCGGTAACCGGGCGAATGACCGGGCGATACGGAGGCTTGTGGCCTGTTCAAATCACCGGCATTCTTCAATGATTTCGTCGACGGAAGCACAATTTCGGCACAGCAACAGGTTCTAGGCATCATCCGCTATACCCTTCAGCACGTGACTAACCTTGTCCGACTCCGTCATGTCACCGTCGACCTTGCGGCAAAGAGCCAATACGTCCTGGGTATAGGATGTATGGTTCAGTGGACGTCTGAGCGCGAGTGGATAGCTCTTTCGTTGCGGCTGCCTTTCGACCCAGGGGCTCCCTGAACAAAGCACAAAGCTTTTCCTTGAAAGTGTCCCAACTTCCAATTTCTTCACTGTTTTCGAACCATACCTTTGCTGTTCCTCTGAGATAAAACAGCACGTTCGCCAGCATGAGCATCGGATCCCAGCGATTGATCTCACTGATGCGCTCGTAGTCAGCAATCCAATCGTCTACGTCAACTTCATCCGTACCGCAGAATGTCCCTGTGTCTTTAGGATGCGTATGGACGATCGTTGACGGTGTTGTCGGGGCCGGCGCAGGCGTAGTATTGAGCGGCGCAGTCGTGGTTGCGGCCTGGTCCTGCATGATGAAAGCTCCGACTCGACGACCACTGCGGAGCTCCGTCGCACAGCATGATTCTGCTACCCCGCAGCTCCACCAAATTGTCACGGGGAATCGCAGCTACGCGGTAGAGCCAGATGGGCACATTCAAATATTCACAGGCTACGGCTGCGGCAGTATGGCTGCCAGAATCGCACGCGGTCCGTCTCTTCTTCCTCTTCGCGTAGCCGATCGTTCGTTTGACAGCCTCGGTTCGGCGCGCTTCGTAACAATATATTCGTTGTGCAGGGTTCTTCGCACGCAGTGTGAAGAAGAAATTACCGAGGCCGTCTTGCTTTAATCTGCTTAGAAAAATGTACTGAGTGTGGTAGGAGGACGGTACTTCGGCCTTGTTGTGTTCGGTGTGCGGCGCCGAGATTTGAATTGCGCGGATGCCGTGATGGTGATCGGTGTGCGGTGCCGAAGAAGTGCGGCTGCGTGCGATCACGAGACTTCAGCTCGAGCGATGGGGCCGAACAGCTGAGCGAACGAGACAGCACGACTGGGCTCCGACCCGAACAGACGTTCCTGGGCTTGGGCTCCGACCCGAGCAGACGTCTCTGTGCTTGGGCTCCGTTCCGAGCGAACGTTACGGCACTTGGGCCACGACCCGGTGCTGCTGCTGTGACCCTAGCTGGGCAACGACCCGGTTCTGCGACGGGTACTTGGGCCGCCCTGCGGTGCTGCGGCTGTTCTCGGAGCTGGGCCACGTCCCGGCGCTGTGTCCCGTACCCGGGCCACACACTTCGACGAATTGCCGTGCCTGAGGCACGTCTCGGCGCATGGTCTTGAGACTCGCGCCGTGTCCTCGAGTCTCGGGAACGGACCGAGTAGCACCATAGCTGCTGCCTGTCTACAGAACTGTGAGTGACTGCCGGCGCGCGGAAAACTCCCTAGACCTTGTTTGTATGTGAATATTTGTCCCGTGTCCTGAGAGTTGTACTTGCTCTGAAGTGCATGTCGGACTTCTAGAGTTCTTTTCTGTAGAATGATGCCTGTGTGTACAGGCTTTCATGCGCCTTTGTTTTCGCTGCCAATATAAACTTTTCAGAACACCGCTGTCGCATTCAAAAAGGCAACTCTGTTTCGATGAGCTTCCCCAACCGCATGAGTTCAAGTGAGGTTTGTGGCTCGTGACGTGATGAGACGAAACCACCTAAATGCAATCTTAACAGACAATGCAGTATCCGTGGGTCTACGTAAATATTTTTCTTGTCCTCAAACAGTCGCTATGAAAGAGAAAAGGCTAGGCCTACTTTCGTTTTCTCATCATTTGGATTAATACAAATGCATTCAAGTGCTGTGCACGCTTCATTTCATCCGCATAATGCCTCACAAGCGCCCTTATGAAGCCGATGTTCATGGTGTTTCTCGGCAAGTCATGTTTCTTTGCAATCTCTTAAGGAAGGCACGTGAGTTGACCTTCGGTCAAATGATGTTTAATTTTTTTCAATAAGTGGGATACGTCGTTCACGAACCGGGTTTCCTTGTTGGTCACAGGAGTGAGTGCAACTGCTTCGTAGCCTGCCGTGCTCTCGGACGCTAATTGCAAAGCTTTCAAAGTACCCGATTTGCATTGCCCATGTGAGAAAAAGCATCGACCGTTGGACCTACATGTCATAAGCAGATCAATGCACGCACACACACACACACACACACACACACACACACACACACACACACACACACACACACACACACTTCACAGCTCACCTATTTGAGCTTTTTAAAGCTCGCAGCGTGAATAGAATTTCCCGTGAGGTGATAGCAGATAGTGTGCTTGACGTGCCAGCATTAATACCGAACGGTGTGTTCCTAAGCAATCACGAAGTAACGAACCATTAGATAAACGCAGTGTGGGTGAGCCCTACACATCACGAAACAAACGGTGATATACGAGACCCGACGTGATTCTCATCTCGTCTAGGAGCAGAAATGCATGGTGCTCTACTAGCTTCCTGAGGCTGACTTGCAGAACTCAAATCTATAGCATGATTTAACGTGATTTCATTATTTATTCTTCAAAATACCTCTAACGCCCGAAGGCATTGCAGAGGGGGAAATACACAGAGTTACATATGTACAGAAAGAGGATAACTGTGCAAACAAGAATAACACAAAGACATAAAAAAAGAGGAACACTCAAGATGGAAAATGACCATGGTAGACCATTCAATAACAAACGAGAACATTAAAACATCCATATCGGTTAATATCTACAAATACTTAGACAAGCTCACAATATGCAGGCGTGGGAGTTTTTAAACGCGTACCTGTACACTGCAAACGGGTTTCATCCCTTTAGGGAGTTTTAGGCCCGTGTCATAACTGACTCCATAACGGGCATTCGCAAAACTCCCTTGAGAAGGGAGCTTTATTAACTCCCTTGTTATTGGTGTTTTAGTGGGGTTTCAATGGAGTTCGTTTTTCCTCGTTTGAACCTTAACGCCGCAGGGTTTTTGTGGGGTATATAGGGAGTTTACTATGCTCCTTCGCGAGTTGTCCATCGGAGCTCGTTAGAGCTCCTTTGAACGCCATTACGGTGGGAGCTTTTAAGAAGAAACTTGGGAGTCTATTTAAGTTACTTTCAGCGCCGTTATGAAGGGAGCTTTTACCAGCAGCTTTGGGAGTAATTAATATTCTCTTTAAGCACCACCGCAACTGGTGTTTCTACGAGGAACCCTGGGAGTTTTTGCAAATTGTTTGGGGAGTGCTTTCTAGCCCTTATTTAGAGCTTTTACAGGTATTCTCGGGAGTTTTTAGTAATTATTCATTTGTTTTTTTAATAGGAACTGCCAGTACCTTTGGTGTGCAGCAAGCTGGTTCTTCAAAGCATCCACTGTATAGTGCGCATCCAGGACGGGACAGAGCAAGAGGTATGTAACATACACACGGCGTGCCGTGTATGTGTTACGTGTTGCTAGCTCTGTCCCGTCCGGGATGCGCTATACAGTGGAGGCTATGAGCCACCAAGCCCGCCGTGCAACCCTGGTTCTTCAAGGAAGCCGCAGGCATAAGACAAAGCAAAAGAGCGCAAACATTTTATTGAAGTTGCACATGACGTGTTCATCATTGTACGACACCATAATGAGAGTGAAACAATTTAGACCCCTAAGACCCGAACATCGAAGCAAGAGCGTCGTTGCTGGGGTATTAAGTGCCAAAGCCACGATAAGCCTACGAAGCAAGCTACAGTGGAAGGCTCCAGAAATTCTGACCACCTGGGCTTCTAAAATGCACTGACATCGCACAGTACACAGGCCTCTAGCATTTCGTCTTTATCCAAATACAACCGCTGCGGCCGGAATTGAACCCACGACTGCAGCCGGGCACCAGAACAAATTATGACAGAGGGATGGAAGAGAACTTCAGTACACGTCATGTATGACAAGCTGCGAATTTCACATGCTCCTTATAATGGCGCAAACGCTGTCAAAAGCACCACGGGCAAGGCAAAATGAACGTAAACATACCACCGATGTCTGTACCATCTTAAGTGATATCTACATACAGTTCTATTATGTTGCACTCTCACGTAACATGCAATCTGAATAAGGAAAACAGTGAATATTGCGAAACCGATTTTTTAAAATACATCAAACTACTGAGCTTGAGAACATGACAGTCCACAGCACAATGGTAACAATGGTGATCAACTGCAACTGAACAGGTGATGTCTTTGGTAAAAGTCATCATTTCAAACATGCGGACTTGCCTTTGTCAGGCAAAATCTTCGCTCTAGCAGGTTTATAAGAATGCTCTACACCTCTACCCCAAGTGAACTAAATGGGTTCATGGAGTAAGGCAAGGAAAATCAGTATGCTGAACTAAAGGAATTGCATTTACGGCAAGAATATGGACAGTGCTGCCAGCCCTCCCAAGCATGCAACACAGAAACCGAAATTATAACTACGCAGGAGCCGATTCAGTAGGCTGTTTTTCAGCTTACAAACTTTTCACAGTGATCAGTTTGCACGCCGCGTGCCAGAGGCCACCACAAGTATGTCGCCAATCAACACCTGATTTGGGTACCAGCCACGCTCCAGGCACGGCCGCTTGATCCTCCCCCTTTGATGCGGCCCTCCGATTCGGGAGGCGAACAAAAGAGCGCGCGTGAAAGGGAAAGTTGACTGACTGGCCACGACGGAATGCGGGGGCGCTGCATATCGGCGAAGCAATGACCCTTGCAGCTGCTTCCACTGCCACGCGCGAAGGCAGAATCCCACTACTCCTCGCTGTTTTGTCACACTAGTATCCTAGCGTGCGATGCTTTTTTTTCTCTCAGGACTGCCTTTACGTTTAGAAGCCTGTGGATGAATTTCAGTGCAATCGATGCCTAAAAACTGTTGTGTGCCCCTTTGCAAGTGAAGTCCAATGCTTCACGAAACCCGGAACTGTGCTACCACGAGCTGCCGTCCAAAGAAAACCTCCGGAATGCCAGGCTGCGGAACATTTCCCGAGAAGGGACTGTGTCGTGTGTTCGCTTCATTTCACAGCAGAGGACTACAAGGTAGGAATGAAACGTAAGTTGTTGCTGCCAACAGCCGTGCCAGCTCAGTTTCCGCCCTACCCAACCTACATGTTGCCTTCTCGTTCCAAGGAGCGCAAAACCCATATTCGTGTACCACGTGGAGAGCGCACGGAAGCGAATATATCAGGGAAACCGGTGTCAGTGACGGAAGAAAGGAAAACAAGACGGCTCCGTTTAGAAGAATTTGATGGTGAAAGCGCAGACAGTGAATGCCAGTCGCAAGGCCGCTCGATCTCCCCGTGTCAGCCGCAAGAAAATATAGGTTCGGGCGAGTCTACAGGTTATCAGGAGCGCTTATACAAAGCGGACTGAAACATGAAGAATGCCAGACGACGTTCGACCTTGTTGGATATATACTAAACGAAACGCACACTGCCTGGAAGTGAAAGTGCAGAGACTGAACGAGCGCCTGCAAGAACTTCAGAAAAACTGTGACGTATTCCGAGAAAAAGTTGAGCAATATGAAAAGAACCGTGCTGTGCAAGCTCTTAAGGCTCTTTCGACAGCCGCGCAAGAAGGAGATAGGACTGCGAATTTTGTCATATAACAAATTATCAAATTCGATAAGACGCGACCAACATGGCAACAGCCCACGCTGCAGGAATGTGTACTGTGGAAGGCGACATCTTGCAAAAGTTACTATCATGTACGAGGGAGGAAGCTGCTGAAGCTGCCGTGTCGAAGCACCCTACAAAAATTTGTCGGATCTTCCACAGGAGAGACTGGTGTAACCAGCCTCATAAGGGAACGGCTCCGAGTAGAGAGACAAGGCTTGCGGTCAGAAAAGGAGCCGTACTGCAGCCTTATCATTGATGAAATGTCAATACAACAGAAAGTGATCTATGATCGTCAAGTTGATAGAATTTTGGGGCTCGTTGATATCGATTGTGAACGTCAAGCTGGTGGTGCCACTGAAATAGCCAACAGGCTCCTTTGTTTTGTTTTGCGTGGCCTTTCGTGATTCCCGTGGGGTATTTTTTTACCAGGAACATTAAACATGACTGGCTCCGCAGCATGACGTTGAATGTGCTGAAAGCTGTTGAGGAGGCAGGGTTTTTCATTGTTCGTATCGTTACGGACAACCAGCAGACAAACACCGCCATGTTTCGAGGAATGTCTGGTGAAAACACTCTGCAGCATGTTGTGCCGCATCTAGTGCGGGAAAATGACCCCTTATTTCTTTCATTTGACCCTAACAACCTCATCAAAAAACTAAGAACGAATCTGCTAGAAAGAGAGATGTTTGACGGAACCGAGAAAATCAGAGGAGGCTCTTTTCTAAAGGCTCTCTATGAGATTCAACAAAATTTGCTGGTCAAACCAGCGCGAGTGCTCTCACGTTGAGCCAAACAATCTAGAGAAAATGAAAGTGTCCCGCGCCACCTTAGTGTTTTTCACCTGCCGTAATCAGCAGCCTGGAGTTCCTTAGGAAGAATCTACAGTCACATTCATGAAAACTGTTGGGAAGTGCTATGACCTACATGACATTTCTGGCTGGAAATCTCGGTAAAGTCCGTTTGTCACAGTGAAGACGATCGACTCGCATGGCTGGAGGTCGACTTCATTGGCTACCTCGAGGACATCAAGCTGGAAAGCGCGAAGTGTCGAGCGAAGTCCCTCACTAAGGAGACGTATGAAGCAACTATCATGACGACAAGATCAACGGTTGCTGTTGTGGAGTACCTCCTGACTCACGTCGGGCAAGTTTACTAACTTATAAAGAATGATTGGTTGTTCAACTTTGATAACTGGCGCATTATATTTTGGAAATAAGTTTTACTAAATAATAGTTATTACTATTTTCAGCTTCAAGTACGCCTTGACGCGGGCTCTCAACAGTGATCCCGTCGAGTCCCTATTCAGCTGCTTCCGCCAATTCAATGGTGGCAACGACCGAGTTCACGCCAGGACAGCTGTTTTCACAGCAGAGAAGTTGCTAAAGGTTCGTTTAGTGTCACGCGTTTTGTTAGTGCAGAACGTAAAAGCTTCTGAATATGTGCAGGTTGGCATTTGCGGCCAGAAGCGGGAATGCGCCATCCAGTTCAGAGTGCCAAACGGCATTGAAGTTTGCGAGCACACTCCACGGAGCAAGAGTTCCAGCCATTCCGGATAAGGCTCTTGCTGTGCTGTGGAAAATTCAGCACGTGATGAAGTATGGCGAAGTCCCCGTCCAATTTGACATCACCGCGCTGGTTTACCTGGCAGGAGTGAAGAAAAGGCAATGTTTTGTTTTGCGTCTACCTCACCAGATTAGTAAGCAGACACAAAAAAAAAAACAGCGCAATACATGGACTACTTGACTTTGCAGGTAACATGTCCAGCGTGCAAACTGCAGTTGAAAGGGAAAACTTCACGCGAGGGAGCGTACCAGTTTGTGTTCAGCCTTGACCAAGGAGGGCTCTGCTACCGCCGACCTGAAGTTATGGCTGTGCAAGCTGATCTGCACTCTCGCTGAAAAAGCACTACGCTCAGCAGAGATCCGTCGCTGTGGTCATATATGCAAGCTGCTCTCAAGTGCTGTGCTTCCACACCTCACAAGTTGTCCTCTGATGTGGTGCTCCGCTTGCAGAGACGCGTATCACTGCGAAGAACTCTGTGCTCTTCATCTAGAAACTTCTTAGGCCACTCTTGGCCAACTGGGCTGGAGATCTCAACAGCTCTCTAGACAACATACTGAGGCTTTCTCGGAAACCACTTTCCCGCAAAGTCCTTCGCTTGTAAAATATTGCCACTATGTACATTTGAGGATTAAATCATGCGTATCTCAGCATATTTACGAAGAATCATTACTGTTAATTGTCTGAATCATATTATCCGGTCATATATGTCGTGGAAATAATACGTCACCACGGGCGAGTAAATGCGCATAGTACCCGTATAAATATAATATACAGTAAACGTCGGCTGTTTAGGCGGTTTAGTCGGAGTCACCACGCTTTATTCATTCACAACATTATTAAAAAATAATATTTAGTTAACGCATGAGCGACAGCAAGACGAGGATCATGTGGTTCCTCGCTGCCTCAGCAGTTTGCATATAATTTAGCGCATGTATCAAGAGCCATCTACCTCTCTTCTAGCTAAAGTATCTGCAATCTGGTCATGACAGCGTCCCAAGTGAAGCATGACAAAACACCGAGCAGAACTTCATGAAACTACCCGCGCATTTAGCTCACTGTGGCTGAGGGGAGCTTTGGGAGAAACACCTGCGTCGCCGATGGCTAGCGCCATAGCCAGTGCGGCGGGTTGAACGGGAACTAGCGCTCTCACAGGCGGAGAGGAGCATTCGGCGGGCCGCACCAAAGGGGGAGGATCGAGCGGCCGTGCTCCAGGAATGCTCTGCTGAAAGGTCAGGATTTGTTTAGCTTTATTTTTTCAAATGTGGACAAGCAGAGACGTTTTGCTTTGTCAAATTACAAAAATGTGCTGGAGACTTAATGGGCTCATTTTTTGATGACTTACAACCGCAACACATCCGGAGGAGTGCACGCTTTACGAACACACTTATAATGCACACCATCCTGCGGGGTGAAATAAGTTAAAGGGACCGACAACTGACCAGAACATGCGATTAGATTCTGGTGAAAATGAAAAAAACCACGAATTATGCTGACAGATTCAAGCATACTTATTGGGATTTGAGTAAATTTGTATTTTTAAATTGCGTTTGAAAATCACAAAAGACGGGTATGTCGCGCAGCGTAGCCGTAGAGACTTCGTACTGCTATATGGAGTCTTCGGTTTGGTGTGTGTAGTCAGGTGCTTTTGTACGCACCATAATTAGTGCTCAAAGTTAGAGCACGCATACTATTAAGCATCCCCGCTCTGTTCTGTGCTGCCCACGAGGTACGAAACAAATAAGTTGACACTGAGAAGCGGCGCTGCAATCGCGTCGCAACCGTGGGACGGTCGCTGAGGGCTGCGACGCATGTGCGTCCAGTTTGTCTCTTGCGTCTGCGAAACCGGTATCGGAGTGTACAGCGCGAATTCGTGAGTGAGATCACGTGATAGCGACATAGGCTTTATAAACGCAACATTGATTTTCTATTTAGGGCTTCACTGGTTTTCTTTCCACATTGCCGGCTTATAATCGCTATCGCGAATGCCACTGTTTGCAACTGTGTTGCCGCTAAGACTCCATAGTCGCCGTTGATACAAAATACGGATTTTATATGTTTCGCGGCGTTTTCGGTGTTACCATTGAGTGATTAGGCACTCTGAGCGGACAAGCTTTTAGTTGCACTAATAAAAGCAGGTACCATAAAAATTGGTTGTCGGTCCCTTTAAAGGGACTGTCTACCGTCCTTCATCGCTCTCCCGTTTTTTGGCTAAACACAAAGCGTACCTTTCGAAGTGTCCCAGCGTGCAGTGGTTTCTCCAGAATCTCAATAGAAATTATTAAAACACAATTTTTTTCATCCACGAAGTCTCTCCCTTCCTAGTGTAGGCATGCCAGCAACACTGGGTACCGCGCATGATGCGTCGTCGTCTCCCTGGAAACCCTTTCGGGCGCGGGAGGCATCTCAACGCGAACTGGCTTCAAGGTCGACATTCCAGAGGCGACGACGAGGAGGAGAGGCGAGGGAAAGTCGGCGCGCGGGAGTGCGTCTCGGTCATGCAGCGCCGCATGCATGACAAGCGCAGTACTACGCGCCTCCGCAGGCAGACGAATTCGAAGGCAGCGCCACATGCGCCACCCCGAAAGCAGCGAAAAAAAGAACAAATTGCTCTTGCACGCTATAACAAGGTGTCTCACAGGGTGAAGTACGCATGTAAGACATACATAATAGTTTTTCAGCAGGGTATGCATAGATGCGTGGGCTGGTTCTCGTACACTTGGAAAATGACGAACACGCTGTTGGGTGTCGCTAGCGGCGTTTTTTGCACCACTTTCAGAGCGAAATTAAAAACATAATTCCTTTTTTTGTGGGGTGAAAGCGTGCTCGTTCCCGTGAATGTGACGCACGATCTGCCCAATTTTACCACAATCTCAAAAAATTTTCTGAGCGGTAGACAGTCCCTTTAAACTGTCATGCACTAGAAATCACTGCTCAGCCAACATATCATACAGCAGCAACGCTGCATCATCATCGCTACTGCAGCTGCACTGCAAGTGAGTGCTGCGTCTTCTCCATTCAAGCAGACATCAGGCTACTGTATTTGTCGCCATCAGCTGGAAACATAACATTTAAAATTGCAGTGTATGCACATAAGGATAAAGAGAAGTATGATAATGTTGCCTCTGGTGTGTTAACCAAAGTTATGTCAGCCACCTACTCACTGCTCACGTTGGTTAACAAAATAGCAGCTGTCTCAGCAGTGCTTGAGGCTTTCGTAGTCACTGTAAACAAATGAGCAGGCATTGACCAGAAGACACTCAATGGCAGCTGTTATCACAGAATCAAATACTGCACCAATCACAGGCACAGTAAAACTTCTATAGTATGAAGAGAGAAGTTTTTAGAGTTACTGGGCAGTAAAAATAAAAAGCGCACTTAATAGAAACTGGGCTCTATCAAGTGCGTAGCCTATTTCCCATTGCTTGTTTTTTTTTGAAAAACTAAACACACTAGACTGACAATATGCAACGATTTACGTTACCACTCACTTGTCAGCTGCATCATTGTCATTCTAATAGTAGTACAATGTTTACCAATGACATGTCTGCTGACTAACCAGCTGAGTGTTGAAATTGGTTTAGTTAACTGGCACATTAACTGACGCCATTGTGAGCAGACAGAATAGCAACGAAAACACTGTTGCAAGTGTCACATCATTAGCACCGTACGGACAATATGAACTGGCGGTGACAAGAACATTACTACAGGCAATCAGTGCATTCTCTACATGTCATCTGCTTCTCATCCAGGGAAGCACTTCATGAGCTTGATAAAGCGCCCTTGCACTCTGAATATGGAAAAGGAATATTTCAAAACAATGTAGGACTGCATCCTAATAAGATTCTCAATTAAATGAACAGCTTGTTTTGGTAGGGAATAGGGCAAGGGTTTTGCAGTTTCACAAGCAGAGGACAGAGCAACAAGAGATAATAGAGAAAAAGAACACAGGATGAATGCCAACTCCCGATTGAAAACTTGTGCCAAAACACTTGCCATGTACTGATGTATGTCAGACTGTTCTCAGCAAGGACCAGTCAGAACAAAATGCAAGCCAATCAGATAATGTTTTTTTACTGTGCAAGGGAAATGAAGCCTACATGATGCATTCTATCAATAATTTCTGGTTACATCAGGTCCTGTGAATGTACAATATTGTGGTGCTAGCAAACTGGGGAACACAGCCACAATCTTGGCAGTGATGTGACAGGTGCAATCTTGCCTGGCTCTAGTAGTTGCAGATAAGGGGGCTGAATGCACCATTTAAGTGGGGTGTGCTCGGTCCTAGTGGTCTTCGCTTTATCCATACCTCACTTTGCAGCTGCCTTAACCTTCAGAGTCTGTGATTTGCCAGTCTAGTTTGGAATAAAGCCTATGCCTCAAGCAGGAACAGGAATTAAAACTTGAATGTTGAAGCAAGAGGCAATGGGTGAATCCATGTATGCAGGAAAGTACTGCTACATTACTGAGCTGACCTTGCTCAGCATCATGCTCTGCTTTCCAGCTGTCCAACTTAAGGTGCCGTACAAGCTTTTCCGTGGCCTAGTTATTTCTGATGTTCTCAACCAGCCACATGTTTTCGAAGTGCACCCTGAGATGAAGCCACATTTAATTACGCATCAGGTCACACTGAGCAAGTAATGTCGCAGCACTGTTTTCTTTCCACTTTGTCGTAAAAAAAAATTGTTCCCCATGTGCTAGCTGACAGCTTCAATGCATAAACGCCTTGGCAGAGGCAAGCTTTTCACAGTAAAGGTTTTCTCCCACTGCAGAAAAACTTTTACGGAGCATTAAGAAGGGTGGCAGTAGGGCACATAATGGCACTGAGCAAAATGAACTTACGAAAATAGCTGTACCACCCTTTGTAGCATATGGATTGACCCATGCCTAAGTATGTGGCCTCTCGCTACAATGTTCCGGTTTCAGTTCCTGCGCCAAGTTCTGCAGACCCATTGACAACCATGAACCTAGTTGAAAGCTAAAAGTCAGCTGCAAAGTAAGAGACATGAGCAGTTAGTTACGCCTTATGCTGTACTTTAATGCTATTTTCTCTCCTACTTTCCGATGATCAAGTGTTTGTTGGTTGGATGAGCCATTGCAGCACAGTAGACCCTTGAAGGGCAGTCCGGCGATTTTTCAGTGTCCACAGATCTTAGTGAAATTTTCAATGTTATCATTGTCACTGTAATAATATATGCCAAGTAAGGCAGTTGCAAGTCATTTAGTTTTCCAGAAAATAAATTTTAAAACTTTTCAGCAGATTCCCATACGGGCTTCCTTTTGTTTTTGGCGTCATTACCTCCAACACTGCCTACCCGAGCAGGCGAGCTGTCAAGAGCAATACGGTGACACTTCAGTGCTCAAATTGTTGCTGTCAAAGTTAAAAAAAGCTGGCATAACTCAATATATTCTCATATTACATCACCAGTTTCATTTTTCTGGCACCAGCTTCATATTTCTGATGATGAGGACACTTGTGAGGTCGCGGGATACACTGCATCATTCGGTTATATAAAATAATGTGAGAGTTTTTGAGCAAATTGAACCACCCTGCCTGCTATAGGTCTATCAGTGCCATTGCAAAATAGCAATATCGGGAAATGGTGAAAAAACTGCCAGAGTCGTCCTTTAAGATGAACTTGAAGGGACTGTTGAAATTTGTCCCTCTTATCAGAAGTACCCCAAAAAGGTGGTGACAGGATAACTGGTGCATCCAAATAACTGTCACTTAAAATAGTGAACGAAGTAGGTTTACAATGGGGAGCCAAGTGTAAAAGGTTCACTTATTTTGCCTCTGCATGAGACAGGATGGTAGCTTCAAGCATTCTTGCAATGGTTTATCCCCATATGTGTATGTCAGGCTGATTTGGTCCGGATGTTGTTATTCTCATCAACATATCAGGAAATTATCATGCTTCCAATACATGTTGCCACATCATTTCCTATCATGACTGGAACTAGTTGGCTCCCATATGGCTGACCAAACCTGAAAAAAAAAAGAAGGCTCATTGTTCACGATCACTAGAGTAACTTAAGTTAGTTGGACACGAAGCAGCCGATTTGGTTTATTAAACAGATTTTTTTTACACTGAGTCTGGAAAACCAACCAAATGTTCCCACATCGCTTGCTACTCCTAGAGTTCATAACAGAGTTTGTCTTAAGAGGAGTTTACTGTGTTATGCATATTATGCATTTCTGAATGCATTACTAACCCCTGGAAGGCTAAGCTAGCACGCGCTTGTCTCATAATTGCTGGAATTGTGGATGTGCCATCAAGTTTGCCAACATAGTGCACTAGCAGGGTTCTGATGCAACAAGAAATTGGCAAAGCAGCGCTTGTCACCACTCTTAAAAGCATGGCTCAAATTTGGGCTACTTGGTACATGTTGAGAATAAGTGGGGAAACACTGCACTCCTTAGGTTAAATGTGAAATGTATTTTTCTTTACGTGCAATAGACAACGCATGAATCTCTTAAAAGCATCGTTCTGTGCAACTTTCTGGCACAGAAATAGGCTGCAATTTTAGCCACTATAGCACACAAAGTATATCATCACAAAGATTCATTTAGTACAAAGCCCCAACACTTATGCGAATGCAGGGTGTTGCATTATACTAAGCATGCATTTCAAAACGCGCGAGTTCTGTTTAAAAAGGAGCCTTCGTGTGGATCCTGAAGATCAAGACAGACAAGCTGAAGCTGCACAAGCAACCGTGTCCTTCACACGAAAAGGATCCATACAAAGTTCAATGATACCTTTGAGACAGCAGGAAATGAAGAGGGAGTATCCTGAAAATAAATACATGAATGAGGTACTGAGGAATTTGCAGTGATACCACCTGATTACTCCAATACAGCATTACAGGATGTCGAAGGGAACTAGATAGCACATATAAAACAGACTAGAGAAAGAAGAAACACACAAAACCCCAAACAGGTTACCACTCACGACTAATCTTTATTGTGTGATTCGTCTCTTTAATGTATACAGCACAGCCAATGGGCACAAATGCACTGCATATCATGGTCAAAATCCGTTATCTTCAGTGATATGCGTTGCTAACACATCATATCTAAGGGCTACAAATCCTTGTCGCGCAGGGCAACAGATGTATCACTTACACAGGCGCCACCTTTCTAATGCGGCAATGCCTCCGACATTTACCTAGCATTGCCACTCCTGCCCAGAATCCTAATACTACTGTGGCACATAGGTGCAGGATCTACAATGCGTAGGTAAATGGAACGAAGCCTTAGTTACAACAGAAGCTCGTGTTCCTCTTCTCGAATATTGACGCAACAGCCACTCTGTCCGATATACGCATTACCACACGCGAGAGGAATCTTGTAAACTACGCCTACAGGGCAGAGAACATACCAGGCGGTATAGTTCTTCTCACAAGTGGGTTTCTTTGGTGTTGCCAAAATATGTGGGCAAAGCCCAGCGGGCTTGCGTGGCGCTGAAAATGCAATAGAGAGATTGTACACTCAGCCACATTTTTTTATTTGTGCAATACATTATGCACATACGGCACCGCTTCAGGTCTTTTACTTCTGAGCACATCCTCATGTTGGTTTTTGCCCTTCATTTTCTGATGGAGCATCCTAGACACCACTGTCAGTATTGAGCAAGGGAAATCACCTGCCAGCGGGTGCTCAGTCTGCCACTTAGAACTATCCTGTACCAAGAGCAGAAAAGACTTCACCAGTACCGATTCAAGGCATTGGGCTGTGATTGCTCACTTTATACCTTACGATGTGTTGAGTAATACGGTAAAAGCTCTTTACGTGCATGCCGAGTGTACATCCAGCAAATCTGTTGTCCACTAAAAAGCATGTTCATGTCTAAAACTGCACCTTGTCAATGTTAGGAAGCTCATAGGTAGTAGGCAACGCATTTTATGGGCGTACTCTCAACGTGCTCGTAAAGAGCTTTTGCCATGACTTGGCACATAGTAAGGTAGTAAAACGAGCAATTGAATCGGTACTGTCGAAGTCTTGTGTGCTCTTGGTACAGGATAGTTCTAAGAGGCACACTGAGCACCTGCAGGTAGCTGATTTCCCTTGCCTACCTTTACTGGTAGCAGTATCCAAGACATTCCTTCAGAAAATGGAGAGCAAAAAGGAGAGAAAATGGAGAGCAAAAAGAAATGCGAGACGCTCTCAGAACTAATAGACATGAAGTGGTGCCCTACGTGCATAAGCTATCACACAATCTAAAAAAAGTGGCTGAAAGGAACAATGTGCCTACTGCATTTTCAGTGCCACAGAAGCTCACTGGGAATTGCCCGTGTATTTCGGCTCCACCAAAGGAACCCGTTTGTGGGAAGAACCATAGCACATGATATGCTGATTGCACTGTAGGTGTAGTTTGAGATCCCTCCTACATGTGGTAAAGTGTATATCGGATATCATACAAACTGGTCGTTGCGTCAATGTTCGAGCAAGGGAACACAAGCTATATGTTATTAGTAACGTTCCTTTCCATTTACGTACGCATTACAGGTCCTGCACCTGCGTGCCATTGCTCAGTAGTATTATAATTCTGGGCAGGAGTGGCAATGCTAGGGAAATTTTGGAGGCATACCTCATTAGAAAGAAAGGTAACGCCTGTGTAAGTGATAAATCCATTGTCTTGCGCGGCAAGGAGCTGTAGCTCTTAGATACAATGCCTTAATCCGTATCTTTGGTGATAGGCACGGCTATGAACATGGTGTGCAGTGCGTTTGTGCCCACTGGCTCTTATTATTACGCGACGAATTTATTAAGAGACGAATCATAATAAACATTAGTGGTGAGTGGCACCATTCTGGTGTACTGTGTGTTTCCTTTAGGAAGTTTATATTCCTCCAGCCACAGTTTAAAGAGAGCCCGACGTGTGTGTTTCTTCTGTGCCTAGTCCTTTTTATTTGCTCCATCTAGTTTCCTTTGACAGTATGAACCAACCAGCCCAGCAACAATTCTTGTTAAGCATAATAGGCTATTTGACAGTACTTTGGTCATAACAAATTGTTGAACCGAGAATGTAATTGGGGCCAACATTTCGACAAGAGGACCTTTCTTCAGGGTAGCAGCTGCCTTCCAAAGCAGCCTCTTTTTAGGGGCGAAGCTCCTTAAGGCGTGGGTCGTGCGTCCCCGATGTATGTAGTAGTAGTAGTAGTAGGTAGCCACCGGCGCGTGCCTGCCGGGAGGCACGCACGCGCTCGCCCGCGAGAGACAACGTTGGCGCAGCCAGCGTCTCCTAGCGAGTTTCTTGATTGAGAAATACCGACTGCTCGCGTTGGAGAAGCGTTCACCGGCAACCCATATATATATATATATATATATATATATATATATATATATATATATATATATTGTGACGATGGATTGCGTTTATTTACACGATGGAAAAATGGGAACAGTCGCGTAGCTCAGTCAAAGCAGGAGATGGCCGCTCGAGCACTGTTCAGCTTCGTCCTCCTCGTCTGCTCTCCGTTAGCCCGTTACACTCCCCTGTCCACAGACGATGCCCACTGGGCGAGTTAGTCAGGAACCTGGTGGTAGTATGGCTTTAGACGGGCAACGTGTGTCAGCTGTGTCTTGCTAGAACGACGACCACTACGTGTGACTGTAGAAATGACGTACGTCACGTCGCTGAGCTGATCCAGAATGACGAAGGGGCCGGTGTATTGCGCCAAGAACTTCTGGCAGAGACCACGTTTACGCACCGGCGTCCACAGCCATACAAGGTCACCTCTTGCATATACGACGGATTGATGGCGGGCGTCGTAACGAGTCTTTGACCGTTCTTGAGATGCCAAGGTTCGGAGGCGCGCGATGCGACGGGCCTCTTCTGCGCGACAGAGGGATTCGGCAACGGAAGTTTGAACGTCCAGCGTAAATGGAAGAATAGTGTCGATACAGCTACGAGGAGAGCGAGCGTAGAGAAGGTAGAATGGAGGGTACCCCGTGGTCTCGTGCTTCGCGGTGTTGTACGCGTAAGTAATGTAAGGTAGCACTTCGTCCCAGTTCTTGTGTTTGGCATCGACATAGATTGATAACATATTCGTAAGAGTCCTATTCGTTCGCTCTACGAGACCATTGGTTTGAGGGTGATATGGTGTAGCATGACGGAATTGGCAAGTAGAAAGACGCAAGGTCTCTTCGACGACGTCGGCGGTGAACTGACGGCCCCGGTCACTGATGACGACGCGTGGAGGGCCATGGCGTAGAATTACAGAGCGAAGCAGAAACTGGGACACGTGCAAGGCCGTTGCAGTAGGTATTGCAGCAGTTTCTGCATAACGCGTCAAGTGGTCAACGCAGACGACGACAAACCGGTTGGCACTGTTCGATCGCGGGAATGGGCCTAGAAGGTCAACGCCGACAGTCTCGAAGGGAGAGCTAGGAGGCGGTACAGGATGGAGAGTTCCTGGTGCGGTAGTTGTGGGACGCTTGTGTCGTTGGCACTCCTTGCAACCCGCGACGTATTTTTCCGTGTCGCGTCGCATTTTGGGCCAGTAGAATCGTTGCTCAATTCGGTGAAATGTTCTTGCGAAGCCCATGTGGCCGCAGGTTGCGTCGTCGTGTGTGACGCGGAAGACATGAGAACGCAAAGTGCGGGGAACGACGAGAAGCAGACGTGCCCCTTGGCCGGAGTAATTTGTTTTGTACAAGACGTCGTCACGAACCACAAAGCGACTCGCACTGGCGTGCTGATTCGCGGAGGCGAACAGAGGATCCAAAGTACGGTCGTCATGCTGGGCCGTCCTGAAAGTTGCCAGATCGGGAAATTGACAGTCAACAGCCCCGATGTACTGATCGAAGTTGTCAGCGTCGCACTCAGTCGTCGCTAGAGGAAGGCGTGATAGGCAATCAGCGTCTGCATGGCGGTTACCGCTTTTATAGCATACAGTGTAGTCAAATTCTTGTAAGCGGAGAGCCCACCGCGCAAGTCGTCCGGACGGGTCACGTAGTCCCACCAACCAACACAGTGAATGGTGGTCGGTGATGACCGAGAAATGTCGGCCATAGACGTATGGACGGAACTTGTGAACAGCAAAAACGACTGCCAGGCACTCCTGTTCCGTTACTGTATAGTTGCGCTCTGCCTTGTTCAAGGAACGGCTAGCATAGGCGATCACGTGCTCAGAATTGCCATGACGTTGAATGAGCACTGCGCCGATTCCGATACCACTAGCGTCTGTATGAATTTCTGTTGGAGCAGAAGGATCAAAGTGGCGTAGCACTGGCCCTGAAGTCAACAAGAACTTTAGCTGCTTAAATGAAGATTCGCAATCCTTTGTCCATTGGAAAGGCACATCCTTTTGGAGCAAGTCAGTTAGTGGCTGCGCCTTATCCGCAAAGTTTGGAATGAAGCGACGAAAGTATGAGCACAGGCCCAGAAAAGCTCCCGGATAGATTGAGGCTGCTTGAAGTTGCTGACGGCGGCGACTTTCTGCGGATCCGGCCTGACGCCATTTTCGTCCACTAGGTGTCCCAATACCAAAGTTTCACGTTCTCCAAAGCGACATTTCTTGGAGTTCAGTTTAAGTGCGGCTGTCTCCAGGCAGGTTAGGACAAGGTCGAGGCGGTGATTGTGTTCTTCAAATGTCCGGCCAAAGATTATGACGTCATCCAAGTAGCATAAGCAGATTTCCCATTTGAGGCCCCGCAATACCGTGTCCATAAATCTTTCAAACGTGGCAGGGGCATTGCACAAGCCGAACGGCATAACATTAAATTCGAACAAACCGTCTGGGGTTACAAAAGCCGTCTTTTCTTTGTCAGCCGGATCCATAGGAATTTGCCAATATCCAGATCGCAAGTCTACGGAGGAAAAGTAAGACGCTGAATGGAGGCAGTCGATGACATCATCGATGCGAGGAAGCGGGTAGACGTCCTTTTTGGTTATGGAGTTAAGACGCCGGTAGTCAACACAGAACCTCCATGACCCGTCCTTTTTCCTAACCAGGATAACAGGCGCTGCCCAGGGACTCGACGATTCTTGAATGACACCGGTTTGTAGCATGTCGCTGACTTGCTGTGCGATGACCTTGCGCTCCGACGCGGAAACACGGTAGGGCTTTTGTCTGAGAGGATGCGCCGATCCGGTGTCGATCTTGTGACGACTGCGTGTGCTCGGTACCTTAGTTATAGATGCCTTTTGTGCGAAATCAAATACATTAGCGTGTCTGGCGAGCAATCCGGCCAAGGCTCCGCGCTGCTGCGACGAAAGAGACTTGCTGACCATTTTTAAGAACTCTGATTCCATAAAAGGGTCATCAGCGGTGTCCGACACTGTTGAGTCGCTCAGGGCTCCAATGCAGATGTCACATTCCTCCTGAAACAAGGCAAGGCGCATGCCCTTCGGGAGTACTACCGGCTCGGGCGCACAGTTCGTTACCCATAAATGAGTCTTCCCGCCAGTCAGAGATACCACACAGCGCGGCACAAACACATTTTTGTTCATACACGGCAAAAGCAGGGGCTCAATCAACGCGTCGAATGAACGTGAACTCCAGTCACTTTCGGAAGCAGTAACTTTCACGCTGGCCATGGAAAGAGCCGGGAGTAACGCGGAGGAGGGGACGAGAGCCGCGGTCGGGGCCGTGGAGATGGCGACCGTTGCTGGCGCGTAGTAGGTGGCGTCAAGCTCCGTACAGATGCGGGAGAGTCAGTACGCATGCTCTGCTGGTACACGCGCTGTCGGTTATTCGAAGGCCAGTAGGAGTAAGCGGGCCGTCGGCTTCGCCGTGGGAATGTTGCGGGCCGCTCAGAGAACATCCTGCGTGGACCACGTCGCGTAGGACAAAACCGAGCGACGTGTCCGCGACCGCCGCACTGATAGCACACAGGAAGTTCGCGAGGCATACCGAAGTTCGTGTTGTTGTGAGAGTATTCGGCATACTCTTCCCACTCCGGTGCGAACGAAGGCGATTGGCTGTTGTAACTGAAGCTGTAACATGGCACGTAGGGCTGTTCGAAGTGCGTAGCCGCTTGTGGTGGAGCTCTCGACCGTGGTACCCGGTTGGGACAGCTTCGCTCATCAAACGTTGCGGCATTTATAGTTGCCGATGAGGTACTGCCGCACGGGAAGTCACCAGCCTGCACGGGAGTCGAAAGATGCCGACGGAGTTCCTCGCGTACGATGAGTCGAATGGTAGAGCAAAGGTCGGCAGGCGTGGAATCTTGGAAAATATCGACTGCGGCGACCGTTGCGACGTTTGCCAGCCGCCCAAACTTCGAATTGATGCGACGAGTCTTCAGAGTCTCAAAGGTTCTACAGTGCGCGATTACGTCGGCGACACATTCCAGGCTCTCTTTGCCGATGAGGAAGTGGTATACATCCTCTGCAATACCCTTGAGAATGTGGCCCACCTTGTCTTCTTCCGACATGTTGGCGTCGACGGTCTTGCACAGCTTCAGGATTTCCTCTATGTATGTCCGGCAAGTCTCACCGGTGGCCTGAGCCCTCTGCGACAACATTGCTTCAGCGCGTTTCTTTTTCGTGCCTGGATCTCCAAAGCACTTCTTAATTTCCTCAACAAATATTTGCCACGTTGTCAACGAGTCCTCGTGGTTCTCAAACCATACCAGCGCGGCAAACTCCAGGAACAACCCCACGTGAGCTAACTGAGTGGCAGCATTCCAGCCATTGGATCGGCTCACCCTTTGATAATGGTTGAGCCATTCATCCACGTCGTCACCAGGTTTTCCCGTGAAAGTACGCGGCTCTCGGTAATGGAAAGGTGACATTGGGGTTCGCGATACGGTGTCTCGGTTCGAGGGGGCGTCTCCGTCCGAGATCATTTCTGCAGGTAGTGGTGCCAAGCCTGCTAGTCGACGGCTGCGGCGAAGCTTGAGGTGTTGCCTTTCCGTCGTTAATGGACGGCGTCGCTCCGTAATGACTTGGTAGCAGGTAGCTTACCCAGCACTTCCACCACAACTGTGACGATGGATCGCGTTTATTTACACGATGGAAAAATGGGAACAGTCGCGTAGCTCAGTCAAAGCAGGAGATGGCCGCTCGAGCACTGTTCAGCTTCGTCCTCCTCGTCTGCTCTCCGTTAGCCCGTTACAATATATATATATATATATATATATATATATATATATATATATATATTGGACGCCACGTCCAATACGACACCATTGCCTCTCGGCGCCGTGACTTCTGCCACCGTGTCCGCTTCACCTGACCAAGACGTCTTCCTGCGCAGCATCGATAGCACGCTCACGCCACCTGAGCGTGACCAGGTTGTTCTACTCCTTGCCCGCTTTCGTGCCTCTTTCGATCTCGGACAACCTTCCTTGGGCCGCACGTCCACGGTTGTGCACCGTATCGACACCGCTCACCATGCACCACTGCGCCAGCGTCCGTACAGGGTATCACAAGCAGAGCGCAACATCATCAGTGAACAAGTCGACGACATGCTGCAACGTGGCGTGATCCAGCCATCCCGCAGTCCTTGGGCATCTCCAGTCGTGCTGGTGCGAAAAAAGGACGGTTCCATCCGGTTTTGCGTAGATTATCGCCGGCTCAACAAGATCACACGCAAAGATGTTTATCCGCTGCCCCGAATCGACGATGCTCTGGATTGCCTTCAAGGTGCCGAATATTTCACTTCGCTTGATTTGCGCTCTGGGTACTGGCAAGTGCCGATGGCTGAAGCGGACCGCGCTAAAACGGCTTTTGTGACCCCTGACGGGTTATATGAATTCAACGTAATGCCGTTCGGCCTTTGTAATGCGCCTGCCACTTTTGAGCGCATGATGGACACGATTCTCAGGGGGCTCAAGTGGCACACGTGCCTTGGCTACTTAGACGACATCGTCGTATTTTCCGCTAACTTTGAGTCTCATCTCGCTCGCCTTGAGCAAGTTCTTGAGTGTCTCAGAGCCGCCGGCTTACAATTAAACTTGAAAAAGTGCCACTTTGCTGCTCGAAAGCTCACAATTCTAGGCCACGTCGTCTCTATAAAGAGGGAATTCAACCAGACCCTGCAAAACTACGCGCAGTTGCCGAGTACCCGAAGCCCACTACACTAAAGGAGCTCCGAAGCTTCATAGGGTTGTGTTCGTACTTTCGACGCTTTATCCGTAACTTCGCCATGATCATCGCCCCTTTGACTCGGCTTCTTTCTGGCAGCACCAACTTGTCAGCTTGGAATTCCGATTGCGATGAATCATTCACGACGCTCCGACAGCTTCTCACGTCGCCCCCAGTGTTGCGCCACTTTGATCCTACCGCGCCTACTGAAATCCACACAGACGCCAGCGGCATAGGTCTTGGTGCCGTTCTTGCACAACGAAAAAACGGCTGTGACGAGTATGTTGTTGAATATGCCAGTCGCACCCTCACAAAACCAGAATCTAACTATTATGTAACAGAAAAGGAATGTCTGGCAATTATCTGGGCGATCGGCAAATTCCGCACCTACCTTTACGGGCGCCAGTTTGACGTGGTTACTGACCACCATGCCCTGTGCTGGCTATCTATCGTCTATGAAAGACCCGACTGGTCGCCTCGCTCGTTGGGCATTACGACTTCAGGAATACGACATACGCGTCGTTTATCGCTCGGGACGCAGACATTCTGACGCTGATGCCCTATCCCGTTCACCGCTGCCCTCTGACCCTGACCACTCACCAACTTCCACCTACGGCGCCTCATCTCTTAGTATCGCCGACATGCCGGCTGAACAGCGCAAGGATCCTTGGATCGCTTCCCTGCTTGACGTCATATCCAACCATTCGCATAGCTCCGACCCGCGATGCCTGCGTCGTCAGGCTCAACATTTTGTCGTGCGTGAAGGCTTGTTGTATCGACGAAATTATCTCGCCGACGCCCGCAGGTGGCTTCTCGTTATTCCCCGTCATCTACGCTCCGACATCTGCTCAGCCTTCCACGACGACCCCCAATGTGGCCACACTGGAGTATTCAAAACGTACTCCCGCCTTCGACTGAGGTATTACTGGCGCGGCATGTACCGATACGTTCGCCAATACGTCAGGTCGTGTCCCGCATGCCAACGCCGGAAGAAACCGCCCCACAGCACTGTTGGGCCTCTACAACCCCTACCTTGCCCGGCACGACCATTCGACCGCGTCGGAATCGATCTCTATGGTCCGCTCCCCAACACCTCTGACGGAAACAGATGGATCATAGTCGCCGTAGACCATCTCACACGCTATGCCGAAACGTCTGCGCTACCAGCTGCCACGGCGAAAGACGTCGCCTGCTTCATTCTTCATCATCTCATTTTACGACATGGCGCACCACGTGAATTGCTGAGTGACCGCGGCCGTGTCTTTCTTTCCGATGCGATTGAGGCATTGCTGAAGGAGTGTCGCATCATTCACCGCACCGCGTCCGCGTACCATCCCCAAACAAACGGCATGACTGAGCGTTTCAATCGCAGCCTTGCCGATATGCTCTGCTACAATATATATATATATATATATATATATACATATATATATATATATATATATATATATATATATATATATATATATATATATATATATATATATATATATATATATATATATATATATATAGGCACTGCATCTTGACTTGCAATGAAGTGCCGGTGGGAGATTTCACTTGTGCATTGTGCATAGTTGAACCGTGAGGATTCGTAGCATGCGCGAGATGTTATAAAACTAGATGGCGGTACTTGTAGTTGATGATGAAAGATGCGAGATGTTATAATAGTTTGATGACATTTACTCAAGTGTTTCACTTTTAATTGTGGGGCGAATCGCACGGAAGAGTTTCACAGTTTACCGATGATTCCTTCTGGAGCTTCGCCCCACTCATCATCATTCACCCCGTGAATATGCTGTGATTTTTTTATGCCTTGGTCATGCTGCCCCTACATGCAATGCGGAGAAGACCAAGCTTATGTGCAGACGATGGAAACTCACAAGCTTAGATACATGCTTCCTTCCACTCTTGCTCCTCCACCTTTGCAGCTGGAGAAGCATCAGCAAGGCATAAAAAAGAGGTTGCTATGGAAGGAAGCTGCTACCCTTAAGAAAGGTCCACTTGTCGAAATGTTGGCCCCAAGTACATTCCTGGTTCTACCTTTGCAGCTGGAGAAGCATCAGCAAGGCATAAAGAGAGGTTGCTATGGAAGGCAGCTGCTACCCTGAAGAAGAAAGGTCCTCTTGTCGAAATGTTCGCTCCAAGTACATTCCTGGTTCAATGATTTATCATCACTTTTCGCTTCATGTTCTCCTTGAACTTCTACTTTGTTTTGATTGATAGCGCTTGGTTACACATTGCCACCACACCAAGTGTAGCCTGTCTGTCCAAGGCACCAAGACGAATGGTGGCACATTAACATAGTAATGGACTACATACACTTCTTGGAGAAAAGTGGAAGCCGTGTGCTTTGTGCGCTTCTACTTCATGATGGTTATCAACATTCCCCAATTGCCACTTCATATGCACTTGTTGTCCAAGATATGTCACAGCACAATGAAAGTCCCAAACATGTTTTTCAATGAAAGGTCACTATGATTTCCTGAATGATTTAGCAATTCATTGAGGAGTTCTATTATTTTTTAGCTGCTTGGAAAGTTCTTTTGGAGGTGACTTGCCTATACAGGGAATTTCTTAAATGTATTTTTTTCCAGCTACACTGATCAGAGGGACCAACACTGAAATATAAAAACCCACATTTTGTAGTACAGGGAAGGGATTAGCAGAATTTGCACTAGCAGTAATTGTCTAAAGAAATGAATCTTTAACTAATTTCTAATATCTGCAGAATTTACTTAGGATTTGGATGCCTCAAAGAACTGACAACTGAATGACACAGCAACCCACAGAAATGAATTATTGAAATTAATGCTCTCTATAATGATGTCCTGATCTGCACATGCAACTACACTAGAGAACAACATTAATGAGTATATTTTCACAGCATCGATAATTTTCTGATGTATAAAAAATGGTGTTCCACATGCAAAAATAAAAAAAACATCAGTTATAATTTATTTTGCCAAGCATGTTTTACTATTGGAGCACAGAAAAAAAGGGTGACATGAGAACTATGGACTAGTGCTGTTCTTGTCCTTGTTTCCTTGGAACTGCTGTTTTTTTTTCCTACTGAGGTCATGAACCAACTTGCTCAACACAGCACTGTACTTAGCTACATTTCACCACAGTGATCTTAAAGGGCCCTTAAACCACTTCCAATTATTTTTTAAACATTTCAAGTAAACACGCGCATCAAAACCAGAACGTTGTCACGATCAGTGAGATGCCAAATGTGGCAGTGCTACACAATGCTGGTGAGTCGTGGAAAAAAAAACAATCCTGTGCACCTTTCCGGTGCCTCCTGCTCATCCCAATGGCACAAATTGCCGGCACAGTTGATTAGTAAAATCAGAACCTACAACCTCTGGCAATGTCCACATATCGGCAAGGTCATTAGCGGTACGATCGCAAAATGCAATCTGGCACAGCAACAACAGCGCTTAGCTGGGAAGGGGTGGACATTGTTTTGAAGAGCGCACTGGTGATCGCGGATCATGTGACATTTGGAGAACTTGGCAAGGAGCAGAGAAGACCAGCCAGACAATGCACATTCGAGGGGACTGAAGCAGGGATGGCATTTCAGTGATCAAACACATGTAACTCCGCTGTTACTGCACCATTTCTAAAAACTCTTGCATCTAGTTATTCATTGCAGACTCATGCATAACTGCAACACCGCAACTAAGTTTCGACCTTGGGGTGCGCTAGGAGCCCTTAAATACCAATCACATGAGCATATTGCCGCATCACCATAACATACCACTCATTGCTTCCCTCAGTTGAAGACAGTTCCAGGTGAACAGCACTACTTGAGAGCTTTTTGCACAATCGGTCATCAGTACGCAAAGGTAACAGTGTTATGAGGTACATTAAGCTCAATGCAAAAAGTTTATGCATGCTTCAGACAGCCCAATTGCATTGTAGGCATTGAACATAACATAAAGTCAGAAGAAATGCTAGCTGTATGAGCAGGCAGTATGCAAGCTTTGATCACTAAAGCAAATGTTCGTAAATTAAATTTTTTGTTAAGTGCTGTGGCGCTGCAGTTACTTTGCCTGTAAACATGTAGTTCCCAGGTGAAAAAGTGCAACTGGGAACCAACTGGTCCCAGTTCAACTGGTTTATGGAACAATTCCCAGTTCAACTGGTCCCAGTTGGTTCCCAGTTCAACTGGTCCCAGTTGATTTCTAATTCAACTGGTCCCAGTTGCTTCCCAGTTAAACTGGTCTCAGTTGGTCCCCATCGTGGCTGTCGCCCTGATGCAGAAAAAGTTTCACACAACACAGGAAGCTTGATTTACAAAGCTTTATTTGATCCAATCTTTTTCATAGCCTTGGTTACATTTTGAATTCTTTCTCCAAGTGGCTTCGGCACATTTTGTAGCACCAGACACGTCTGTGCCTGGACCCCGTGCTGAACTGTTGCTGCAAATAATTATTTGTTTATATATTAGTAAAGACACAGTACAAGAAATCGGGCATGATAAAATGCGTAATGAAAACCGCTGTTTCTCTATTTCCTTTTGTATGATATATTGATACTTATAAACAGCTTCAACCACCCTGCAATTCATAAAGGTCTTCGACAGTTTCTTCATAGTATCACCCTTGCTCATTCCATGATATCAATGAAATCTTTTTGAAATATCCAAAAGATCAGAACAATAAATGTAGGGACCCTTAACAAAGTTTAAAAAGATACATTTCTGCGTTGAAACATGCTTTATGAAAGATCACATTGATCTTGTATACACGGAAGTTGCGCTTCATTCTGCCAATTGTAGAGCATTAAAGCTGCACAAGTATGTGTACGAATGCCAGTGCTACAACTACTCAGTACACCCACTTGGGATCACTACACCCTGAATATTTAACCAATAAATTGCAATGTCATGAAGTTCTCCAGTGCTGCTTGGTCTGCAACATTCATATATTATTTATTTATTTTATTTACAAAATACTGCGGACCACAAATGGGTCCTTGCAGGAAGGGCACTACAGAGGAAAAATGATGGACAAACAATACAAAATACTTAAGTATAAAAATATAATACATTGATACGATAAATAAACACATACACCGAATAAGTCAAGTTTACATGACTGAAAACATATGATTAACGCTCTTGAAAGAAAATGTTTATATCAGGTCGGGTGTTCCACTCAGACACTGTTCTGGGGAAGAAGGAAAATTTAAATGCGTTTGTCCTGGCGAAATGGGGGGTTAGTGCATATGGGTGATTATGACGGGTACGTCTTGTTGACAAGGGGGTGACGTATGCCGTGGGGTCTAAGGATAGTTCGTGGTTAATTAGCTGCTTTAGGAACTTCAGGCGAAGCATCTGCCTTCGTGTCTCGAGGAGGGGAATATCATTGGCCAACATGAGCTGTGTGGGGGAATCTGTGCGCTTAAACTTGGAATAAATAAAACGGATAGCTTTTCTCTGAATTCTCTCTATACTTTTAATGTTATGTTTTGTGTAGGGGTCCCATGTGATACAAGCGTACTCTAGTTTAGGTCTAATGAAGGTCAAATAGCTTAACAATTTAATGCTGGCCGGTGATTTCCTCAGTTTGTGTCTTAAGAAGCAAAGTTTACGGAAAGCAGAAGAACAGATATTGCTAATATGCAAGTTCCAGGAAAGTGTATTAGAAAATGTGATGCCTAGATATTTATAATTTTCAACTTCCTTTAGCAGGGAACCGGCCAGGGTGTATTCATATTTTAACGGGATTTTCTTTCGAGTAAAACGAAGGCAGACTGTTTTGTCTTTGTTCAACGACATGCCCCATCTATCACACCATTCCTGTATGTTATGTAGGCTTAGATCAAGTTCGGTCTGATCATGTACTGTGGATATTTCCCGAAATAAAACGCAGTCATCCGCAAATAACCGAATTTGTGTATGTGGTGTAACGACCGTGACAATATCATTTATATATGTGAGAAACAGCAATGGCCCCAAGACACTACCCTGGGGTACGCCGGATGTTACGGGAAGACAGCTGGAGTTGTTGCCCTCAATACAGACAAACTGCACGCGATCGGAAAGGTAAGCTGCTACCCAAGAAACTATTATGTCAGGAAGATGATTGTCCCTAAGTTTCTCAACTAGTTTACAGTGAACTACCCTGTCGAATGCCTTACTAAAATCTAGAAAAAGAGCATCAATTTGACCGTTATTATCTAAAGTTTTTGCGAATGTATGAATTACAGTTAAAAGTTGTGTCGTAGTTGAAAAACCCTTTCTAAAGCCATGCTGGCAATCTGTTAATGTGGAATTTTCCTCTAAAAATTTTGTAATTTGTTTGGCGATGATATGTTCAATTAATTTACAGCATGACGAAGTTAATGATATAGGGCGATAGTTCTCTACCGACAAAGGATTGCCCTTTTTAAAAATTGGCACAACTCGAGCTGTCCTCCAGTCATTGGGCACTTGAGCAGATAACAAGGAATTTCTAAACAGTACAAAGAGAAATCTACCAATAACTTCAGCATAACGCTTCAAAAACACGTTTGGGAGATCATCTGGACCACATGATTTCTTTGTGTTCAAGTTCAACAGCATTGACACTATACCATTGTACGAAATAAAGTTCACTTCATGCGGCCTAAAGGCGGCACAATCAGATAACTTACCCACGTTTGATTTGGAAAAAACACTGTGAAAGTAGTTATTAAAATGCTCAGCGATTTCAGTCATATCTGTGATAGTACTTCCGTCGACCATTACTTCATTGACAGGCCGTTTATTGTCACTTAAGTATCCCCAAAATTTTTCCGGTGCGCTTTTTATGAAATCAGGTAGCACTGTTTTAAAGTAGTGATCTTTCGAACTATGAACAGCTGATGCCAATTTTTGTTTTAGAGCACTGATAAGTTGCGGCGGACTTCGCTTCTTTTTGTGCCTCTTTAGTTGGCGCTGTATTTGCAAAACGTGACGCGTCATCCACGGCGTTTCTTTCCTGACTTTCTTTGTTTTGTTAGGCACATATGTATTGATACAGTGACGACACATTTTTAGGAACATTTCCCAGAGCGTGAATACGTCGTTCTCATCATCACTAAAATCACCAAGGCACGTTTCCATATATTGTATTATATTCGCATCATCAGCTCTAGAATAGTCCTTGAAGCAATAGCTTTTAGTGTTTCCAGTGATGACAGGCTTAAATATAGGCAAGGATACAGTTACAAGTTTGTGATCGGATAGACCCTCGTCGACTGTAACAACATATTCAGATAATACACGATTCACGAAGACCAGATCAAGTATAGTACTCGAAGAACCTTGTATACGGGTAGATTCCGTAACTACTTGAATTAAATCGTGCTCTAGCATAATGTCAAATATGACATTAGTGTTTTGGTCAGCCTTAGCTACTGTCTGAAGTCGTTCCCAGTTAACGGTGGGCATATTAAAATCGCCAACAAGAAAAATTTTCTTATGTTCGAAAGGTGACATGTATTCCTTTAGTTTAATCATGTAATCGGGTGTGGAATCTGGGGGCCTGTAACACGCAAACAATACAAACAAATGGCCCCAGCATGACAACTTAATGCAGATGCATTCTATGTCAGGATTTTCGTCAATAAGCGTTGCTTCTATCGGATGCTTTATTAGAACCGCTACACCTCCGCCCCTATGCGCCCTATCCCTACGGAAGATTTTGTAACAGGGAGGAAAAACTAGGTCATTGGTTATCTGATTATGTAACCAGGTCTCCGTAATGACAGTAATGTGAGGGTCGTGATGTAATAGCTGAATTTCCAATGAGTCTGCCTTATTGGCAACACTACGGGCATTTATGTTCGCGATACATAACTGTTTTCTTTGGGGTGGGCCCACATGACGATAAGCAACACCATTGGTGCTATCTATGAAAGACACATTTAAATAATTAGATTGCACATTGTGGGCTTGCTGTTCTAATTCTGCACGTGCGCATAACTTCTTGTGATGGGACGGCTCAGTCTTCTGTTCTCGTTTTTTTGAACGGGTACCCTATCATTTTTTTCATCATCCCAAACATAAGCAACCTTGTCAATGTACATTTTATCAAATGACAAGGAAACCTTCTCGTGTTTATCCCGATTTGGCTTAGCACTTGCCCACAATTTTCGTCTGACATCCCGAACCCTCCGAGAAAAATCTTCACCAATTGAGATATTCGTGTTTTTCAACTTATAGCCATTTCTCAAGATAGCGGACTTATCTCGCGAGTTCAAAAGCCTTACGACCACCGGGCGGTTTTTGTTGGTTGTCGGTTTGCCCAATCTGTGTACCCGATCTATAGGTACACTGTCGAGTTTAAGGATGCCTTCAAAAATATCTCTATTAACGGTCTTTTCTAAACTTTCTACGTTTTCTCCTTTTGTTTCATTTATTCCGTAAATTATTAGGTTTGACCGTCGGCTGTAGTTTTCTAGTTCATCGACTTTTCTTTCCAGTAACTGAACTACACTGCCAATGCGGTCAAGCCGCTCCTGACAAGAGTTAATTTTTTCATCCAGGTTCGAAAGGGCGTCCATTTTCTTTTCGATCTCAACCAGCCGTTTCTCTTTAATATCCTTAATATCACTCGCTATTTCCTTTAGCTGCTTTGAAATCTGAGTAAGATCAGGACCAGGGTTCGATTCAATGTCCCCTCCCAGAAGTAACAATTTTCTGAGAGAGAAACTAATGACATGTAGCAAACAACTAGGCCGCGGGCACGACAGCACCAGCAAAAAGGGATCGTTTGAGCGAAAGCATTTACCATGGCGTTTTCTCACTTGCACGGCAAGAAGAAGAGGATTTTGAGCGATCCACATTGTTACGGTACCACCGTGCCCTGTGACCGAGTAGCCAAAGGGTGGCCTCTTTATAGGCTCACTGAAGGGTGTCGCTCGATGCAGGCCATGCGCGTAGCCCTCTGCGCCTGTTGACGTAGAATGACTTGGAAGCCTGGCGAACGGCGTCAGGATGAGGTTCCCTGTTCCGTAATTGTAGATGTTGCTGGGGGCCTGCGCAGTAGCGTTGGTCGCAAGCTGTGCCGAGCAGCTCGCAGCTCGCAGGACACCGAGTAACTGCACGGCAAGAAGAAGAGGATTTTGAGCGATCCACATTGTTACGGTACCACCGTGCCCTGTGACCGAGTAGCCAAAGGGTGGCCTCTTTATAGGCTCACTGAAGGGTGTCGCTCGATGCAGGCCATGCGCGTAGCCCTCTGCGCCTGTTGACGTAGAATGACTTGGCAGCCTGGCGAACGGCGTCAGGATGAGGTTCCCTGTTCCGTAATTGTAGATGTTGCTGGGGGCCTGCGCAGTAGCGTTGGTCGCAAGCTGTGCCGAGCAGCTCGCAGCTCGCAGGACACCGAGTAACTGCACGGCAAGAAGAAGAGGATTTTGAGCGATCCACATTGTTACGGTACCACCGTGCCCTAAAGTAAATTTTTATAACTTCATGGTTTGATTAAATGTAATACAGTAACGTGATACATTATTCCCATGGTTTACATACATTATTAGCTTACCGTTAGAGCTATGTTCATCTTTTAAGCATGTATGTGATAAAGTTACAGAGAATGGCTTTCCAAAATGATGAAATATTGCTGCCTTGGACTGTAACGCAGCGGGAGTATTTAATATTATATCTGACCGAAAGAAATATTGTCACTGCCCACCACAGCAGTGAAACCACAGTTCTTCCAAATGCATATTAGTAAACCAGGGCGTTCAAACCTATGGCTGCATGTTACCAGAGGGCTGACATGTACACTGTGGAAACATACCCGCAACAACATCCACTTTTTCAGGAGTGAGCTCCTGCCTCGGCAGCTCGCCCAATGCCCTCTTCTTCCGTGCGACGTTGCCACTGACACTGCTGCTCCAGAGAGCCTGTGTGGTGTCCTTGAACACGAGCTTGCCCTTATTGTTGCCAAGTATTTTGGCAGCTTGTGCATTTGAGACACAGTAGCCCTTCTGCAAATGGAACTGAAAAAAGGAATAGCTTGTAGAAATGATGTAATAGATGATGAAATGCTTTTCTAATTAAGCAAATATAGCTATCAATACCTGCACCAAACATGATTATAAATTAAGCTAATGAGCTCATTAAGCTAATGAGCTAAATTAAGCTCGAATGAGTATACCCTGCATATATACACAATTCTGTGGTCACGGAAATTATTCGCGACACGATTTTAATTTCAGATCCCATATGATGCTCGATCATGCTTCCAATTATGATAAAGTCCAAACAGCAAACACTATCTGCAGAGTTCTTGCCATGACCCAAACTGATAAAGAAAGGAGGGAAAAACGCAGCACACTACCCTGTTCAGTCAAGCTTTTTTTTCTATTCTCAAGATCATATATGCCTGCAAAAGTTGAATGTTCGAGAATACACAACTGGCCCTTGAATACAGATGTATTAATTCTCTCACAGATAGCACAGATTTGAAGGTATAAGCATGTGTATAATCGCTTCATAAATATTTATGCAATTCTGCATAAGTTTTTCAAAGCACTGGTACCGTGTGAGGCTCCGGAAATAACCAGCATCGAGTAACACCGAGCGAAAAGCACTGCTTTCAACTCAACATTCCATCGTAGCAACCCTCAACCCATAAAACTATGCTGCAGTATTTCTACCTCCAGTTTCTCTAACTTGCAGAGAACTTATAATTTATAACGTAAGTTAAATACCTCCAAATAGCCGCATCATGGCCTGGTCAGTGCCTCCTCTTCCACACAAATAACGCCGCACACGATGGATCCACAAAGCCGCGTCACCATGGGCGAAAAGAACTGTCACCGCGTGAAGTCGGAACGTCCTCCAGATGTGAAATTAACTCACGAACACTAGGTCAGCAATTATTGTATTACGAAGTCAGTGACGTTCCAATTTCCTCTTCAAAAGACATGATCACCAGCCGTGGAGGCCAGCTGCACAGCGCAACAGGGTCGGCAGGGCCCTCCATGCCTCTCCACGTGTGAGCTACGAAACTAGCGCGGTGTTTTCGGCCTCTACAGAAGCGTTGCTCTGCAGGAAACTTCTTGCTGCTAATAAATATTGCGGCGTTTGCGCAAAGTAAAATTTCAGTTCATTATATAAATGTATTTTTGTTTTGTTCACTGTTTCAATATTATGTGTATACGCATCGATGACTGTTAAGCTCCTATGCGGCCGAATCCGCCAAATCGCGGGTGCCGGCGCCGCGGTAGAGTTCGTGGTGCTACCACAGAACTCTTATACCAACGGTGCTACTACCGGCGGCCCGCCGCAGCTCTCTGGCTGTTTGCTTCGACTGTTTAATTTTGTCGTACGGAGGTGGAATCGCCGTGTTGGACAAGGGCGTCAGCGCAGCAAAGTTGGTCTAAGATTGTGCTAACATTCAGACGTCGGTCAGGCACGCTTTTTGCCAGCGGCATTTGTCGTCACTTCGTCGCCAAGATGGACGTAAAAAGATTGATGCTGCTGATACCAAAAAGTTGAGCATAGAGCGTGTGAAACACACGCACATTAAAGAAGAGGCGAAGCGGGCAAGGACAGGCATTTTTCACAGTAAACAGTTGTTATAGTAGTATTTACGCCGCGTAGATTAAGCATCCTTGTCGCGTGCGTATGTGTGTTTCGTTCGTGCAAGCTCAACTCTTCAAGATGCAAGACCAACTTGCCAACAGTCTGTCGCCGAAGCTTTTAAAAAGCCAGCGTACGCACATTTCTGCAACATGTAGCGCATTTACGCTACGGGCCTCACGCTAGGGGGCTCACGCTACACGATTCGGGTACGCGAAACGGTCGGTCACTGAGCGCGTACGCGAGATGTGGCCGAACCGCCGCACATACAATTAAGAAACGTTAAGATACCGCGAAGTCAACGACGAAGCGGTTCCTTTTTTTTACTTCCAGTACAAGTGGAAGTGGTTAAAGTTGAGCGTCAACTGGAACCAGTTAATTCCCAGTTGCTCCCACTACAACTAGAAATGGTTCAACTGGAACCAGTAACTTCCCAGCTTCTCCTAGTGAAACTGGATATGGTTCCAATTTGATCCCACTTGCCCCTCAACTGGAACCAGTTGCACTCTAACTGGGACCAGTTGCCCTCCAACTGGGACCAGTTGATCCCAGCTTATACCAGTTGAAGCCAGTTGGATTCCCAGTTACACTTTTTCACCTGGGTTAACTTCTTCCTCCCGTTGTTCTTCGCCCGCTCATCCCGCTAGCAGCGAAACGGTTGATAAGCTGCCAACCAGGGGACTGAAGGCGGGCTCCTTCCCCTGCTGGCACCTTGAGGGAACGACTGCTTCGACACCTTGTTGTTAAAACAACGTTTAATGATCAACCTCCTTACAACACAATTCACCGGGTTTTGTACACTTCTCAAACAAAAGCACTCTCGCAGTCCAATCAGAATCAGAAAATGTCCTTCTCTCTCAACTTCTGATTGGCTGCCGTTAGGATGTACATCCTCACGCCCTTTCATCCAATGCCTTCATCTGCACCCGCCTCTCCCACGTCAATCGCCCCGGTGCGCCTCTCTCTCTCCTCTCTCTCGAAGTCTGGCGCCGGCCAGTCGTGGAAGCGGGCGCGGTGCCGGGGTCCCAGGGCTGTGCCGACGGGTCGTCATCACGTGCCCACCACGCGTCGGGGTTTCCCCCGCGATGCTGCACACCGCTTGCTTGCTCGACCATGTTCCTTTGTGCGCCGGCCACGGCTCTCCACAGGGCCACGGTTCTCCACGCCACGGCTCTCCACGGCTCTCCGGCCACTGCTCTCCACGCCGCCTTTGTTCAGTCCTGGCCGCCGCAGGGGGTGCAGGAATGCAGGTGGCCGCTGGGGGTGAGGAACGCTGTCGGTGCAAAATGGCGACCGTGAGGAGCCTTCGGGTTTCTGCTGCGCGCTCGTGCCCAACACATGTCAAATTGGATCAACTACATGATCCAATTCCAACTTTATATCACTGTGTTGAAAATGTGTAGGAAAAGTTAAATAGAATACAGAATATGCAGCACGAAGCACTCAAGTGCTGAAAGAGAGAAGTCAGCATGAAGAAAATCAGAGGGATCACCATGCAGACCAACTCCCAGCAACACTGCCTCAGACACATGGAACATAAATAGATTAGTGTACCACCAGCAATACTTAGACAAAGCTTAGCAAGATAAGGATTTGCCTAGGCTCAAAAGTGTGAATTCTTTATGTAAAGCCATTGATGGTTGACTGAGGCATCTGTTGCAGTGTACATACAAACCATTCGACTAGGTTCAAGAACAATTCATAGATTGTGTAGGCCAAATTTAAGAAGGAACAAACGAAACTTCTTCATCCGTTCTTATAAGATATGCATTTTATGAATATTGATATCTTCTTCCTCTTGGTTACAATTTCTCTTACAGCCACTATGTGAGTCTCCTTTTCCTGTGGCTGACCTTTGGGTGCTGTTTGCCTCGGCAAATGGTGTTAGGTCATTGTTTGCCTTCAGCATAAACACTATGTTGAGCTTGTGCTTTCCTCTTGAAAACAAGTGCACCCCTCTTGTTATTTCCTTCAGCATATCCTTTTTGCTTTTAGCATTCTTCCAAATAATCGCTGTGGGTGCCTTGCCTGCTGCTTCAGCTGCCTCTCTTTGTTACCTGCACCACAGCTCTTTACAGCACAAAAGATAAGTTGGCTAAAATTAAGAGATAATATTTCAAAATAAAGAGAGCTGTGCTAGTAGCCTTCGAAAGGAACATGGATAAATATATTCTGATCGCAAGGTGTTCAATATCAATCCACGTTTGGCAGGCTTCATCTCACCTCGTTTTCGCTTGCGAGCAAGCCAAGTGCATAGGTACAAGTTACTACTCTGGACACAGTTAAATTTGCCATCTTATTTCCGAATGCTCAAGAGGGCTACTACAGCCTCTCCGATTGTCTTAGGATGCCATCATTACAGATTGACTAGTCATCACAATTTCTGCCTCTCACCACTTTTTTAGTTGTGCTCACAAGCTCCCAATCACTCGCAGTTGAGTACGGGCAAGCAAATACCTGAGTTTTAAGGAATTCAAAGAGCGCATCCATTTCCAAGGTGTTTGAAAGGGTGTCGATCCAAGTTCTTTAAGGATTTCAAGTAGCTGGTACATACCCAGTGCCACCAAACATTCTAAAATAGTATGCCTCAGAAATTTCCCGCGTTCCCATTGCAATGACAATCAAATACACCCTGCTACAAAGTCAGGTTGGCAGGCACCACATTTATGGTGCACATCTTGGTTCCATTCATAATGAGGGAAGTTAAGGCACGCAATAGACAACTGTTATCTGGAGGGGAGTACCATGGTGAGAAAGATAAGACACAAAACTCATCTGCACATGCTCAGGAATGATAGTAACATCTGTCAATTGGTAAACCTGCAGGTATACACAAGAAAAATGTTTAGGCATTTTATCTCTTGCCTGCACAAGTTAATCAAAGGCTGACTAAGGCACTTTAATGCACGACAGCTCATATGCCAAGCCTCAATGAATAAACTCATCGAATGGTTGAGGCTTGGCATATCAACAGTAGTTTAAATGCATGCACAAGTCTCCCTTCGCTTACAGAATGGGGTAAAATGGATTCCTTTGAACGCCTTTGCTGGGAGTACAGGCCGCGTTCAAAGAAATCCATTTTACCCAATGACTCATCGCGCACGAAGTTAGTGAAAAGGGCCATTGCCTCATTGTGTCTCAAGTCTGCTTTAACAAAGTCATGTGACCACCGGCTGAGCCAAAGCTTTGACCTTCAGGTGTCTCGGCTAAAAGCGTCGGGTTTCCCTTCTAGTCTACTCTGGTGGCGGTAGGATCAGCACTATTAAAGAAGCTCCAAGTCCCACCCAGTGCAACGTTACGTCAGAAACCAAATAAGTACGTTGTGATATGCCGCACATCCACACCATTTGTCGCAACCTCAAGAGGATTGGAAGGAAACACAGCGTTGACCTTGTTTTCACTGCTCCTATGAAACTGTCGCGGCTGTGCTCACTCGCAAGCAGCGCGGGCAAGAGAAAGGCGTGTGATAAGAGCCACACGCCATCCTACGTGCCCTGTACCACTGAGGTGGTGTACATGATTCCACTTAGTTGCGGGAGAGTTTATATAGGGCAGACGGGGCGGTGTCTTAACGAGAGGTAAAGGAGCATGCGTATTCTTTGGGGGTCGTCAACAACGCCGCGCACCTACCAGCGCACACTAGGAGATGTGGATGCACCATGCTTCTGTACAACACCAAGGTCACTGGGAGGGCTAAGGGTAGACTAGATAGGGAAATCCATGAGGCTTATCAGATTAAAGAGTACGGTGGCCGCTGTATTAGCGCTTCGGCTGTACATCTGAAGGACAAAGAGTTAATGTTCTTTGACATAAGTTTGAACTGACTAGTGCCCCTTTGCACCTTTCATCATCTTGTTTCATTCGCTTGTGTAGTTTCCGCAGGTGCCAGTGATGAACAAAAATCTCGCACCTTATGCTACTAAGTAGCGACGCATGCTTGGCTCTAGGCCAGCATCACACTTTTCTGCGTCTTTCACTTTCCTTTTCTCGGTTTTTGGGTGTGGTTTGATGGCGTTTTGATACATCTGCACATGAGCAGTTCAGGGTTTCTCGTGGGTGGCTGTTTTTCATAAGAGTAAACTTAGTTGCAAGTGAGCGTCTTTCCTGTCCACACTTACCCTTCCGAAATTTCAGAACATGCTAGAGGATAAAGTCATCCAGCAGATGTTTACACCTTGACATGCGTTATTTCTTGTCGATGGACCTAATGAGTGCATATGGCTAAGCGAAGTTGATAAGCTTTACTGAGAGGACTGCATTCATTGTGCCCGATGGGCTTTACGAATTCAAGATCCTCCCCTTTGGATTATGCTCAGCACCAGCCATGTTTCAAAGGCTTATTGAAACCATTCTCTCTAGCCTCAAGTGGAAGGCTTGCTCGGTGTGTTCAGTTAAGAACGATGGTGCATGTAAGACGACCGCTTTCAATTTCACTGAAAAAAAATGTTTTGCTATCCAAGTCGCCGGAACGACAAAGCCTATTCTAGTTTTGCGAAATAAAATTTGCCTTCACCAAAAAAATTCTGTGGCCTCCCTTGAGTTGGAACTGCTTTACGCCGATTTCGCGAAAATGCACTTTCACTGAGCCCCCTCCCCAAACAAACTGTCAGAGTTGCGGGTGTGCAAATGTTTTGGGACATACTATGTACAGCATGCATTGAAGTGATGTTACTATCTTGCAGCATTGGTTCTGTTTTATAACGAAATAAAATCGTAAAAATGACAAATTCTTCAACAATGCTCATGTTTTAAGTCTTCTTGCTACTTAAGTATAACAGTTAGTATTACCAAAGTTTTCCAGAGCATTGACACATATCAGTTTAGCAAGTGTACAAAACAGAAATTTCAAGAGTGATATCAAAGGCTAATCAAAAATGGTTAAGTAAGCTCTCCAAAAATGCAATGTTTTGAAAATCAATATAAAAGAAGTAGGTCATGTTCGATTCTCTTTAAACCCTCCACAATTAATCAACTCTGGGCAGTCCAGAAGGGCCATGATGTGGCAGTGAGGCTTGGCCTTCCTGTCCTGACGTGATAGTGGCCCACTGTCCTCCCTCAGTAAAAGGGGCTGAGTGACTTCTTCAGGACCCCAATAAAGTTTATTACCTATGTACCTGTCAAGAATTAACTGAAGCCCAGCACATGTTTTACACAATCTGTAAAAAGATGTTGCATTATTTTTGTGAGGTCAAAGTTGTAAAACCAGAAATATAGGCGAATCGGTGTTAGAGATCTAACCAAGGAAATGAAGGAACATGTAACAATATTTGCCAGAGTACTATATTTAGGCCACAATTGTGTTCGGTTGTGGTCAGCAAAGCTGTCTGTGCAAACGGAATGTAGTTGCACCATATGTCATCACCTATGGAGAAGGAATGCCTTACGGGTGCAGGAATATGATATGGTTGTAGTTCGTAAATATGAAAGGCAATATTTAGATGCAGACTGCCTCTCAAGAACAACTTAATCACCAAATGCGGACGATGATGAATACACAGGTTTCATGGAAGTTGAATCAGCAGTGATCTCTCAGCAGTAACAAGACGGCCAAGTGCTCAATTTACAGATCAAATTCCTGAAAGGGCAAACTAAAAATGCACCGAGAACACAATGTTTTCAAGCGGCTTCCCTTCATTTTGTTTACTCAACAGTGTTCTCTATTGAAAGAACTCTTCAACAGGGAAGAGCCTTCTTCTAGTCGTCCATGAAAGTCACTGCAGTGCAATCTCACAGGCTTGACACAATGAGGCCATATCTGGTCACTCAGCTACACAAGAACGCTAGCATAAATCCACGACAAATACTAAAGGACAAAGCTTGCAGCAGAGGTCAAGCATTATGTTCGGACATGCACAGGTTGCCAACATCGTAAAGTGCCACCGACTAAATTGTATGGACTACTGTATCCAATAATAGTGCCAGACGTACCATTTGACAAGTTGGAATGGACCTTCTCTGGCGCTTTTCCAATGTCTCAAAGCAGAAATAAATCGGTAATGGTCACGACAGGCTACATCACCACATACACAAATACCAAAGCAATTCCGTGTGGCACTGCAACTGAGGCAACGATTTCTAATTGGGAACACATTCCTGAGGCATGGCACTCCGGCGGCCATCGTAACAGAAGAATGGCTTTTACAGCTAAACATCTGTGCACTCTGCTCACGCTTAGTGGCACTGTGCATAGGAGAATGATGGCGTATGACCCACAAACAAACGGACTTACGGAATGACTCAACAAGACTGTTGCAGACATGCTGTCCATGTATGTCAATGTGGTGCAAAAGAATTGGAACATTTTACCTTATGCCACGTTTGCTTAAGGGTCCCTGAAACGTTTTTTTGACATTGTATCACTGATTAGGCAACACAATCGTGAGATCATTCACACCATAAATAATGCGAAACACCATGCGCTAAGGCAGCTTATTTCTGTCGCCTTCCTCCTTACCACTGATGTTCCTCCTCAACTCGATCTGCTGCGGAGTGCGCGCTAGCGATGACAGCGCCTCCTGCGTCAGCCGCTCTGCCGAGCCCTCCGTGGTGACATAGCGCCCCGATATCCTTACTGAGGTCGCCCGCCTCGGCAGTGCTAACCTCTGTAACAGAGCGCCGGCGACTCGTGTGTACACCGCCAGATGCTGCGACGATACCGTTGGCTGAAACGAAGGAGCACGTTGTAGGAGCACGTTGTCCGCAGTTAGGTTGGGAAAATTACGTGCACGTGATGGTCAGAGGCCAATCAGCGGCCTCCCATTCCATCGGTCGGTGGCGGGAGCCTTTGAAAACGCCTTTTGGCGAGCCGCTGCGATCTTTTCCGACGCACGTGTTGAAAACCTTATTGTAAATTCCACACTTTACGCAGAACACTCCCTCAAATGATCCTAATGACTCGCTCTACTGGATCACCATGTTTGCACAAAATCGTCAAAACTGTTTCAGGGTCCCTTTAAATGCAGCATGCTAGGAAACAACGAGAACGGTGCCATTTGGTCTCCTACCAACATAACCGAGACAGTGAATGAGGGAACACCAGCTGCTATAGCTCAATTGGTAGAGCATTGCATGCGGAGTGCAGAAGTTGTGGGTTCAGTCCCCACGAGCAGCTAGTTGCTTTTTCCACATTAATTCATTCTCCTATTTATCTAATAATTACTGCACTTCAGTTAAAAAACTGCAAATAACAGCCAGTGTGCTGTTGTTGGCTTTATCTGGTGGTTTCCTATGGTACTAGATAAAAGATAGAACACAGAAGAAATATATCAGTTGTGTGTGGAAGCCAGTGAACTTTATTTTATAGCTGCAAAACTTGGCGTGTGAGCAAGTGGTTCGTTTACCCCAAAATTGTTCGAAAAATAAATACTTTCACCACTGAGTGCCTTTTCAGAATGTGACAAATCTGTGACAGGTGGTTTTGAGATCTCAAACACGTAAATTTGGAGCGTAAGTCTATGAGAGTGGTGAAATGCTGAAAGTGCTTGAGAAAAATGTGATTCCCATGGCAAGAGAAGTGAAGAAGACCAAGGACAAGAACGTAGATGAAGAAAATAACAAACTGCTCCAAATTAGTAGTGTAAGGTTTGCTGGAGGAACACATACTTTTTAGTGGTGTTACAGAACAAATAATCAAAGAGGAAAAAGACAGGACAAAGTGGCTCTGTGCTGTCTCGTCGCCCCTTTTTTGTGCTTATATGTGTTGTAATACTCCTGTGATGCAAGGGCTTATCAAACATTACTAGAGCAAAAGGAAATGAACACAAGGTGTTACTGCGAGTAGAATGGACACAGAGCGACTCCATTACAGGTGAGACAGATGTGCTATTAGTCGCAACTAAGTTAATGTACAGGAAAGCAGCGAAATATGCAGCTATAGCACGCATGTGTAAACAACAATGCTTCAAACAATCCCCAAATTACATCAGATAAGAGTACATAAGAAAACATCTTGAATTTGGCCAATTTTTAAGAATTCATATTCATCATTTACAATGCCACAGATGCCTCACTGGTAAATGTTTTTCTTTTAAATGCAGTATGATTGTATAATCTCATGGGCCAGAAGTGCTGCACTTTTACGAAGAATTGATGCACTGGTAAACCTTGGCTGACATAAGCGTGATTAACAATGTCATACAGTAGTGCGCTGACAGACAGACAATGAACTTTAATTAATCCTGAGGAGCTACGTAAGGACTCCCTAGCGGGAGGCCGTTGTAACCGCTGGCCGCACCCACGTGGAGGAAAGAACGCCATGACGCTCCGCCCTTTCGTGGGCCCTCTGGATAGCCTGGGCTTGCTTTTGGAGCACCGTGCTTGTGATGGCCTCCTCCCATTCAGCTTCGCTGGAGAGAACGTCGTTAGGCAACGCGGGACATCGCCAGAGCATGTGAGCCATAGAACAAAAAGTTTCACTGTAGTCGGGACAGCCAGGGTCCACGTCCGAGTATAGCTTACTGAGGAAGCCCCGGGACGGGAAAGAGCCCGTCTGCAACATTCGTAGAGTAACTGGCTGACCTCTGCTGAGCTTCGGATGAGGAAGAGGGTAGACTCTCCGGCCAAGTTGGTAATGTTTAATAATTTCATTGAATGTGAGAAGTGGGTCGTTCTGCTGAGCCTCTTCCTGCCCCTCCGGAGCCGCCAGACCGCCGCGGCGCGTGAGTTCTCGCGCACGGTCATGAGCCAGCTCATTGAGGTTTGGGAAGCCCTCAAGAACGTTCGTCCCCATGTGTGCGGGGAACCACGTAATATAATGTGAACCGGGGCAAGCCCTCTTCTCTAGAATGGAGGCCGCCTCTCGAGCGAGGTTACCCATTTCGAATGCCCTAATTGCGTCTCGCGAATCGGTGTAAACGTAGAAACGCTCTGTGTCACACTGGGCCAGCGCAACCGCGATTTGTTCGGCTATACCAGGGGTGGCCGCCCTTACCGAGGCTGATGAGCGAAGCACTCCGCGCCCGTCTACCACCGATAACGCGAATGTTCTACTGTTCCCGTACTGCGCCGCATCTACGAAGACCGCGGAGTCTATGTCATCCCTAACTCTCTTCAAGATGGCACGTGCACGGGCTTTACGTCTACCCTCGTTATGCTGTGGATGTACGTTTCGCGGGAAGGGCCCCACCATGTAGGTTGCCCTCGTTTCCCGGGTCAGTGGTATCCTCCGTTCCTCCATTATCCTAGGAGCCATGCCAACTTCGTCCAGGATCCGCCTGCCCGCTTGGGTAGACGACAGCCTAACCACCTGGGCAGTGACCTGCGCCTCTATGATCTCGTCTATGGTATTGTGCATTCCGAGTTGGTCTAGCCTGTCTGAGCTCGTGGTAATCGGCAAGCCTAGCACTCTCTTGATGCTCTTGCGCATGACTGTGTTTAACTTGCTCTTTTCCGTTTTCGTCCATACGAGAGCTGACGCAACATAGTTAATATGACTGAGTAGAAATGCGTGGTACATCCGAAGAAGGTTGTCCTCACCTAACCCCTTCTTTCGGTTGGATACCCTAGCGATTAATCTTAACATGTTCTCAGTCTTGGCTGTAACGTGGGTAATTGTTCTGGCATTACATCCCCTAGCGTCTATAAGCAGGCCCAGGATCTTGACAGAGTCAACTCTGGGAATTTTCTGCCCATTATGCGTGTATAATTCCAAGGGTAGCTGGCTTAGGGGCGTGAGATGCCTAACTCCTTGCCTGGCCGGTCGGTAAAGTAACAGTTCCGACTTACTCGGAGACAGCTTGAGACCAGTGTCCGCTAGATAAGCCTCCGTCTCATGCAAAGCCGCCTGTAGAGCTTGCTCTAATTCTGCTAGGGAGCCACTTGGGCACCAAATTGTGATGTCATCGGCGTAGAGTGCGTGGCCTATGCCTCGAAGGCCGCTCAGCCTGTCTGAAAGACCTTTCATGACTATATTGAACAGCAGGGGTGAGATGACTGAACCCTGGTGTTGTGTCGCGACTGCAGCGGGTCCCACGACGAAGCAGCGGAAAACATGACGGGTGGCCGGCAGGGACGCCAGCTAGCCACGAACACAACGGTGGGGCGCAGGGCGCCGAAGAAGAACCTCTCGCTCCGCGGCTTACCACACACTCTCTTTATTTACGCGTCCTACACGTACGCCTCTCAAGCGCCCCTAACGGCGCATCATCAACGGTGCCGAGCGAGGCGCCACCCGGCAACGCAAGCACGCAAACCGAAACAGAAACTAGTACATCGCGACACAACATCATCCCCTCCTCGAAAGAACGTTCCTGCAGTACTCGCGATGCACAAGACAATTTGTCAGTACCTACTGTTTAAAGAAGAATTTCACATGGTAAAGGAATTCACTACACACGCAGGTGTAGGAAACAAGTAATCACAGTGCACTCACTGTTCATGGACATTGAAGCTGCATTAAGCAAAGGAATGCACAGTTCACTCAAGACATTTGAAATTAAATGCTAAAGAAATTGACAGTATATTGACAGTTTATGAGAACACTGCACAAGACAGAAGAATTCACACCATTCTCCGCACACATTTGCGGATGCATAAGATTTTTGACAACGTGCACACTGCTACGCATTGAAAGAATACACATGAAGCTAGGATGAACACAATGTTTTCATGAATGCAAGTCTGAACGTACTAATTTATGTAATATAATCTGCAAAGCGGCTTGGCTTATTCCGCTTCCTCCTGGAGCGGCGCCTTTGAGAAGGACTAGGCCTTTGAAAAGAACTAGGTGATTGTGCTTCCTGATCACCTAAACTCGGAGACGAAACATCAAGACTCGTAGGAAGAGGTGACGGCCCTGACCCAGAACTTGAGTTCGCGGCTTCATCACCTGGGCTCACAGCCTCAGCTAAAGCTTGACTTTCTGGACCAGAGTCCGATTCAACGGCCTCAGCCGCTTGTGAAGGTTCAATATGAACTGCTTCGCTTGGTGTAGATGTACCAGCTACACCGTCTGGGAAATCCTCCCCCCCTGCAGAAGAAGTTTTGGTACATGGAGGCCACATGTAGTAATCCGGCGTGTAAGGAGAAGACGTGAAAGACAAGTGACGGGAAGAAGTTTTTGGCGTTGAAGCCGAATCCGTATGGAAAATGACAATGCAAGAAGCGTTCCATACGCTGCCATCACTTAATCGAAAAGATGTGGGACTAACTTGTTCTGAAACTTTGTATGGGCGTCGGTACTTGGGACGTTTCCCTGGAACTCGGACCTTCACTGTGTCGCCAACTTGAACTTTAGATGGCTTAGCACCTCGACGATTGTCCACATAGTGCCTCATAGCTTGTTGACGAGAAAAGACTCTGTTACGAATGTGCTCATGCGAGAGCGCTCGTGTATTGCGATGCAAGGAAACGATGTCAAGAGCAACTCGGGGTTGCCGACCGTGAAGCAGTTGCGCAGGAGACACCCCAGTGGTGCCCTGCGGTGTAAACCTGTAAGAAGCTAAGCATTCAGTCAAAACTTGCTTAAGGGAACGCTGTTCCAAATGAGCGATTTGAATGTGTTCTTTCAGAACACGATTGAAACGCTCGATTTGACCATTCGAGTGCGGATAAAAGACTGACGAGTTCAAATGCTGAATGCGGCGTTGCGACAGAAAAGTCTCGAACTGGAGAGACTGAAATTGCGGACCATTGTCCGTTACTATTGCATCAGGAAAACCTTCTCGGCTGAAAATGGAAGAGAGGAATTCAATAATAACTGCAGAAGTGACTGTAGGCGTGAAACAAATTTCAGGCCACTTAGAATGATAATCAATGAGAGAAATAATGAACCGCGCATTTTGCGGGACATTGTGCAAAGGACCAATGATATCCATGCCGAGTTTTTGCCACGGTTGATCAGGCCACGGAACAGGTTGCATGGGAGCGAATGAAGGTTTGGCTGACTTGTCAGCCGCCTGACATATGTGGCAGTTGTAGACTGCCTGTTCGACCTGCTTGTCTAAGGCGGGCCACCAGTACCTATCCCGAAGGTTCTGCTTTGTGCGAACTATGCCTGGATGAGACTCGTGTGCAAGCTGTATTAGCTTGTTACAGAAAGAAGCAGGGGGAATCACGCGTTCATCGCGGAAAAGCAAGTCCTCGACACAAGACACTTATTTATTTATTTATTTATTTAGAAAAAGACTGCCAGTCTGAGTGCCAGACTTTGGGCAGGGGTGGGCGATACAATGTTATAAGATAGCCGATACAATGCTAAAGGATAGCCGATACAAGATACAAAGATAGCCGATACAATGCTAGAAAAAAAGAAACATGAAATACGGTCCACAATCCCGTGACCGTGACATAGAAAATAGTACAAAAAAGCCATCAAAAAAAAGAGAGAAAAGAGAAGAAGAAGCGCACACTGGGTCAAAAAGTGAAAAGAAGTGGCACCAAATATCAACTGTAGTCGAAATAAAATCAGCAACACTACAAAAGTACAGAAGCGACACATTGAACCTCAAGCAATCAATCTGATCGTAAATAAATGATGGTGTAGCTATGATACATATGGAGCAGGTAACGCACGGAGAAACGAGTTGAGATCGGTGCTTTCAAGAATCTCTGATGGCAAGTTGTTCCACTCGCTGATTGTGCGGGGAAAGAAAGAGTACCTGTATGTGTTAGTATGGCAGAGGTGCTCAGCAACTCTTTTAGGGTGGGAGGCGCGTGTTTCGCGGCGCAAAATTGGTTCGATGTAATTACTCTTCTCTATTGCTAGCTTATTATTGTATATGAGATAGAATAGCTTCATTCTCTCGCGATAACGTCTCCATTCAAGGGTTTCCAGCTTAGCGCTTTCCAGAAGACCTGACGGAGATGTGTGACGTTGGTAGGCATTAAATATGAATCTTACAGCTTTTCGCTGTACTGATTCTAGTTTATCTATGTTTGCTTGCGTGTGCGGGTCGCAGACAGCCGATGCATACTCTAATATTGGTATTACGTACGTTTTGTATGCGAGTAATTTAGTTTCGCGGGATGCCTTATCGAGTGCCCGTCTTAGGTAACCTAGTTTTTTCAAAGCCTTTTTCTCAATATAAGACACATGTTCGTTCCACCTTAAGTCAGATGTGATAACAAGGCCAAGGTACGTATACTGCGAGACAAAGGACAAGGAGTGATTGCCTAGATTGTACTGGAACTTTAATGGGTCTTTTTTGCGGGTTATGGTCATCGCCACTGTTTTTTTCGCGTTAATAGTCATTTGCCATTTTGCGCACCAATCTTGAATTTTATTTAAAGAGTTGTTTAAAAGAACCTGGTCTCTGGAAGCATTAACTACTTGATAAAGCACGCAGTCATCTGCGAAAAGCCTTATCTTTACTGGAATATCACGGACGATGTCATTAATAAAAACCAAAAAGAAAAGAGGTCCGAGGACGGATCCCTGAGGTATGCCGGACTGAACCGGCGCGGACGACGAGTTGATACCACCGACCGTGACGCATTGGTGCCTGCAGCTCAAGTATGCTTCGATCCATGCTAATAAGGTGTCGTTTTTCAGAATTGATTTTAGTTTGATGAGTAGCTTTCGGTGTGAAACGCGATCAAACGCTTTTTCAAAATCTAAAAATAGTATGTCTATTTGGCTTTGTTTGTCTAAACCAGCTGCAATGTCATGCACCATTTCAAGCAGCTGCGTGACCGTTGACAAGCCGCGTCGGAAACCATGCTGGCGACTGTCTATTATGTTGTTGCTTTCGATGAACACTGAAAGGTGCTTGAATATTATGTGTTCCAGAACTTTAACACATACACATAACAACGATATTGGTCTGTACGCGGAGGGTATGGACTGGCTTGATTTTTTTGGTATGGGGGTTATTTTGGCATAACGCCAGTCATGAGGAAGTTCTGCTCGAGAAAGAGATTTGCGAAATATTAGGCTCAGATACTTAGAACACCATTCTGCGTAGCGCACCAAGAAGGCATTGGGTATGTTGTCGATCCCACTGGATTTCTTATCATCTAGCTTGAGCAAGAGGGAAAGTACGCCCTCTTCCTTTATTTGTACATTGTCAATCGGTGGCAAATCACTAAACAAGAGAAACTCGGGTTCTGTGCCGTTATCCTTAGTGAAAACTGAGCAGAAGTATTGATTGAGTATGTGCGCTATTTCTGAGCTGTCAGTCACAGCATTGTTGTCTATTACCAGCGTAGGTGGCGATTTTTTATTGGGTGACAGATACCTCCAGAATTTCTGTCGGACTGCGAAGTAAGGCAAGAATTCAGAAGCAAGAGCACATTTTGAAGGCCATCCTTCACGTAAATATTTAAGAACTTGAGACAAAGTGGAATCTGCGGCAGTGGCTACCTGAAGCTCGGCTTTAGTGATGCAAGAAGTAACTAAGGAAACTATTTCCTCATCACGCTCTTCAGTAACCGGTATCTGAAGAGGAAGGCGCGACAGAGCGTCTGCAACCACATTATTTGCACCTTTACAATATTGCACACTGAAGTTGTAATATATCAGTCGAGAACACCAGCGAGAAATTCGGATGGGGCGCCGGCCTTCAGATCCTGCAGAAAGAAGAGCAACTAGTGCTTGATGATCTGTGCGCAAAGTAAAGTGCCGGCCCCACACATACACATGCCATTTTTCACAAGCAAAAAGACAAGCGAGAGCTTCACGCTCTCCTGCTGAGTACCTGCGCTCGGCAGGGGACAATGTGCGTGATGCAAAAGCAATGGTGATCAGTTGATCACCTAGCTGTTGTTGAAACACTGCTCCGAGTCCAACATCGGATGCATCAGTCGTGATGACAATGGGCAGCTTCTCATTGAAGATACTGACAACTGGCTTCGAGGCCAGGATTGACTTAATTCGAATGAAGCTCCGCTCAGCTTCAGCTGACCAGTTAAAAGGCTGCCCCTGTCGAAGTAAGGTACGCAGTGGTTCAACCACATCGGCATAGTGAGACACAAACTTGGCATAGTAACCAACAAGACCTAAGAAGGATTGCAAAGTTTTGACATCAGTAGGCCGCGGCGCGTTAACAATGGCCTGGACTTTTGATTCAACAGGTGTTAGCCCGCGGGAACTGACATTGTGTCCCAAGAATCGCAGCTCACTGACAGCAAAAATACACTTAAGTTTCATGCCACATTCGCTGATACGAGTAAGAACAGTACGCAAGTTAGCGTCATGCTCTTCGCGGCTTCGGCCCCATACCAAAATGTCATCCAAGTAACACAGCGCGCCACTACAACCCTTAAGAATTATTGACATCATTTTCTGGAACACTGCAGGGGCAGATGCAAGCCCGAAACACACGCGGCGAAAACGAAACAAGCCTTCGTGCGAAATGAAAGTGGTTAAGTCTCTACTGCATTCAGACAGTTCAACCTGGTGATAAGCGGACGCGAGGTCCAACTTGGAAAAGCATACCGCGCCGGACAGTTGATGAAAGAGTTCCTCGATGTGCGGAAGAGGAAACCCGTCGATGATGATCGCCTTGTTTGGTTCTCGAAGGTCCACGCACAGGCGAATGGATCCATCCGTTTTCTTGACGACAACCAGCGGGGAGACCCAGTCGGAAGCAGAGACAGGCTCGATGATTCCGTTGGCTTGAAGACGGGATAGTTCTGCCGATACTTGCTCACGAAGCAGTAGAGGAATACGGCGCAGTTTAGCACGCACTGGGCACACACTAGGTCGACCCGTCACTTTATGCACGAAACCACGCACACAACCCAGTTCACTGGTGAACAGGTGACGAAATGCAGAAGGCGCGTTGGCCGGAAGATCCTGTTGAATGTCGACTTGGGCACATGTCATAGATGCTCCGAGGATATTTATGGATAATGCCTTAATGGCATCACGTCCCAGCAACGAGCTGCCATTGGCAGTGACGTAAAATTTATCAATGCAGTGCGACTGCGATACGAAACCTGGGCAGTGAAATGACCCAAATTATCAATTGTGTCCTTAGAATAAGTTTGTAAGACGATGTAAGAAGGCAAGAGCCGAATGCCGGAAAGCTGACTATAAAAGTCAGCGGCACTTATTAAAGAAACTGAAGCACCTGTGTCTACCAGAAAAGACAAGGGGACATCGCCCACTGAAGCAATGATGCTCGGCTCGGAAGTTGCGTTGAGACCATCCACGTTTAGGACAGTGACCGTATTGGTCTGCGCGGTAGCACTCAACGAAGCGGACGAAGAAGGTTCGTCAGGACGAAGTGCAAGAAGAGAATTGCAGACCTTTTGAAAATGGCCAACTTTGCCGCACGCCGAACAAGTGCGGTTCCGAGCAGGACATTGTGGAAAATTGGCTAAATGGCGGGTAGACCCGCAGCGAAAACAATGTGGCGTCGAAAAAGACGCTGAAGGACCTTGAAATGAGCCGAAAGTTCGCTCTTGCTCAGAAAAGGAGAAATTCGACGATGCTGACTCGCCATATTGCCGGCTTCCTCGCCCCACCGACGCGGAGGATCCGCCATGTTGAGGACCGCCATAGGAATGTGCAGGCGGACGGCCACGTTGACCGCCGCGTTGAAACTGGGAAGATGGACGGCCATGTTTCCCGCCACGCAGAACCGATGAAGAAGGGCCGCCATCTTGACAAGACGCGCTGGACAAAGAATGGGCGCCTTGCTGCCCCGCAGCGGAAAGCTGCTGTACAGAATGTGGAGCAAACTGCTCCAACTGGACGCGAACGAGCTCATCCTCCCGCGCAATTGAAATGGCTTCAGCCAAGGATATGGAGGAGCCTTTTTGCAGAAGGCGACAGCGTACGTTTTGCGACGCTATGCGCTATGCCGGTGAACAGTTGATGACGAATCATTTCGCTTTCAAGCGCGCCGAAGCTGTACGACGCGGCGAGCGTTTGAAGACTGATGATGAAATCTGCAACAGGCTCGCCGGGAAGTTGTCGGCGTTCTTGAAACTTGAGGCGTGCGACGTAGTCGCACGTAGCGTCCTTGAAGTGCGCGTCGAATAAGGCGATGGCATCTTTGAAAACGTCGGCAGACGCTGGCGTCGCCGACGCGTTAGCGGCGTCAAATGTATAGAGCTTCAGGCCGGCGTGGCCCAACGCGTTGAGCAGGAGGGCCTTGCGACGCTCGGGCTTGCTGGCATCCTCGCCAGCCGCGTCTGCATACGCCTGGAAAATTAATTTCCAGTCAGGCCATGGGATTGAAGGGTCCCCGGGCGTAGCCAGAAATAAAGGCGGAGGAATGGCAGACGCCATCTCAGAGCAAGCAGTGAGGAGGCGGAAAATAGCAGAATGCCCTCAACGAGTGTTCGATGAAGGCGAAGAAGAGCAACAGACGCAGCGTTCACCATGCAAGAACAAAGCACGGTTGTTAGGCCTCGCGAAGGAGCGCGGGAAAGGCAGGAAAGCGAAGAATGCGTTGCAGTAACGGTTCTCACCGTTGTCTCGTCGCCATTTGTTGTGTCGCGACTGCAGCGGGTCCCACGACGAAGCAGCGGAAAACATGACGGGTGGCCGGCAGGGACGCCAGCTAGCCACGAACACAACGGTGGGGCGCAGGGCGCCGAAGAAGAACCACTCGCACCGCGGCTTACCACACACTCTCTTTATTTACACGTCCTACACGTACGCCTCTCAAGCGCCCCTAACGGCGCATCATCAACGGTGCCGAGCGAGGCGCCACCCGGCAACGCAAGCACGCAAACCGAAACAGAAACTAGTACATCGCGACACAACACCTGGGGTGTACCCCGAGCACCTAATTCGTACACATTTGATCGTATTTGCTCCACCTGAATTGTAGCTGTTCTATCCATGAGAAAGGACCTGACAAAGGCCTGGAATTTGACTCCTAGGCCCATCCCCGCCGTGGCCTGCAGTATGTACCGATGCAACACTGTGTCAATTGCCTTAGCTAGATCCAGGGCTAGAATACCTCTCACATCCCTAGTGCCGTTATCAAAGATTTGCTTTTTCAGCATCAGCATAACGTCCTGCGTCGATAGACCGGGCCGGAAACCTACCATATTATGTGGGAAGAGGTCCTGACGCTCTATGTACCCGGACACCCTGTTTAAAATTGCGTGCTCCGCTACCTTGCCTATGCACGAAGTTAATGATATCGGTCTCATGTTATCGAGATCTAAGGGTTTTCCGGATTTTGGAACGAGTATTACCGTAGCCGCCTTCCAATCGTCGGGCACCTGTCCTGCATACCATACCTCGTTGACCTCATTAGTTAGTAATTCCACTGCCTTATCGTCCAGGTTCCGTAATAGCCTGTTAGAAACCTTATCGGGAACCGGAGCTGATCTGCTATTTAAATTGTGGAGCACCGCCCTGATCTCCGATTCTGTGAAGGGCGCGTCCAAGTCCTCTACTGTCGCGCACTCGATCAGCGGATAATCTTCTTCGTGCGTTGGTCCAATGGGGAGGTATCTATCCGCGATTGCATTCAATAGCGACTGCTCAGTACCTCCCTGCTGTTTGTGCCTGTGTATAACTTTGCTAAGTGATTGCCTTTGGTTCCCCTTAGTTTGCGCGTCATCCAGGAGGTGCTTGGGGAGGTTCCATTTCCCCCCTGAGCGCATGGACCCGTCTACTGCCGCGCAGACCTCGTCCCATTGGAGCCTATTGAGCTCCACGCAGTATCTTTCGATCTCCCTGTTAAGCTCCGCTACTTTTTTCCTCAGCCTGGGGTTTAGTCTTTGTGTTTTCCATCGTTTAAGAATCGAGGATTTGGCCTCTAACAGATGCGCTAGGTGCGGGTCCATTCTGGATACGTCCGCGTCAGTTTCTACTACTTTAGTTGCCCTCTCTACGTCTGCCATGAGTGAGGCTATTGCCTCGCTAAACGAGGAAAATGTACTTGTTCGCTCCTTCCTAAGTTTTCTAAACTCATTACAGTCTGTGACTCGAAATACCTTGGCTGGTCGGGCGTCTACCGATAATGCTACTGACACTATAAAATGGTCACTGCCCAGGTTCTCCTGCTTATTGGACCAAATGACGTTCCCAACGTTTCTGACAAATGCCAAATCAGGCGTTGTGTCTCGTGCCACCGGCGTGCCCAGCCTAGTGGGGAAACCAGGGTCTGTGATTACCGTAAACGCAAGATCATCCAGTATTCTCGCCAGATTCGCTCCTTTTACCGTCTGTCTGGCGTAGCCCCATGCACTATGAGGGGCGTTAAAATCCCCGGCAACTATCAAGGGAGAGTGCCTGGCTATTGACAGCGCCTGCCTAAGCAGGGACTTAAACGTCTGTCTCTGGTCCGATGGAGGGCTACAGACATTAAGCACAAAGACGCTCTGCCTAAGCCACCCGTTCGGTATAACCTCCACGAGAAGGGCCTCCATCTTACCCCGTCCAGATTGAATTTGGTGCTCATTAAAGACTAAATTTTTCCTTATCATTGTGGCTAGTCCTCTGCCTCCCTCGTTCCTGACCGACACAGTCTTGAAGCCAGGCAGGGTAGGTTCGTCACAGAGTGTCTCCTGCAATAGCGAAATCTGCGGCTTTTCCACCTGAGCTGCGAAAAACTGACGTAGCGGAGCCTTGCGCTTTTGAAAACTAGCGCAGTTCCACTGCCAGATTACAAGCTCTTTGTGATCGCCCGCCATGATGCTACATTGCCATGTTTTGCTCCGCGCCCGGAGCTCCCTCTGTGTAATTTGGTGTCTTGCTCTGCCCTCGCACCTCGGATTTGGCCCTAATCGCCGCCTTTTCCTCCAGTACCGTCACTCTTTGTACCAAGAGCTTTATGCTTTCCTGATTTTCTCTACTGATCCTAAGCAGTTCCTCCAACATCTTTCTTTGCTGAGCGTCTCCGTCAGACGCTTCCGATTCGCACTCCTCCTCAGGTAGGGGTGCCTTACGCTTTGCTTTACTGAGTCCTACGCGGGGCGCTTGTTCGATTACCTCTGGCGTCTCGTTTCTCAGCTCTATTTCACCGACTTGATTGATTGATTGATTGATTGATTGTGGTTCGGAAAGGACGCTAATTTCTGCAGCCCATGTAGGGAGCATGGCTAAGCGTCCGTGGGGGTGGGGGAAAGGGAGTGAAAGAGATAGAGAGAAAGGCCGTAGTGGAGGGCTCCGGAAATTTAGACCACCTGGGGTTCTTTAACGTGCACTGACAACGCACAGTACACGGGCCTCTGGCATTTTCGCCTCCATCGAAAATGCGACCGCCGCGGCCGGGATCGAACCCGCGTTTTTCGGGTGGCAGCCGAGTACCGTAACCACTACACCACCGCGGCGGACAACACCGACTTTAGCGTTTGCTTTGGCGGCTTTGAGTCGGCGTACCTCCTCCCTAAGCTCCTTAACTTCTTTCAGTAATGCGTCTACGCGCGTCTTACTACCATGCTCTGGCGAAACCGACCGCGTTACCTCCTTGGGTCTCTGCTGCTCCTTCTTTTCTTTGGCACGATCCGCCCAGGTAGGCACCTCCTGTATCCTCACGCTGGACACCGACTGCCCTATGGATAGAGAGCGGTTCCTGGTTGCGCCGCGCTTCAGCGCAGTTGGCGTGCGAGAGCGGCTTCTCTTGGTGCTGAACTCATGTGCAGCTGGCGTACGCGAGCGGCTCCTGTCGCGCGCCGTGCTGACGTCGGGCGTGTCACGAGACTGTAGGACCACCTGCAGCTGCTCGGCGCGTCGGCGCCGTTGTCGTCGTCGTCTTCTGACGACATAGGGTACTTGAAATTTGCCCCTGCATTCCTTGGCTGCCGTAGGGTGCGGGCCACCGCACAAGGTGCATTTCGGATCGCACTGGTGATCTTCAGGCGGCGATCGTATGCCGCAGCTGCGGCACCACTTGCATCCCGGGTTGAGGCACACGTCAGCCCGGTGTCCCAGTCCTCCACATGAGTAGCAAACTTCCCTGTGGCGTCGGTAGAGTGTGCAGCGAAATAAGGTCGCCCCGCAAGCCACGTAGTTGGGTACCTTCATGCCTTCGAAAAGCACCACCACCGCCGTAGTGTTCTTGATATGGAAAGTGCATTCTCCCTTACTATTGTTTAGGTACCAGCCCATTTGACTGATGTAAACCCCATTGCAGCTGGGTGGGGATATCATACACCATGCCGACTGAGCAAGCCATGCACAGCCTAGTGTGCATCTTCCTTATACAGGGAGGGCTTCAGCGCTTAACAACTGTGTGGGCACAGACCAGACAAGTTGCGTGGCACAAAGAAAACGACAGCCGCCTTGGACCTTTCTGCCGTATTTTGAAGGTTGTGAGCAACTAGTGTACACAAGGAACAACCATTGATCTTTTCAGCATCAGTCGCTTGCTTTGTCTTGTTTTGGAGAAAGGTTTCAGAAATTGATACAACAGTTAAGTGAATGCATCTTGTGCGTGACCTCATTAACAAAGCTATCCTGCATCCCCTCAGGAGATGATTTTGCCAGCGCTATCTCAGGACACATGGTAGCAGTGGCCCTCTCAACAAGTTTGCAAAAAATGGGCTGCATAAAATGGTAAAAGCTCCTGACATGCACAGTGACGTTTCCTGAGGTTTCATGCGCCATAACCACAATATGTTTATGAGGCATGCTGTAGTAAAAGGTGCTGGAAATTTTGATCTCCTAGGGCCCTTTAACGTGCACTGACATCGCGATGTACAGGGTCATCCACTCTTGATGCAAACACGGCTTCGCGTGGTCGCGCATCGAATCTAATCTAGCTCATGTGCACAAGGGCTTGGAAGTGAGAAAAGTGCCGGAGTGCTTGTCTTGCTGCGGTGCACAGCATTTCTTTTGGCCCGTGCTTTTAAAACGAAACGAAACCCAGCTTCCTAGCGCCTGTGCGCATGCGCTAGATTAGCTTCGATGCACGGCCACGCGGTGCCGTGTTTGCACCAAGAGTGGACGACCCTGTACATAGGCCACTAGCATTTTACCCCCTTAACATCACACTCTAATGTGCTGCATTATCATGTGCTTGTTTTGGCACACAAAACCCTAGAATTACTGATCATCTTACTGATGCTTACATTACCACTGGCTTTCAGAAACTAATTTATAGGGGACATGTTTTTGAATGACAGCCCTAAGTTGCAGGAAAACACGTCTATGTGGGCTTGTATTGATCCCAGTCTCAAAAATCCACTTTGACACATCAGAAATGGCGAACTCAGAAGCAAAATAAAATACAAGTATATAAGACAGTGTCATTAGTGCTTGAGGATGCAACTTTTTTGCGCTGTCATTAACCAACGCGTATAACCAAAGGGTCAGCACACTAAGTGGTAAACTAAGTGAGAATGCTAAGTTTGCACTCAGAACCGACAACCAAATAACTATAGCACATACCAATGCATCTCCATTGAAAGTAGTCAACAACACAAGTGCTTGTAAACTACTGTTGCTGCCCTCAATCCATAGCAAGGAGCACAAGTGCCAGAACCGGACTTGGTGGTTTAAGCAGGCACTTAGGATCCATAATACTGCATGTCGACCCCAATGGTATAAGGTTAGCTTCATTCCTGCAATGAACAAGGTCAGCAAGGACAAGGATGTAGTTCTAACCACTTTGTTTAAATGCATGCACTTTGATGAATGGAAGGTATATATGATTTACTGAACTATATTTTGCAAGGCCAGTCAGTCACAACTACATTAAATACTGTAAAACATCACCATTAAGCATGTAGCTGTTACAGACTGCTTCCAGAAAATTAGCTACTGCAATGAAATATGTGACAAGCCAGAGCTAACACATTGACAATTTATCGTCATCTTGTGTTATGACAATCGCACTACAGTGCATCACACCCAGGCAATACTAACAAGCCCCGTTTCTACAAGCCCTGCAGTAAATCTGCACGTATACAAAGTTATTCCGTATAGCTTGAGCAAATGAGTTCAGTGTTCACAATGCACAAGGCTGTTGTTTCTAAAGGGCCACTAATAATGTTTCTTCTTAGAAAAATTTTGCGTGAGGTCGTACACTTGCCAAGTTTTAGACCTATGTATATATGTGTTTCTGAAATATGCACATTGACAAATAGCAAATCAAACGGTATCCATTGTCAATGTCACTTTTACCAAAGGATGCATGCAAAAGAGAAAGTAAAAAAAAAAACTGACTAAAAATGTAAAAGAAGAGAATCTGGCTAAGTGCTTAGCTATTTTTGCTTTCTTTTTTGTGCGCTATTCATCCATGATAATGCAACTTTTGCCAACTCGCCCAACTTGCTCAGCCTATCACATTATAAATCATAAGATGCGACGATCGCGCTGAGGAAACCTCGACTTCTAACTTACGGATGGTTCACATCGAGGGACGTATAGTCAAAGCTTAAAAGCTAACCCTAGGGCCAACGCACTTAAACCAATAACAGCACGCTTAAACACTTGCCTTCATTGCGTTAAGAAAATGTTCGATGTGGACGTTCAGGACACATATGCTGTGGCACTATGAAAAAAAAATGAAAAAGCTTCCCCTTACAAATACGTTCTGCAAGAGCTGCTGCGTGGCATTTGGTTTTCTTTTATAATTTCCTATTCCCAATATATACTTCTTTTCTCTTTCCTCTGCTTACTTCGGCCACAAAATTCTAGCCAACGCGCCCGTTACATAACGTGAGTGGAGATCGCTAGGATATTCGCTGCTCACGGCACAACTCGTTGTTGTTTACGGCGTCGAGCTAAACGCAAACCTTAAAAAGAAAGCAACGCAAGTAGTTTTCGTGCCCGCTCGTCTTAGAAGAGCGAAACAACATAGAAACTTACCAAAACGTCTCTTCCAAAGGCGGGAAGCACAGCAGCTGGGAGTGACAGGGGTGACAGCCCGATCAATGGGCCGGTTGGCGGCGGCGCGCAATTCATTGGCGTTCACCCTTGCGCATAAATTTATGTACTACTGTGGTTTATCACGTAGACTACGCTTGAAGGCGCGAGAAACGTATCAAAATAAGACTGGTTTATTTCAAATGCCGCTGACTGTTAAGCGTAAACAAAAATACAGCATGACCCAGCGTGCCCGCGCCACTGTACTCGTAAGTACTGTACCCGCGCCGACCGCGCTCGATTTTGGCGGGATCTTTTTGAAGGGCTGTGGTGGCGACATCTGAACAGATTTAAAGCTTTAGATGTGGGATTACGAAAATATTAATTGTGAAGTAATAGTTGTTTAATTATTTTTAATTATGATAGTACTAAACAGATGTTATTGGGGTTTAACGTGGTTAAACGGGTTTGCAGATATCGTTGATGAATTGTGTGCTTTGTCGTCTGCTAGAGACGAATACAGCAGATAACCAGAACCTAGTGCTCCTTCAATTAAACAAATCCTTACTTTCGCTTAGTCAGCTGATAGGCTGATGGAGGTGCATACAGACGAACTTCCAGACATAAGAGAGAATTACAACCGAAAGAAAAGCGCCAGACACGAGATTCCGAATTAAACGTCCGATGCGCAAGTGGCCGGGCTACACCCCACGATACAAAGTTTCATCACGAGGTTCTTCATGTAGACAATGCATGGTTGCCTCGATGAAAAGCTGTGGCGAGTCTACAAGATAGTCTTCTCTAGTTACGACGAACCTGCGTCCTTTATTTGAAATAAACGAATACCACCCAAAAGCTATCGACTTCAAAATTATGTGAATTTAATCGAAACGGCCGCAGCAACCGTGTGACATCGGGCCCGATCGACTGCAATGTATAGCACTTTTCTGTTATATTTCCTACCTATGTGGGCCTTGCCCTCGCAACGTTTGAATTAATGATATCGGGAGGCGGCTTACCGTCGCTGTAGTACCACAGTACACCCATAACGTACTACCTCGACATATCGCGCGCTCACATACCGTACGGTTCATAATGCGAACATACCATTAGCGATTTTTCTTCTGATTCTCTCTGCCTCACCCACGGCGTTTGAATGAGTATACAGATGAGTATCTACGTACACAAATGCATGACTTGACGCACATCAATAGCAAGCACGCGACGACGCGTCTTCACTGTGACGTATAGGTACTACATTCAGAGCGCGGGCTCGGACTATATTCAGGTTGGTTCACATTCCAATATGTATATAGCTCATATGGACTTAGTTACGGGGTTATGTTTATTTATTGTGAAGCATAAAAAGTGCGAACACGATATAATTGCGCGCGTTGATGGCATGCAGTTGCGCAACACTGCGTGCCGTTAGACTTACTGTATATTTTACCGAGTTGACTCGATCTACATGCCATGTGTGCCATGTATCACTGCCGTGAGCTACTGCGACGTACCTAACGGCCCGCGTTCCCAGTAACGACTAAAAAGCGAGCGCCCAAGGCGCACCCTTCGAAGCAAACGTATATCATTTCGCAAACCCTCCTCCCCCACTGGTGCCATTATGGAGGGGGGAGAAGGGGATGGCACACGCTAGACAGAACCTTAGCAACTTTTTCGTAATATGCATCTAGCTGAACGTAAACCCATTTCAATTTGTACATTAATTTTATTGCAAAATAATTTGCTTGCCATTCCATTTTTTTAACACCAGATGCTTGACCTTTTTGAGGGTGTGATCCCTTATGTTATGAAACATGTAATTTCACACTTAGTTACGGGCAATGTTTTCACACTTGATCAGCTAAATCAAAGGCTTCATTCATTTAATTTTCAAGGTGCAGACTTTAGGGAACCTGGTTATAGCACATATTTCTTTGTAATAGGTAATATAATGGTTGTATAGTGTAATACCATACATCAATAGAAAAATAAGTAAACATACTTTTGAAATGTGTCGGTTTTAGAAAATGAAATTAGAAAGTAACATGGAAAAATATTTTATTACACAACATTTATTAGAAATTTCATAGAACATTTGTAATGGTGAGGTCGCCACATGAAATGAAGTAAAAGTGAAAAATATTCTCTAATATACCAATTGTTTGCGTAGCAGTTGTCTACATTAGAGGAAAGTTTCAATGTCCTAGCGCAAAAAGGGTATGAGTTACATTGTTTTGTTGCCCGCCCACTGAAAACGGCCTGGCTCGAGAAGGTGGCACAGTTTTATACCTTTCTTGAATAAATTTCCCATACTCAGAAACAATGTAAATATGAGTAAATAGTGAAGGAAATGCGATATTGAACTACATGTATATTGACAAATTCTGCAGCATTCTTGCTCAAGAAGAAAATTCCTAACTGCGATAGTGTAGCAGCTGAAGACAGTCCGCGTTCGTTCTGCGAGTCTTCGTCGTCCGAATTAAAATCTGATGGCCCGGAATCACCTGAGTAGCTGCCCCTAGCTAGAAAAAGCCAAATCATCGCTTTCAGACACAACAGACTCGCCAGAAAGGAGTAGGCGCCTTCCCGCGACCGGATCGTCCGCCATCCTCGTAAACAAACGGAGCGACCTGTGGGATTTAAAACCGCCTTTAAAAATGGCCGCCGCACGGTAAAAATGCTATCTACACAGGAAATGACAGATCAGTTCATGGAGAATGCAGGAGAATGCATTTTAAAATTTCTCGTGGCGCGTTTGGGTCACCAGTGACCCATGATGTGAGTTATACTTATGGACTTTTCTATCAGAATTCTATTGTCGTGATTTCATCATGATGGGTCCAATATTTAAGGAGAAAATAGACGTCAACTTCATCTTTGAATTTAGCGCTGGAACCTCTACAGGACAAAGCAAAAATGACGTTACGGATTTAAAATCCCGCATTCTGTCCGCATTAGTTCCTCGGAATTAATGAAACTTGCTCTATTAACTCCCTTGCTGCTGCGAACAAAATGCAGATCAATTTAAGCAGCGGTTAATTATGTTGGCCCTAGCAGGCGCCTTTAAAATTTATGACGCTAGTGGGAGCTGGAACCTCATGGTGGCTCGCCCCTGTCATCGTCATCATGATTCATCTTTCCATCTTTTCTCTCTTACCAGGATCCTTGCTGTGAGAGTGCATGGTGCTTTTGGTAGTCTGAAAAAGCGATTTAGTATTAGAAGAAATGTGCTCTCTAGTGACCCTTTAAAAATGGTTGGAAATTTCGGAAGTACTGGAAACCTGTGCAGACTACCAAAAGACAAAACTGGTTAGTAAGCTGCGAGGAATCGCTTTTGATATTTTTGTATTCGCTTCCGCAGTTAAGCAAATGTGAAATGACGTAAGTTCACAAATGTGCAGACAAAACGCAGGCTAATTATAGTTATGGTTGAATGGTGGGCTATGTTTATTTACAAGGCGAGGCTGCTGATCAAGCGATGATGGCGTAGATCCGCTGCAGACCTATCGTCTTCTCATCCGACCCGCCTCATTAACCGACCGACAGTGTAGATCGAATTTCTCGGTTCGCACATGAAACCCGCTGTACCATTCAAAATCTCTTGGGATGTGCACGATGAGATCGGCTGAGCCGTGCAATACATACGTAGCAGCCGCGTTCGGCTTGACCTGCGACCAGCTGACCTCAAGAGTGCTACCACGTTCGTCGGCTCATTCAAGCGATTGACAATGACGAATGGGCCAGTACACCACGGTAAAAACATCTGGCATAGGCCACGTTTTCATTGTGGCGTCCACACCCAGAGTGCCTCCTTGAATGTGCGAGACTGGCTGACGGCGGCCGTCATAATGCTCCTTGGATCTGTGGTGGGATACCGCAGCTTGGCTAGCCTGAAATAGTTTGTTCCCAAGCGCACAGCAGCCGTGCTCAGTTCGTTTGCCGGTTTGCCCACTACATAAAGATTGACTGCAGCAGTAGAAGCAGCAGTACATGGCACCCTGAGCACAGCTAGATTTGGCGCACATCATGCTTGTAAATGCAGTCACTTCTGTATTAGAATGCATACACTTCGCGAGAGAGCATTACACAGTAAACACAATAAGTGGAGCAGAAAAATTTATTTCGCAAATATTTAGGCCTATTGCAAAAACAAATGTAGCATCCAGAAGCACTTATACAATACTTCACAATAAGTGGTGCACAAAGATTTATTTCGCAAATATTTAGGACTATTACAAAACAAATGTAGCTTCCAGAAGCACTTATACAATACTTCACATTAGAATTGACTTCACTCAGTCCAGTCAACGCCTTTTTTTTAAACAAGAGAAATAGCAATGGGAACACACATATTAGACCCCAAAGACCAGGAAATGTGCTAAGCAGTTGCAATTTACTGGTATAGAAGACACTGCTTGGCATCTTGCAGCTGCTATAATTGCAATCGCAAAGCAAGTCAGGCGGCCTTGCACCTAGGATCAAAAACTTACTGGAGAGAGGAACATGGGAGATATAGCTGCACAGGTGGCTTTACGAAACAAAGAAACATTTCCCAAGTTAGCACTAGCAAACCCTACTTCAAAATTGAAGTGAGCCTAGGATAATCAAGCTAGAAAAAAAATGGCACATAACTCTTACTGTGCAATGCCATGCACAAGCATCAAAAGAAAAATGTTTCCAACCTAGCCTTGCAAACAAATGGTTAGAATGCCTTTAGGCCAACATACAAAAAAAAGGAGCCAGCTAGCCCAAGAAATAGTTCCAATGCACTTGCAAACCAAGTAAAAAAAACAAAGGGAGGAGGGGGGGGGGCGGGAGGCACCCAAGCTAATTCCTGCCATAAGCTGGGGAATGTACCTTAACATAACGACACATTTGCTACCTTGAGAACTGCAATTTATCAAGCTAGCCTGAGGCTCCGGATTTGTACAGGTTAATAAGCTCAAGCGCTTTGACACGTGGTTTTGTTTGGTTTAAGCCCAAGAAGGCATGTTCAATAACAGAAAGCAATCTGTGTGCCTTCCTTGGATATTCGATGTTAAATACCCAGAATGCAGCGAAGAGGCATGCAATTGCAGCAAGTGTGCAAGAAGGCTGGAACATCAGGTGGCGGTCGACATGCAAGAAATATGAGGTGCTGGCAGCCATAACACATGGAGTCAGTGGTACATCTGACTACAGAAACATGAAAAATGGCCAAAACACGTGAATGCAACACTAGCAGGAAACATGCATGGACTCAAATTTGCCAGAGGTCAATAATGTGCACAGCCGTTGCGTAAGCTTTGCTGGCTCCAATATCCAGAACGAGATGGCCCAAGTTTACATCCACTTTAATGAAACACTATCACAACATTCCTTGAGTGAACATTAAGTTTATATACAGCACATGTAATTATTTGTCGTCTAGATCAGACATGCATCTATTTAAAAAAAAATGTGTAATGTGTCCATTACTAGTTTAGTTGAGTAAGAATCCAGATCTGTGATTAAAATATCGTTCTTTTATTTCCCTTTGTAAACAGAATTCCTTTAATATTAGTACATTGAGCTGTAAACATCAACACTACTTCATGCATGCAACAAATACTCCAGCAACTTGCTTACTTCAGTAAAAATTACACCAAGATCATCCCCACAGCGAGAAGCCAAGAGCTCGATGAGACATCGCACGTAGTCTCCTGAAAAATAATGTATGAGGTAGCAAGGGCAATAGAGTGTCATGTATAAGTGCAGTCTTTTTAAAGATAACAATATGTGCGAGTTGGCTTCATTTCATCTAATCTAATTATATTCATCTAATCTTTTGCCTGCTTCTGTCGCGTTTTCCCTCTCTTGGTATCCATTCCGTCGCTCTTACTGTCCACCTGTTATCTTTCCTCCTCACGACATGTCCTGCCTAGGTCCACTTCATTCTTTTAATTCGAAATGCGCAGTTGGAAAAATGCTAATATAATCCTAATCCACAAGAAAAGTGACATAAAGGATTTAAAGAATTACAGACCAATTAGCCTACTCCCAGTAATATACAAGCTGTCTACAAAAGTAATTTCTGCTGGGATAAGAGAAACACTCGACTTTAACCAACCAAGAGAACAAGGAAAGGTTACTCAACAATGGACCACAGCCGTTCTATCAAGCTAGTGATTGAGAAGTGCACTGAATATAACAGACCTCTTTATATGGCATTTGTAGACTACGAGAAAGCATTTGACTACATAGAAACACAAGCAGTTCTAGAAGCTTTACATCTAGAAGGTATGCCTGATGTATACGTGCAAACCATAAACAACATATACAATGGTTACACAGCCACACTACTACTTGAGAGAAGCACAGAAATCCAGATCAGGATAGGTGTCGGACAAACCTATACCTTTTCTACTAAATGGCACAATATGAAAGACTAATTGTTGGTGAAGCAAATGCTGATGCAATTTAAAAGGGAACTATTGGCAATTGCTGGGGTTTTATCTGCCAAAACTGCATCATGACTATGAAGCACACCGTAGTGGGGGGGGACTCCAAAATAATTTTGACTGCTTGGGAATCTCTAACGTGCAGCTAAATGTAAGTAAATATAAGCACTAAATCTAAGTACCTCACCAAAATGTGGCTGCCATGGCCACGACTACCCATGACAGTCGAACACTGCAGCCACTAAGCTATACAGAGGAGTATTACCATATGGCTACTGCAATTATTTGTCACAGAACGTAAAATCTTGCTAATAAAAAGGCACACAATTCTATCTAAATTCCTTATAGCACAGGCATGGATAGAGCAGTGTTTTCTAGAGTTCCAACATAAGAAAATTTAGTGGTGCTGCAGAAACTGCAGAAACTTGGAAGTCCAAATGCAAATGATTTTGATTCAAGATGCATGAAGGTGTGCAAAGGCACAGTTTACCTCATGTTGACAAAGCAGCCATCTCCTTCTCATTCCCTGTTTCATAAAGAATGTTCAACATGTGGGAAAAGCCAGATTCAAGGTTGTTCAGAATTTTGCACTTGAAGGGGATGTCAAACTGCATAAGCAGCTGTAAGTAAAGACGACAATATTAGCTGCTGTGCATCATAAGGAGCACATCCAAACATACCGACGACTCTGTTGACAGAAATGGAAATGACACCAGTGCTTCTGCAACGTTCAGTGTTCGTATCTTGTCGTGTCGTGCCTTGGCAGTTGCCAAGAGCCGTGGTCGCAGCTCTGCATCACAAGATGTTTGTGCGTTCCTCTTGAGCCAATCTGTGTGCGCTGCCACGGACTCTGCTGTCTCTCCTTGCACTTCAAGGTGGCTGCAGTCCTGTAACATGTCATAGAATAGAGCCAATCATAAGTATGTCCAGTCAAGTTTCTATAGCTTGACACTAAAAAATGTGGCAACCAGATAGTTTTAATGCAAAATATGTATTAGAAACCCCAAAACCCTTTCCAGACTCCTCTTTCACCTTGATTTAGCAGCTTATCTAAATGCACACCTTTAGTTTAAATAGAGCAATCATTTGAACAAATTTCTTAACTAAACATAAATGTTTAGTTAAACACAACTGAAACATGCTCAGTAGCACAAGAAGAAAATCTGTGTACACACCCTACACCAGCGCCGACGGATTCACATATATACAAATTGTCTTTCACTTTTAACGGCACTAAACAGCCTTACGGAACGCGACATTGGTATAACCCAACTTAAGCGATCCCTCCGCGATCTTTCGACAGCTGGAGCTCGAATTTTCCTTTATCGCGGTCACTCTGGCATACTAGGTAATGAGCTAGCCGACCACATCACTACACACAATACGCTAAAGCCACTCATTCGCAGTACGCATCGATCGCCCCGAACGGTTAAGAAAGTTTCACAACATAATGATCTCGTACTGGCATAATTTCTGGCAAATCGAAGGACAGGAAACGTCACTACATTACTGGATCCCGTCAATCTTCAAAATTCCCAATTGGTTTCCACCAAATAAAAAACTCGTACACTTATTCACAGGACATGGACACTATCAGTATTACCTCAAACGTTTCAACATTACTCTTTCCGATCGATGTTTGTGCGGACAGATTTGTTTAGATATTTTTCATTATTCCTATGACTTCCCTCGCCTTAAGCACATCACACGAGATTTATAAACCAAGTACTACTACTATAACTTATCACGACTTTCCCCGTCTACTTCGACATAGAAAACCAGAGCATACCTAATACAGCTTGAAACACTAATGACTTCTCTCGCTCACACCTCTTCCCCTCCCACACGAATCCTGGACACAGACTAACATTCTTTTAAATGAACATGCACATACGTGTACGTTAAGCGAACGAACGCGGGTACTTCCCTACACGTATGACATGGTTCATGATATGAAAATATTAATCTCTCAGCACACTTTCCCTTACTTTCTCATTCCATGGATCATCTCATGTTATTATTTCTTGTAATGCATAGTGATAAGTATGTCTCCAGCCTATCTTTCAGTTTCCATGGATTGTCCACAAGTCTGCGTCATCTGGACTTCCAAAGACCTCAACTTTTCCTGAGACCGCTACCAGCATGGAACAATGTCAATTCATAAATAAATGGCGAGTGCGGCAACACCGGAAAACGCATCAAGTTGGTGACTACTCATCTCAACCTCCCTGTTCAAACTTATTCGAACTTTTACGTACTGCAAAACTTTAAATTTCAATAACCTTTCCTTTTTCCTTAAACTTACCTTTTCATTGATAACGACTTCAAAACTGCTTCCATATTTATTTATCTCATTCGTTGCTTAGCTTCTGATCCGTTTTTTTTTCTGTCCTTGATTGGCTTTTGCACTTGAATTTTCCTTTGGGCCAGGCCTCAATTTTTTTTTATTTTTTATTGGCTTATGCCCGATATACCTTTTGGTGGCGCGGGCTTCCCCCAATTTTTTCTTTGTTTTTTATTTAGCATATGGGGGTACACTGTGCGTCGTGATAGAGAAATCCTGCGCTATGGCAATGGTTTGAGCCGTTGACGCGCTGCGCGGTAGCCAAGGCATATATTAAGAGCTTGTGCTTGAATGATGATGATATGTGGTGTTTTGTGGCGCAAGGGCCAAGTGTGGCCAAAAAGCGCCAAGACAGTGAATAGTATGTCTGCCGTGATTGGTGCGTTACAATGACGGATGGTACGTGGCTGTAAGGGGGCCTAAAGACAAATCGCTGTAAAGGAGCGTAGAGACAGCATAGGGTAAAATTATGGCAGTGACGTGTGGAGTGATCTATGGGTCCGGAATGAAAGAGAAATGGTCATGGTACTAAAATATCTAAAATATGAAAGTAGCACGACACCTACCAAAAGCCTTCCTGGACAAAGGCTAGGAAGCGCGTGCTTTTCTAAGAAAATGCCGCAGCAGCGGCCTCTGTTTAGAGGCCGTGCTACAGGTCACCTGGATATATGACTCGGAAATTATGTACATCCTTAAAAAACGGAAGTAGAGATTGGTATTTAAAAATAGGTTCATTGCCCAAGAACATAGAAGGGTGCAGTGGGAGGCGCTGTCGTGATGGCATTGGAAAATGTCTTTTCCTCTGGAGTTCTAGTTCGCGGCATTGCAGGAGGACATGAAGTACGCTGAGCGGCTCACCACAATTGCATACAGGCGGATCACTACCGGGCAATATGTATGTGTGTGTACTGTATGTGTGTCCTATCCTGAGTCTACAGTGAGTAACTTGTGTCTTAGACTCTGGCGGCCAATGAGCGAGATGAGGCTTGATAGTGTGCAGTTTATTTGTTTCACTGTCCCACAGACGTTGCCAATAGGCCCTAATCTTTTTCCTGACAAAGGGATTTAGGTCCATCACAGGGACGGCCAACGACGAAGTGGCAACGTCCGTATGAACGGATGTGGCTAACTTGTCAGTCAGCTCATTGCCTTCGATCTCGCGGTGCCCTGGCACCCAGCACAGCACGATTTGCTGGCTGGATGCGTACGCGATGCAGATAGTTGAGTAAAGGGCTATAATTACGGGGTTTCTGTGCCTACCCAGAGTATTCACACATTTCAACACGCTTAAAGAGCCAGTATAAATAATTGCCTTGGGTATAGCTAATTGTTTTATATGTTTGACCGTCGAAGCCTCCGCTGTAAAGATGGTTGTGTTTGGGTTTAGAACGCCGGCAGTCGAAAAGGACGGACCAATTGACCGCAGCGTATGACACACCGGCGTGCGACTTTGAGCCGTTGACGCGCTGCGAGGTAGCCAAGGCATATATTAAGAGCTTGTGCTTGAATGCTCGTATCGTGCTCAGGTTAGTCTTGCAGGTGTTGGTGATAGCAGGTAGGCTGTACCGCTGGAATCCGACAAACAGCACCCTGTACAGCTGTCGCATAGCGTGTATGGACAGGCTTGTTTTTTCCTGCGAGGAATCTGAACAAGTGGCAGATAGCAGTCATCTGTTTCTTTACAGTCATCTATCTGTTTCTTCACGTATATCACGTGCGGAGCCCAAGACAGGTCTCTACCAATTACTACTCCCAGCATGGTATTATTTGCCATGGTATTATTTGCAGCATGGTACTCGGCAGCATGGTATTGTTTGCCCGTTAATAGAGATGTTATATGCAAACATCGGTTTCCTGGTCAATGCCACCATTGCACACTTTTCGCGTGAAATTTGGAGTCCTTGTTTCTGAAGGTAACTTGACATCGTCGTGGCTGCCTTCTGAAGCTGAGCACGAAGCTGAAGCCGTGTCACAGCAGACGTCCAAACGCAATGTCATCGGCATAGATAAAGTCGTACGGTGCTTGGCAGATGGTCTACTAATCAATGAGAGTTAGGTAAAAAAGCGTTAGACTTAGCACTCCGCCTTGAGGGACTCCACGGCTAACGTGATGCTTTGATGTCGGGCCGTTCTGTGTGAAGGTAGAACGTCCCCATCTGTAGGTAGCTGCATACCCACGTAAACATCTTGCCACCAAGTCCTACAGCGTCTAGCGCACTCAGAATGGCTTGGCTTCATGGGCGACGTTGTCATAAGCGCCTTTAACGTCCAGGAACGCAGCGGTAGATAGTCGCTTACAGGATTTCTGGTGTTGGACATATGTGACCAGATCAACAACGCTGTCTGTTGACGAACGACCGCGTCTGAAACCGGTCATAGCATCGGGATAGACGTCGTAGTACCATTCTAGGCGTGTCAGAAGCATTCGCTCCATCGTATTGCCGACACAACTGGCAAGCGCGATCGGAGGATCTGAGGATATGTCCAAAGGAGATTTGCTGGCCTTAAGGAGTGGAATTAAGCGGCTGCATTTTCATTCCTGCGGTACCGTGCCTGTCTGCCAGTAGTCGTTGTAAAGGATCGGGAGTGGCTTCCGAGCTTGCTCACCCAGGTTGCACAGGGCGCGATAAGTAATGCCGTCCGGTACTGGCGCTGAAGACCGCCTGCACACAGCCAGTGAAGCTTCTGGTTCTACCATGGAAAATGGACATTCCATGCGAGGAACACGTGAGGAGAGAGGGTGGTCGGGCGACCCCACCCCCGCTCCATCAGGATTTGCCTCACCAGCAATCCTTTCACTGAAAGACTCGGCGACTTCAATCTCACTGAACTTTAGATGGAGTGCCAGATTTAAACGGGTGGCGCTGACCGGGTGTTGTACGAAGGCCACGAACAGTTCTCCACACGAGGGACAAATGCTTTCGCGGATCCAGAGACTCGCAAAAGGATACCCATTGCCGCGAAGCCAGCTTGTTCATTTGACCCTGTAATTTCTTTTGTGTGTGTCTAGCCAGTCTCAAGTCGTGGATAGACTTCGTGCGTCTGTACCATCTTTCCGCACGACGGCGAATTGCACGAAGTTTTTCGAGTTCGATGTCGAAGTCCGTGCACAAAGAATTCTTCTAGAGTGATTGCGTGGTGGATTCCAGGGCGCCCTTTATCGCTTCCTCTATGTTGTTCGATGAACCGGCGCGAGAAGAATCTTCCATGATCGTTCTGTATTTAAAACAATCATTGCTCCCAACAGTTCTGCAGGGTTCAGATTCCGTGAAACCTTCAATGCTCAGATAAGTTGGGATGTGGTCGCTGCCTCGCCCTTCTAAGTCCGGAAACCAATGTACTTTTCTCGTAAGTGAACGTGATACGAAAGTAAGGTCCAGGCAGCTACAATACGCTGCTCCACGCAGATAAGTGGGATTTCTGTCATTCGAGAGGCAAAGTTGAGAGTCAGAGGCAAACTAAACCAAATGTCTACCTCTGGAGTTGACCCATAGGTAATGATGACTGTTAAAATCGCCTGTGATGACCCAAGGCTGTGGAGTCGATGTCAAAATTCTGCGTCAGCGCTCGCAATCTCGCCGGCTTGTAGGGGATGTGATGGGATTCTTTGAAATTTGGTGGAACGCACGTTGCGTCTGACGACGGCAACGTGTTCAGAAAGATGGCGAGGGTGTTTTCTGTGAAGACTTTACGAAAATACAAAGGAACACGAACACAGAACAAACGCCACTATATGAAACAAAAGCACACTCCAACATGGAAGAAAGCATGCGAACACGCGCGAGTCCACACAGCTAGGCAAGAGTCTCACCAAAGCTGATGGGCTCAGGAGCGATGAGTCACAGGAGGGAAGAGTCGGCGCGAGCTGGAGGTCGTCGCTATGACTGGTCGACGAAAGGTGGTCGGCACTGATGCGGGTCAGGGACGGGGCCGAGGAGGACGTCAGGGCACCGGCGTCACGACAAGCGTTGCCGCTCGGGGCTCTGGGAAACAGGGCAGCACTCGGGTCTACGCCCGACCGTGCTGCTGGCAGCAGTGGCTTTCTTGAATCCACGAAGGAAGCGGTGCGGCTGAGGCCCGAGAGAGACGTGGACCTGGCCACGAGGTCCTGGGCCGGCGGTACAGCACTCGGGTCTACATCCGACGGTGCTGTTGGTGGCACACGCGGCTCGTCAGGCGTTCCGTGGACAGCATTGGGAGCTCGGTGCCAAGCGAAGCCGCACTCTCCGACTCTTGGCGCCCGCCAGGCACTCGGGACTACGCCTCGACCGTGGTTCTGGCGGAGAGCTCCCGTGCCACGTCCGCGCTGGTGGAACGCCGCCTTGCTTCTCCTCAATATGGCGCCTCACGTGCGCGCTCTACGCGCCACGCTCCGTCTACTGTCCAAGCGGCCATGTGCCGCAACATCTCGTCGTCTTCGTCATCCCCTCGCTTGCTGAGTCCGCGTTTCTCTGTGGCCTCTTATATGGCGCGCTCGCAGCAACGCCAAGCGCAACAAGCGCGCTCTCCTCCCATGACAGGGGATAAGTAGGCTCCTAGAATTGTGAAGCTTACCTTGTTCTTCACGGTTAGGCAAACATATTGGTTTCCTTTGTCAGGTGGGTACTAGGTGATGCACATAAGTGAAGTCACAGCGTATAAAGACGACTGCTGCACTCTCCGTGGATAGAGGACATAAAGCACTCATACCCAGAAAGGTTGATTAGGGCTGACAGGTTGGGATCGCAGATGACAATAATAGGGAACTGGCTCATGAAGACGAACTGCCTAAAATCCGACATGCGTGACTTTTAAGCCCTCTGGCATCCCAGTGGAAAAGAGACGCATCCCTGACTTCCACCTGAAACTTGAAATAAACGGCAGTTTGCCGGTTGTGGTTTTTATCCTAGAGCCGCAAACACCGGACTCAGGGCATCCAGCCCGCTCTGCGCCGACGGAGTTTTCATGTTGCGCAGCAGAACACACGTGGCATCCATAAGCGACTTTGAAGTAAGTCGTCGAGAGCGTCGGGATCTGATGTGACTTCGAGGCAGGTTGTACTTGTGGGAGTGCTGGCCACTCTTGATGAGGTGCAAGCCTTGACCCTTCCTTCTTGTTCACATTGTCCGTCTTCACAGAGTTCGCCGTCGGCAGAGTAGCCGCTTTAACGGAAGGTATGGCATCTCTGTCGGTAGCAGCGACTTTATTTGACGCTCTTCGGTGACGACGCCGTCTTCGCAATTATAGAAGCAGCAGCCTCTCTGTGTGTGGAGTTGTCCCGCACCATACGTTTCAGCACAGCGCGCTCATCCCGTACCCGAGGGCTATCCTTGGATGAGTACTCTGAGCACCATGTCAATTGGTGCATTTTAACACAGTAGCACAGCAGGAATCGTTAGGATTATATTCACCTCATCGCGGGCACACGACATTGTTGTCACAGACACCCTTAACGTGTCCTAACATCTTAGCATTGCAGAGGCTTGGGTACGTATGGTCCCACCGGATGGCGTACGTGAAGGAAGGCTGTCTCCCTCAAACACAAGCCTCGCGCAACGCGTGTTGCCAAGTCTCGTGATGTGCGTGATAAGAGCCCCTTCTCGTTTGGCGCTACTCGTTCGAGATAAACAGACAGAACTTCCCTGTTCAGGAGACGTAGGTTGCACGTAGGGTCCACGGGCGTAAAAAGCAGTGTGCGGCCACCGCTGCGGCGCAGTATTCACGGTACAGACACTTGCCGACGATGACGTCCGCAGCAGTCTTCGCTGTTCGGCTCATGACAAGGGTGAAGTCATCGTCCGACGAGTCGCAGCTGTCCGAGTACAATCGCTGTCGGAGTCGCTTGACGTGTTTCCACGTTTTCTAGACGCGACCTGGCGTGACGGTTGCGCGCCAGGGGGGGTCCTCGAATGCGTCGTCATCGATTGACGCCAGGAGGGAGGCGCAGTTCCCAGATTTTGCAGTAAAACAAGGGAGACAAGGGTACAAGCGTTCTATGAAAGAAACACTTCGTCGTCGCCCTGCTCATAGGTACAGCACAACATTATAAGGAGGCAAACTAAGTTTAAAAAGCGTTGCCATGTCGAAGGAAACTAAGTTTAGAAAGCTTTGTCATGTAACCATTACAAAGTGTAATGTGTAAGTGTAAGGTGGAGTTCCTAACCATGGTGCTCCGTATAATCACGTGGTTTTTAAATGCGAAGCATTTTTAGCGAACTCCGGCGAGTTTGAGCGTATCTATCTATCTATCTATCTATCTATCTATCTATCTATCTATCTATCTATCTATCTATCTATCTATCTAGCCGCCTACGATTTTGTGCTGTCCTGGCCGTTTCGCTAATCGGATGTTTACGAAAATTGGTATGCCACATCATGACTACATGACGAACATAAATGACAGGCCATAACATGAAAATCATGATATGCATGTCATCAGCGGCATGATTTACATGCCACGGTCTCGGTGCTCTCCTGGCCATTTCGCTAATGCGATGTATGCGAAAATCGGTATGGCACAACATGACTGCCTAACGAACAATAAATGGCAAGTCATAACATGAAAATCATGATATGCATGTCATCAGCGGCATGATTTACATGCCACGGTCTCGGTGCTCTCCTGGCCATTTCGCTAATGCGATGTATGCGAAAATTGGTATGGCACAACATGACTGCAATGCGATGTATGCGAAAATTGGTATGGCACAACATGACTGCCTAACGAACATAAATGGCAAGTCATAACATGAAAATCGTGACATGCGTGTCATGAGCGGCATGATTTACATGTCACAGCCTTGGTGCTCTTCTGGTCTTCTCGTTAATGGGATGTATACAAAAATTGGTATGCCACAATATGACTACATGGCGATCATAAATGACAGGTCATAACATGAAAATCATGACATGCTTGTCATGAGTGACATGATTTACATGCCACGCGTTTCGTTAATGGGACGCGTGCGTAAATTGGCATGCCACAAGATGATTGCATCACAAACATAAATGACAGGTCATAACACGAAAATCATGACATGCATGTCATGAGTGACATGATTCACATGCGACGGTCTTAGTGCTCTCCTGGTTGTTTCGTTAATGAGATGTATACGAAAATTGGTATGCCACAACATGACTGCATGCGAACATGACTGACAGGTCACAACATGAAAATCATGGTATGCATGTCATGGTCGACATGATTTATATGCCACGCGTTTCGTTAACGGGATGTATACGAAAATTGGCATGCCACAAGATGACTGCATCACGAATGTAAATGACGGCTCATAACATCAAAATCATGACATGCATGTCATGAGCGACATGATCTACATGCCACGGTCTTGGTGCCCTCTTGGCCGTTTCGCAAGTGGGATGTGTAGGAAAATTGGTATGCAACAATATGACTGCATGACGAACATAAATGACAGGTCATAACATGAAAAGCATAGCATGCATGTCATGGGCGGCATGATTTACATGCGTGGCGTTTCGTTAATGGGACGTATACCAAAATTGCTATGGCACAACACGACAGCATGACCAACGTAAATTACAGGTCATAACATTATAATCATGACGCGCGTGTCATGACCGGCATAATTTACATGCCATGGTCCTGGCGCTATACTGCCGTTTCGTTAATGGGATGTATGGGCTCCGTCTACTGACCAGAGGGCGCTACGTAGCTCTCGTCGGACGGCTCAGTATCGCTGACATTGGCCGCTTGGGTCGCACGTATGAGACGCGCGCGTACGGTGGAAACCGAGGCGACAACGACGCGCGCGTTTCCTCGCTGCTTTCCGGGCGTGCTGCGAACCGCACGAACGCTCGCGGCGTCGCCCTTTGGAACAGTTTGCCGCAGGTTTGGAACGCGCGTCTCAAAGGAAATAAAACGAAACAAGGTAGGACGGGCGGTCGGTGCTGCTATAGGCTCCGTGCAGTCGAGTTTTCCATGTTCGACATCAGCGCCAGAATGCACTGCCTGGCGGAGAGAATAAGCAAAGTGGGCAGACTGTGACAGGAAAATACGCGAACGCGATGCGCGTCTCCAACTCTATAGCAGCAGCGGCCGCCCGTCCCACTTTCGTTTTATTTCCTTTGAGACGCGCGCTCCAAACCTGCGGCAAACTGTTCCAAAGGGCGACGCCGCGAGCGTTCGTGTGGTTCGCAGCACGCCCGGAAAGCAGCGAAGAAACGCGCGCGTCGCTGTCGCCTCGGTTTCCGCCGTGCGCGCGCGTCTCATACGTTCGACCCAAGTGGCCAATGTCAGCGATACTGAGCCGTCCGACGAGAGCTACGTAGCGCCCTCTGGTCAGTAGACGGAGCCCGTAGAGTTGGAGACTCGCATCGCGTTCGCGTATTTTCCTGTCACAATCTGCCCAATTTTGCTTTTTCTCTCCGCCAGGCAGTGCATTCTGTCGCTGATGTCGCACATAGAAAACTCGACTGCACGGAGCCTGTACGAAAATTGGTTTGGCACAGCATGACTGCATGACGATCATAAATGACAGGTCATTATATGAAAATCGTGACATGCATGTCATTAGCGGCATGATCTACATGCCACTCGTTTCGTTAAAGGGATGTATACCAAAATTGCTATGGCACAACACGACTGCATGACGAACGTAAATGACAAGTCATAACGTTAGAACCATGGCATGCGTGTATGAGCGGCATGGTTTACATGCCACAGTCTTGGTGCTCTTGCGGCCGTTTCATTAACTTCATATGTACCAAACTCGGTATAGCGAGACAACAATGCAAATCCATTTTACGTTCCTTATGCGTGCTTCGCATTCCCTTGATTCCCACTGCACGTGGGATCTGCCAATTTTTTTTTTGCTTCAGAATTTTATCACTTTCTCTAGTCATTTTGATTTGTCATTCAAATTGTGCGTCTCTTACAGTAAATTTTCAAAAAGTAGAGGGAAATTGTAGAGAAGGTAATCTCTTTGTGGTGAACTTGTCCTCAGTTCCCACCTTCTCCTCTTTCCTGGTTCTCTTCTTCCTTTTGGAGCCGAGCTCCTCCAGCTAGCACTGCTGCTGCGAAGAAGGATGGGCGGAACTCTTCCTGCTACCTGTCCGCCGTCGCGTTGTCGATTTGAAGGATGGAGACCAGACTTTCACACAAGCACAACGAGAATTTATATACCAGACAGACAGTACATACACATTGACAGACAGTAGCTTCGGTTGGTAGGACCTAGGTGGAGCCATCGTTGGTTATTGCATCGCGGTGGGACCGTTGCTACAATTCGACAGAGCCGCCCAGTGCATAGCACCTCTCCTGCGACCTCAACCACCGCCCGGACTCGTGCTAGATGTCCCCTCTAGTACTATCCGCGCCCGAGCCCCGGTTGGGAGGACCTTGGCGGAACGGTCGCTTCCATTCGGCAGAGCCGACGCCAGTGCATAGCACTGCTCCTGCGACCGTAACCACCACCCGGACTCGTGGTAGATGTCCTCTCTAGCACTAACCACTCCGTCCTCGCCAACCTTCGGGCTACCCTCCAACCTTGCTTACCTTCGGCCTTCCAACCTCCGCTTCCAAGCTTGCTTCCAGTCTCTCTTTGCCAGGGAAAAGGGGCCACCTTATATACACCGGTTGCTCCGCCCCTGAATCCCTCACAGCCAATCACAAACGTTTTACACAAACCGAACACCGCATGACTAAGGTGGTGGAAAATCCATACCAACAGAAACCCCGCATAGCAACCAGCACACTGAAAGGAAAATGGAAACACATCAGGCAGGACCATCCACACAGACAACAAAAGACACCTCGTGAACAATAAACTTGGCCGACAGTCTGCCCCTTGCTCCCAGGTGCTTTTAAAGGGCTCATGACAGCCATTTTTTGTTGGGGACTTTTATGTTCTAATGAGTAGAACAGTGTCTTGTAATCATGGCATGGAGTGGCAAATTCTCCAGCGTGAAGACTAATTAGTCACAGCATCGTTAATTTCGTTCAGTTTTAATGATGCTTCGAAACGCGCGCTAAAAACTGCAAGAAACTAGCGCCGCGGGGCTAGCGCGGCGGCTGTCGCAAGTGAGCGCAGGCACTGATCGCGTGAGCTCAAGATTTGGTGACATTGCGGAGAGCGCGAGCGCCAGACCAGTTGCTGAATTCGTCTGCTCGCCGCACCCGCTTTGCATCATAGCGTGTGTGCAATGTACGCTTGAGCGACCAACACGGAGAGGAGGAGGAGGAATAAACATTTATTTTCAGAAACGGCGATTGTCGCCCGAGGTGGGCGGCTCTCTCAGTCCAGAAAGCCGTTGGCGGATGCCGCGGCCCGTGCCCGGTCCACCAGACTTCGCTGGTCCTCCAAGCTCTGGGCCGTTAAAATTGCCTCCCACGTTTCTTCAACCACTTCTGGGGGTTCTGGAGCGTCATCTTTGCAGTTGTTTTCGCGGTGTGGGCACACCAGGACCATGTGTTGGAGAGTGTCCGGTACATTCCAAAAACGGCATAAGTATGGGAACTCTGTGGGGTGGATCCGGTGCATAATAATTCCATGTATGTATGTGTTCGTTTGCAATCTGCGGAGGGACGTGCCTTCTTCCTTGCTTAATTTTGGATGTGGTTGTGGATATTGGCGCCTTTCCAGTCGGTAGTGTTGCAATATGTGTAACGAAAAATACGAAGGAGGAAAGAATGTCCCGGGTTTCGGCACCAGAAAGAATGTAGCGAAAATACGAATGAGAACCGGACCCGACCGTCTGGCCTGTTCGAACGAATATGGCGGAAACTAATAGCGCGAGCCCGCCCGTGGCCCCTGCTCGCGCTAGCCGCCTCTTCGTCGTCCTTATTTGCAACAATATGTCGGAATACTTGATTGGAATGTCCTCGACCCTCGTCGCATTGCGGAGCCCCTGTGGCAGGAAATCCCGGCTGGTATGCTCTCGGGCGACAGCATGTGCTGCTTCGTTTCCTGCCAGGTGTTCGTGACATCGGGTCCATACGACGTGGATGTCGGGAAGCTGTTCTCGAATGTCTAGTTGTTTTAGGATCTTGACTGCGACAGCAGAGACGCGGCCTTTCTGAATGTTTCTACATGCGGTTTGCGAGTCGCTCAATACTACAGCTGTCTCCTTGCATGTGGTAATGGCGAGGGCGATGGCAACTTCCTCCGCCGTTTCTGGATTTCTGGCCGCTATGGTAGCGGAGGTTAGCTCATTCCCTTGGTTGTTGGTCACACTTATTGCGTACGCACTTCTGCCTGGATATTTTTCCGCATCTGCATATCTCGGTGTTCGGATCATTGGAGTATTTCTTGTTTAACCATCGAATTCTAGCTTGTCTTCATGTCTTTGTGGTATGTTGCGTGCATGTTACGAGGTATTCGATCGACTGAGATGAAGTCTCGGAGAAGTGCTGGTAAACGTTCTTTCGCATCGGATGCTGCGATAAAGTTTTCGCTGTATGCTAATTTGCGAAGTACCGCTCTGCCTGTTTGAGACAGCTTAAGACGCTCCAGCTGGCCAGCCTTGTGCGCTTCACTCATTTCTTCCCAGGTGTTATGGAGGCCAAGTTTGAGGAGTTTGGAGGTTGAGGTCGTACTGGGAAGTACCACGGCGCTCTTGATAGCTTTTCTGATCATTATGTTGAGCTTTTCAATTTCAGCCTTTTTGAGAAGTAGGTAAGGGGTACCATACGTAATCCTGCTTATGAGGAGGGCTTGTATTATCTGGATGGTTTCGTGCTCTTTGAATCCTCTTCTTTGAGTGGTTATGCGCCGAATGAGATGAGTGACTTGTGTTACGGTCTTCTGAAGCTTTGGAAGTGTAGCGGCACCGGAACCGTCTTTATGTATTGCGAGACCAAGCACTCGGAGGGAGTCAACTTGTGGGATGTCGATTACTCGGAGTGTGACCTTGGGGTCGGGAGCAACATAGGCTGGAGTTCTTCCTCGGGTCCTTGCCTTGAGTATAAGCAGTTCTGATTTATCAGGGGCGCATTCGAGACCGCATTTGGCGAGGTACTGTTCTGTCAAATCGATCGCTTCTTGGAGGGCACATTGCTGCCTGCCGGTTGTCGGTGCTTTAGTCCAAAAAGTTATGTCATCGGCGTATACTGCATGGCTTAGACTTTCGATATCATGGAGCTGTTGCGGAAGTTTAATCATGGCAATATTGAAGAGCATAGGTGAAATCACTGACCCTTGTGGAGTGCCTTTGTTGGGAATCTTGAACTTGTCCCTGCGGAGGTTACTGATACCAACCGTCGCCGTGCGGTCTTTGAGGAAATTCTGTACGTATTGGTACATTCGGATGCCGCAGTTTGTGTCTTGCAGATTTTGGAGAATTGTTTCATGCTTCACATTATCGAATGCTCCTTTTACATCAATCGCTAAAATTGAGAACTTTTTGTGGCGTTCTAGGTGGTCCAGGAGGTACCTCCTCCTTGAGCTGTAGTAGTATGTCCTGCGCTGACAGGAGCTCCCGGAAGCCGAACATTGTGTTAGGCATAAGTCCTGAGTCTTCAAGGTATGGCATGAAGCGATCGTGAACCATATGTTCGAAGAGCTTTCCGACGCAGGAAGTAAGGGATATCGGGCGCAAGTTACTGATTTGGAGTGGCTTGTTAGGTTTCGGTATCATAATGATATCGGCGTGCTTCCATACTGGTGGCAGCTCACCTTTCTCCCAGCACTTGTTCATGTACTCAAGGAGTCCATTTAAGGCCTTGTCAGGGAGATTTCGCAATATTTTGTTAGTTCTTCTGTCATGGCCTGGCGACATGTTACGGGTCAATTTCGCAAGAGCGGCGTGGAGTTCATGAAGGGTGAAAGGGCTGTCGAGGGTCGGATTTGGTTCGCCATTGTACTGTCGGGGTTCGGTGGCCATGGGGGCGGTGTCTCCGACCAGCTTATGCTTGATTTCTTCCAAAAGTTCTGCCTCGGTTCCAGAATAGCAGCGAATGATTTTGTTGAGGTCATGTCGCTGATGGGTCTTCGTTTTGGTAGTAGACAGAAGGGCTCGCAATATATGCCAAGTCCTTTTCGTGCTGAGTGTGCCCTGAAGTTGGTCGCACAGCTTAAGCCAGTTTTGCCTGCTGAGCTTGTCTTCGTATTCTTCTGCTTGTTTTGTTATAAGGGCGATCCGCTTTTTGAGTTTACGGTTATGTTTCATGCTTTTCCATCGTCGCAGTAGTCCTCTTCTGGCATCCCAAAGATGTAACAAGTGAGAGTCAACTGCTGGTTGATCCATTGTGAGTTGAATTTCTTTAGTGTGCTTTTGCGCCGTCTTCACCACTTCCATGATCGACTGCGGCAGCCGATCTCGGAGGCCATAGCGCGGCGCGCCCGTGTCTCTCTGGGACGTCACGATATCAACTTACAGAAGTGAAACGTCACGGATGGCCCACTAACCGCGTCATACTAGTGGCGATGTCGCGAGGTGCTGCAAGCTCGGATGAGCATTGCCGCTTACTTTGAAACCATATTAAAATTACTTAGAGGCGACGTTCGCCGCTAACACTCGGTCAAGGTTTCCTTCGTATGCAGGAAAACCACCTAACCCAAGCATCTTGCGTTTGAAATTTTGGTGTCATGGGGCCTTTAGCAAAGACACTCCACGGGGGGGTTAGCGAGGGTGCCATACCAGCTGTACAAACTCCCCCGCACGTTCTCCACATGACTGTGCGTCTTTGGCGGTGCCTACTTGACCACCTCGGCATACCATATTCTCCGTCTCATGCCGACGACCCTTGCACTTACCAATGTAGAAATGCAGTTGCTGTGTATGTCTGTTTTAGATTAGGAAAAATGGTAACCAGTATAAGACGGAGCGCGTGTAGTGTGTTCCTTGTTAATAACATAATAATGGAAAATATGGATAGTCTGCTTAATGCATTTCAATCTTATTTCTCACCTGAGTAGCAAGGGGTACATTGATCTTGTGCAGACAGTCGGTTTCAAGTTGTGCCTGCGTCAGCTTTGGCACTACGGAGCTGCTGCTTCTCTTCTGCTCTATACAGCAGCCGGTGATGGTGGTAGGAAATTTCGATTTCCAGCCTAGGAAAGACATACACATTAAATGGTGAATGCCTGGATTTTTTTCTTAAGAGCCTGCCTGTACGAGGTTGTGCTTCTGCGGGTGTTTGCGTATGTACTTTGTCATGCGTCGTGCATCACACAAGTGCGTATGCTTCCTAGGTACGCACGGGTGTTTCATTCACAGCAACTTTCCATCTTCCAAATACGTTGAAATGTGAGCTATTGTTGCTCCCAGCTTCGTCACTGGCAACTGCTATCACCACTGCATCCTACTTGGAAAGTTCAAGGACTGCTTCAAGCACAGGCCTTGCAAGAACATCGTCTGGTTCAGAACCTTTGCTGGCAAAACTCGAAATTGGCTGCACCAAGTTGTTGAATAAAGGCACAAACCAAAGCGTGGTCTGAAAGTTCTTTTTGAGTGCTGTCTTTGCCATAATCTATGAAGCCTTGCAGTTTGAAAGTGGCCTGATGAAATCCAACAGTCTGACGCACTTTCATCCAGTATTAGTGTTCCATAGCAGTGGAACCCTTTTTTTGTGCTTCATCTGCGTGCTAATGCTTTCTACGGCGGTCTTACTGAATCCAAATTGACACGGCATACCGCTCAGAATTTGACTCAGCCGTCCTATTAATGGGAGGGGGAGCACTTTCATGTTGTCCATTCAACTGTATGCTTATGGGCTTGAAATTTTAAGTAACAGGCAAGTCATAAGCCATTCCTTCTCATAGCGCATCCATTTGCTTGATTTTTGCACCATATGCAAAATGCGCTGCGTGGAAGTGTGGTGTATTTCCTGCTGTGCACTTGCGGCATGCTTGCTGTTTTTGTGGTTGTGTAGCCTTTGCAGGACTTTATTTTTTGTAGGCTTTTCAGAAGTGCCACCAGACTGCGTGTGTTACTTGCATGTGTAGCACGTGGAATAGTGCTTGGTGCCACTACCTTTCCAGCACAATTGATAATTGCACCTTCCGTTCTATGCACTATAACCGCTTTGTCAACAGATATGACCGACTTAGAGAGGAAAAGCTTGAACTCTGCGAAGGTGTCATCGTCAGTGTAATAAAGTGCCCAGCCACGGAGCTCTTCATCGTTTAAAAGCTTTTATGTTACTGAAGCTTGGAAGCAGCCGTGCGTGTCATGTGAGGCTCGCTTTGCTCTGCCTTTTTGTCATTTGGGTAGGCTTGTATGTATGTCCGCACTGCGTGTTGTTTTTATGGGAACGGCGCTTTCCCTCATTGTCCCTCCGACCCCTTTCTCTCTGGATAGTCTTCCTCTGTACGTTAGGAGGACCACGACTTAGCAATATCCTCGGGAACGAAGTGCTCGTCGCAAATCATGCTGCGGTCATGGAATACTTCGTCCTTTGGTAGAAGCACTTGTTCCCACTTTTACCGTAGTTCTGGCTTCTTTCGTATATTGAAAGAATGCACTGACCTTGTGCTGTTGCTTGGAATGTTTTTCCTGCTAGTCGTTGAACAACGAATTGCGGGGCACTTCCTGGGCACTTTTACTAATTCTGCATGTGTGTACACTGAAACCGCGAGGACTATGAAAAAGACTGGAGCGAATCGCAGCGGTTATGTGTATCTGCCGAGTGCCGTCGGCTAAACATACACGACGCAGGCGATATACTTTGGGTAACAGACTGCTTTATTCGGCCTTTAAATGATGATACAGTAATTTCAGCATTGCGTAAATGACATGACGGAACATTTTATCGCAGAATAAAATGGCAGCAGACGAGCTTTCTCGCTCAGGAAGCAAAATATATGCCAGTGCCTTCAGAAGATGTGTACGAATAGATTTCCTGAAAGGGAGGCAAAGAGCGCCTACTCCTTTAAATGCAGGGGAATCTCTCGACAATGTTTCTTCTTACTATAAGTCATCGCAATTATCTGCCTCCTTGGAAGCCCAGCCGTTCACGCTCAGTGGTTTCGCGCTTGGTGGTAGCCACCGATGAATGTCAGACATCGCGGCCACTTTCAGCAAATAGTCAAGTGCGTTGCTCTGCACTCCACCACATCTGTGCCCAACCGGAGCGCTCATCTCTCAAATAGTTTGTGCTGTAATCTGAAGCGTATCGAAAGCGCAGAGCGCTTAAGACCTTCAGATGCGTCGTTGTCAAACTTTCCGCGATTGGGTTGCCCGCGAACGCATATTCGCCGGCTCATTTTCAAACGAGGAATAATAAAAAAAGGCACCTTAAAGATATCGTTACCTAAAATAGTAAACATCTTCTACCGTACTAAATGGGCTGCTTGGAATGCACTCGAACGCTCTTGAAAAAAAGAAAGGAGACAGGTTCGATCAGCAGTTTCGAAGAACAGACAGCGGTTTTTTTTCTATTGCGGCTTGCAGATCACGCGACAATGTGTTGTTAACCTCCCCTGTTTTGCACAGTGGCGTGTCCAGGTTTCAGAATGCGGTTTGGTAACTGGTATGATTGAAGAACTCCGGCCAGAACGGTTACACGAGCAGCTTCTCGAGAGGAAACCGAAGCATCGTTTGAGATCGATTGAAAACCGTGTTGACCGCGTCGTTGACATAGCTATACAAAACGATCAAACCGAACTAGACCCGGTAACTGTTCTTATCATGGCGCTCGACTATTGCAAATTGACCGTGGAGCGATACATCCAATGTATGGTAAATAAACCTTACTCGTATCGCCAGAGTCCTAGAGGAAATTTCTTCGGATTGACGGGAAAAGATGCGGTGACTTTTCAAGAATTGTTGACCGTCTTTAAGAGTTCGCCGTCCGACATACGCAACGGCTGCGCTACGTTGTTGCCCGACGTTATCTCCGTGATAGTGAACGAGATGCATAGACAGGATACCGAGCGCAAGAGTAAGACTTCGACAATGGATTATGCTCGCATCAACTACAACCTTGTCGAGGTGTTCGCGTTTACGCGACATCCGAAGAACGATGGGTACGTCGATACGCAATCACCGAGGAAAAGCGTAGGAAAGGCAACGGCGAAGATGATCGACCGATCTACTTTTGAACAAAGCCATGAGAAGAATCGCCTCTACCTCGTATACGGAGTGGCTACGAAACCATTGAACGAGGTGTACGTACGGTCTCTGACGCACATCGACTCCATGGACACCTACGTGTTTTGGTTGCTTCTTTGCAGAGACTACAGCGATAATTATGCGTCGGACCAAACTCGCCGCATCATCTATAGTGACGATGCAACTCGTCGCCTTTGGTTTTCGATTTCCGGAGATCACGAACGTGTGCCCCTTATGAAAATTGTCGTTGAAAAAATGCTGAGAAATTATTGAGCAACGTCAACAAAGGGCACTGTAAAATTATTGAGAAATCATTGACAAAAATGTTGACAAGTTGTTGAAAATTGGCCGTTGACTTCTCGTTCAAAATTGACAAATGCAATATGACAAAATGCTGATTTGTTGTCGAGAAATATTTTCTGAAAAATTGTTGATAAAATGTCGAATGACAACATTGAAAATTCTTTGCGACATCGCTGATAACACGTTGCTAAACATTGTCGGTAAATTGTTGTTTCAATGTTGACAAAATGTGAACTGCTTACATTAAAAATTGTGGACAACATGTTGCAAGACGTAATATCCCTTACAAAAATGCCAGATATGGCGATATCAGGAATTGGGCATGTCCGGCTACATATGGCACATGCCCGTATGTGGCTGTATTTGCCCAAATCGTAATACAGGCATATATGACTGTCACACACTTCGCTCAGGCACGCCGTTCAGTAGCGGCGTTTCGGCAGACCCGTAGGCTTCCACTTACGCTTAGGCCGGCGGCGCCCTAAAAGCCTCGAAGCGGTACACTTAGTTTTGAGTTCGCCGGCCGACCCTTGCGGTTGGCACATGTGATGGTGTTGGTCCTGACTGACGCACTCTCACACAAACACGGATAGGTGCTTAAAAAAACAAAAGCGAAAGCATTTAATCACGAGCAAGGCAATAGGCAATTACAAAACGAAATGCACTCAGACTATAGGAACACGCGCGACAGAAACTCGGAGGAAATACATGCGACAAGGTATCAATACAAATATAAACGACGCAGGAGTTAACATTGGTAATAAAATAAATAGATGAAAAGAAAACATAACGAGAACTAGCTCGATGCACTATCTCTGGTGCGGCGCAGCGCACGCTTCCTTCTGACACCGAGATTCGGTGAATATAAAAAAGGACATTAAATGAAAATAATTATGTCCTACGGAAATGTCCAACAATAATGGTCGTGACTCTTACGTAGAGGAGTTGACGGGTGTCACTGGTGTCTCGCTGGCTTCGGTAGACGAAGAGAGGGCCCGACTGCTTTCGTTGTGCACGACTGCTTTCGTCACTTCGGCTGCTCCATGCCCGACGACTACGCGAGACCCGCGACACAACTGACTGCTCTCTTGCTGGTCAAGACATCAACTGCCGTGGCAGCCAAATCGGGCCAGAATCATCTTCTCCCTTCCGCCTGACGGCATCTTAAGTTGGACAAAGCGCGCCGCCCCGCTACGGGGGGCCCCGGCCCCGCGGCTGCGTTTCTTAGGCGGTGCCGGCGGCGTCCAGAGGCGTTGGCGATAAAACGGCCCACAAGTCCAAGCTTTTTCTCGGGAGGCAATTAGCGGCTTTTTCCCTTTTTCCAAAGGACGCCGAGCCTCGCTCCGCACATTCCCACGCCGCATCTGCTTGAGTGTCCCATTAAAACGCTCCACTAGGCCGTTTGCCATCGGATGGTACGGGGTCGTGTGCAGCTGCTTCAGAGAGAGCAGGCGGCTGACTTCGTTCATTATTCCACAAGTGAAGTTCGTACCTCGGTCACTTAAGACTTCGCGAGGCACACATACGCGCGAGAACATTTCCACCAGCACTTCGGCTACCCTTTCTGTTTCCACGCTAGGCAGCGCAACAGCTGTCTGGGTACCGTGTGGCATAGTCGACCATGGTCAGTATATACTTGTTCCCCTGAGCCGACCTGGGATTCAGGGGACCGACTATGTCAACTGCCACCTTCTCAAAAGGTGTCGCAATAATTGGCACTTTAACTTGCGGTACCTTCCTGGTGTGTCCCTTAGGCGCGGTGCGTTGGCAGATGTCGCATGACGCAACGAAACGCTTGATATCGGCCAGCATTCCTGGCCAGAAGAACTCGGTCCTAATCTTCGAGAGCGCCTTCTTCGCCCCCTGGTGTCCTCCCATCGCACTGTCATGCGCCAGCTGCATTACCGAGCGTCGCAGCTTTTCTGGGACAACCACCTGGGAGAATTCTTCACCCGACTCGGACATGAATTTTCTTTGCGGCAACCCATCTTGCGTGAAGAACAAGTGGCGGTCCCCGTTCTTGTTGCATCTTTCGACGTCCAGGTTACTGAAGCTCGAGCGTAAGGTCGGGTCGTTCTCCTGCTCCACGACCAGTGCTTCCCGGCTAATTCCTGGTGAAACTTGGGGTGCCCGCAGCTTTTGCTGTTCCGCTTGCCTGCCGCTTTGCGAGCGCGTAATAACGGGATTTGCCTGAAGTGCTTCCTGCACAGTTGGGCTTTCCCCTGCACTGTCGTCTATGGACTGCTGCTTAATTGCTTTTCTTACGCTCTGAGAAGCGTTTGTGCCAGCCACATACCGCGTTGCTGGGAGTCTCCAGTACAAATCTGGGTCATTGGCCGGTCTGGCACCTTCCACGTTACCCAGCACGAGCTTGTATATCGGGCTTTCAAAGGCATTTCGCCTTTAGCCGGCCTGAATAGTACGGTGTGTCGACATCTATCCACGCTTCAGGAAACATTCGCACACATCGATCAAGAGGTAAACTGGTGCCTTTGTCCCAGTAAAATCTTCCTCTTTTACCAGGCTCGTTTTTATTATGACGGTATTGCACCCCGTGTCTCGGAGGACGCGTACCTCTTTGCCTCCCACCAAGCCAGTGACCACATGCAGTCGATCAACCGTCTTCGTGGACCTTTCCGTAAGACCCGCATTCACGACCGGCACCTTCTGACCGTTCTTCAGTTCTACGAATCCATCTTCAATGCAAGACGCGGCTGACTCATTGAGCGGTGCACTCAAGTTCGGCGTGCCTCTCCTCCAGCACTTCCAAGTGGGATGACCTGGTTTGCCACATACTTGGCACGATTTTCTAGTGTCCCCCTTGTTGCTGTTAGACAACCTGCAGGTCTCGGTGGTATGCCCTGAGCGTGAGCATCGAAAACAATATTTTTCTGGCTGCCGCTTGGTTCCGGCTGGCGGCTGTACGTCGCTGCTCTGGATGGGCTGCTTAAATGTCGTTTTGGGCTTTTCCGTTAGATGCACCCTTTGAGAAGTTCTGCCACCCGTGAGCCTCGGTGTACTGCTCCGCCCTCGCCACCATGTCTGTTAGCGCGGCGTCTGTATTTTCTTTGAGGAAAAGTTGCAGGGTGGTTGCGCAAGCGCTCAGAAATTGCTCCTTCAACAGCAGCTCGAAGAGAGCCTCGTAGCTGTTGCCCGCGCCAGATAGTTCAACCAACCGCTCGAAAAAGTTCCTTAGGCGGGTGAGGTACTGCGAACAAGTTTCGTTGTTCGTTGGTCAGGCTGTTCGGAATCGCTCCCGAAAGCCCTCTTCTGTGAGGCGGAAGCGGATCATCAGCGCCTTGCGCAACTTCTCGTAGTCGGCACACTCGGACGCCGACATTCTACTAAACACATTCAACGCCTCACCACTTAGGCAGAGGCTTAAGGCCGTTGCCCAGTCTTCGTGGGGCCACTTTTGACTTTGCGCTACGTGCTCGAATCTCCTCAGGTATGCGTCGAGGTCGTCACGCTCCTCGTTAAAAGGTGGCATCAGTTTGTGAGGACTGATGTGATGTGCGCGACCTGACGTTTCCGCTATTGAGCTCTGACCTGAATGTGGAGTCGCCTGCTGCCGCAACAACAAAAGCTCTTTCTCTTCCTGAATTCTTATTCTCGATCTTTCTCTTTCCTGCTCAATCTCCCGTTCCGCATGTTCTCTGTACCAATTGCGTTCCGCCTCGCGCTCCTCCTTTCGCCTATTTCGTCCTTCTTCAACAAAAGCATATAGCTCACTGCCTTCAAAACCCAAGGTTTTGCCCTGCTCAATCAGTCTGTCCAAATCCGTGTCATCCATTGCTAAACACAGCAGCACGAGCACAAAGCAATAACTGGATGGTTACACACTAGAGCACTGAATGAGTTACGTCAGTCCCCCAGACACCACCACTCGGTTGGCCAGTCCTATGTCGCGGACGCCAGAATATGTCACACACTTCGCTCAGGCACGCCGTTCAGTAGCGACGTTTCGGCAGACCCGTAGACTTCCACTTACGCTTAGGCCTGCGGATCCCTAAAGGCCTCGAAGCGGTACTTAGTTTTGAGTTCGCCGGCCGACCCGTGCGGTTGGCACGTGTGGCGGTGTAGGTCCTGACTGACGCACTCTCAGACAAACACGGATAGGTGCTTAGAAACAAAAGCATTTAATCACGAGCAAGGCAATAGGCAATTACAAAAAGAAATGAACTCAGGCTATATATAGGAACACGCGCGACAGGAACTCGGAGGAAATACATGCGACAAGGTATCAATACAAACATAAACAACGCAGGAGTTAATATTGGCAATAAAATAAATAGATGAAAAGAAAACAACGAGAACTAGCTCGATGCACTATCTCTGGTGCGGCGCAGCGCACGCTTGCTTCTGACACCGTAATTCTTGTTTTGTGGGGTTTTACGTCCCAAAACCAGTTCTGATTATGAGAGACGCCGTAGTGGAGGGCTCCGGAAATTTCGACCACCTGGGGTTCTTTAACGTGTACTGACATCGCACAGCACACGGGCCTCAACATTTCGCCTCCATCGAAATGCAGCCGCCGCGGCCGGGATTCGATCCCGCGACCCTCGGATCAGCAGCCGAGTACCTTAGCCACTAGACCACCGTGGCGGGGCGACACGGAAATTCAGTGAATATAAAAAGAACATTACATGAAAATAATTATACCCTACGGCAATGTCCAACAATAATGGTCGTGACTCTTACGTAGAGGTGTTGACGGGTGTCACTGGTGTCTCGCCGGCTTCGGTAGACGAAGAGAGGGCCCGATGTTGTGCACGACTGTTTTCGTCACTTCGGCTGCTCCATGCCCGACGACTACGCGAGACCCGCGACACCGCTGACTCCTCTCTTGCTGGTCAAGACATCAACTGCCGTGGCAGCCAAATCGGGCCAGAATCATCTTCTCCCTTGCGCCTGACGGTATCTTAAGTTGGACAAAGCGCGCCGCCCCGCCACGGGGGGCCCCGGCCTGGCGGCTGCGTTTCTTCGGCGATGCCGGGGGCGTCCAGAGGCGTTGGCGATAAAACGGCCCGCAAGTCCAAGCTTTTCTCGGGAGGCATTTAGCGGTTTTTTCCCTTTTCCCTTTTTCCAAAGGACGCCGAACCTCGCTCCGCACATTCCCACGCCGTATCTTATCTGGTTGGACACGAGGGCGGCCGAGAACATCTGGCGGCTGTGACACATACCCATTCTTTATTTACAGCCGTGCAGGTGTTTTGTGTTCCCGAAAGTGCATAATTATAGGGCGTCCCATAATGCATTAAATTTCTGAGAAGGGCAGAAGTTCTAGCAAAAATTTCTCAGTTAAATTCACACTTGCAGTAATCGTACGTTTGTACTTAGAAAGGCTACATTTTATGACTAAGTGTCAATATTCCTTGTAATTGGTCGACTTCATAAATATTGCTTTAATCGCTAACAAGTCCGTGCAAAGTAGTAGTCCGCCTTAGATAACCCGGACATCAAGCATTTCGAGAAGAAAACAAAAATCGCGAAATACGTGTTATAATAAAATAGACGCGTGCTTGCGCGCCGCTTCTCAAGCGTCCCGAGTGATGATTCGGCAAATGCACGGCTGCATATGCGTTTGTCGTCGCAGCGTACATGTCTTCGCCATGCAAGGAGGTTCGAAAAGTGTCACGACTTAAATGGCAGCGAGATAAGCGTAAGCGTGTTTCGAGATGGATCATACGTTGATATGTAACTGTCAAATATCGCTTGCAGCGCGCACTTATTTCGCATTCCACGTATACCTCAAGGCTGCTTGTCTTTACTGGTAAAGAAGCAAAAAAAAAAAAACAAATGTGACAATGTTCAGCATGAAGGGAATCATTCCCTGTTTATCTGAAGCGAGCTGTAACTTTCTAACTGAAATATAAGGGATTAAGCGATATTTAAAATTTTGAGTAGGTAAAAAATATGTAATTGATACTTACTGATAAAAAAATACTGGCTGAAAGTGCACATCACTGCCCACAAGGTATGTGAGACTATTTCGCTCCAGCGGTCAGATATTTTCAAGTTCTTTGTGCATGGTTGTTGAGACACGACCCCGTGATGTTCTTTCAGAGAACATAGGCCGAAGATACAACTAAGAGCACTCACTCAACTTCGCATGCAAGTTTTTTTTTTGCTTTGGTGCTTTCGGTGGCACATTAAGGCCTTTTACAAGAAAGTGAAGCCTTCTGGCGGCACCAAACTTAGCTATGCTAGATCTAAGCATCGGGGTTAAGCACTCCGCCCAGCCAAAAAAAAAAAAGGACAATTGACTCTAATTGTATTTTTCAAGTGGAATCAATTGGAACCATTAGGAACCAATTGGAAACTCCTTACTTTCAACTGGTTACGATTGGGTCATAGGAGAAACCAATTGGAGTCGCCAAATGGAATGAAGTGGACCTAATCGGAACCAATTGGAAAGTTATTGGTTCCAATTGGTTACGATTGAGTCACAGTGAGACCAATTGGAGTCGCCAGTTGTAATGAAGTGGACCTAATTGGAACCAATCGGAAAGTTTTTGGTTCCAATTGGCTACAGTTGACTCACGGTGAGACCAATTGAGTCCAATTGACCTTGCCTATTGGAATCAATTGGGCACATATTTATAAAATATTTGTGGATGTTATTTTACTATAACATTTTACTAATAGCATAACCTATATACATGACGATCACTGAACTTCCAGATGAAAATACAAAACACGTTCCAGCTGCGTTTCCAGCCGAAATTAATATCCGTTGACACTTGAAAATTTAATCTGCTATTTTCCCAACTGCAAAAGCTTGGAAGTACCTGCTTATAGACAGTTTAGCTGGAATTGCTGCTGTTGCTGGAAACAACTGTGTAAGCCTGCCGCCAGCAAGGCGCGTTTTCTTTTCTTTAAAATTTCACTCGGCGACGGGCGACGTCGGTCAATGGGGCGCGTTTCGCGGCATTGGCTTTTCGTTTGTCGTTCCCCGGCCGTATCTGTTATTCATTTTCTTTGCTTTCTTCATATGTGTCTTCCGCGTCTTCTGGGGACTCGGGCACCCCGCCGCGGGGCTGTGAGGGGGGATGCTTGGGACAGTGGTCGCGGCGGTGACGCAGGTGGGCCCCTTTGTGGGTGAGCACGCAGCAAACCACACCTCGGGCGTCATTACGACGACCTGGGGCGGCTACGCTGAATGTGGCGTCGGCATGCAACATGCCGGTGGTGACGGCCCTGGAGACTCGCGAACCGTTAGTTGTTCGCCGTCGGAAATGCCTGTTTTTGGTCACTGGGCTGTGGCCCGCGCGTGCCGCGGGATGGCTTTGGTTCAAGCGTTCCTTCCTCGCTCGCCGTGGGGTAGCATGCGTCTAAGCACAGCGGGGTGCCGATTAAATGGGTCTGAGTAAGAGCCAGTACGGCTCGGCTTGTTTGAGATAACCAGAAGCAGGCGCGCGGACGGTACAACTTCCCCATGGGAAGGTTTTCTTCAAATAATAACTCTTTCGGGCGAATCTTTTGGGCGCCTGCTCGTTTCCGGTAACTGCGCCCGATCAGACGCGACACGTGCGCAGGTAACACGTTTCACGTGCGCCATATCTTTACCATCGCCCTTCGACCTTGGGTGGCATGGTCTGCTTTTATGTGTGTGTCTTGTTTAGTGGTGATGAATGTGTTTTTTATTATTGTACAAACATACCCCTCTCACCGTCAACAGACTGGGTGGTGATTTCACCAATTGGACCGCCCCAATCGAGGAGGCGGGACAAAAGGTGGAATCGCTGCCCAATGCCAGAGCGAAGTTAAGATGATTCGCCGGCTGAGACGTTAAGGAGGAGCGGTTGTGGTAATAAAGATGGCTCCGCCATGGGACGGGGCAGGCGGAACGGGAGGCTGAACGGGTGGAAAAAGTGCTACGCACTGCCGGCTACGCCGGAGTAGGGTCGCCCTACGTATAGTTCAGCTTCAACTTTATTTTCATGTACCAGTCAACTCCCTGTATTCCCTTTTTGTATACTATACTGTAAATACCAGTTTTCATTCCCTTTTAAACTGAAGTCTCTGAGCCTCCTCTTCAACTGCTACACGTTTGCCCGCGAGCCTATCGCCGCCATACCAGCGGCAGCCAGCTCCTTCCCAACTCGCCCATACCGTCTCGGACGGTGCGTTTAGGACGCCGAGCGGGGAGCTGGAATCCCGGAGAAGAACCTTCGGACCACGGTCACAACTTTACTGGCGCAGTCGACAGGATAGGCTCGCTGGGCGAAGAGCGAAGAGACGGAGAAATTGAAGGCATCACAGCAAGACGGCTTCGACTGGCAGCACCTCCGGTGACTGCCGCCAGCGCAGCCCTTCGACTGGGGACGCGGCGGAAGCCAGAACATCTCATCTCCATCTACGACGGCGACGAGGCACGGCTGGTTTAAGGCAGTCCTCGACAAGGCATCCTCAGCAGCTTGCTGTACCAACCGTCAAGGCTCATGGGTGAACCACCGACAGCGGTGACGGAGATCGACTTCGAAACTGAGTGAGTTGCTTCGGCTCCATTTTCTCCCGCTCCTGTTGTCGTGTTCGAGCCGAGGGGATGTCATTTGAAATGACAGGAATTAATTCCAGTGCCGTGTGGCCGTATTTGGCCCACGTAGATTATGAGTTAGGACAAACTCGAGAGCCCACGGAGAAGGAAATGGAGTTGAATTTGATGCTGGCTCAGGAGCGCCGTAGACAGCTGCAACTCCTGATAGAGTTAGCAAAATTAAAGCGGGCGAGAGCTCCGCGTGCGGAGCAGGTAGGCGAGGTAGAGTGCAGGGCGGACTCGGAGCCCGCTGCGAACTCGTTGGCAGCAGGGAAGGCAGCAGTGTCTGCAGGCGTATTGCGAACAGAGCGGGAATGTGCCGCCTCGTCTGAGCCGGAGAAGCAAATGCCGGGTGTGTTGCTCACGACACAGGCGGCTGGTCGCAGTGAGGTGCCGTGCTCTGACGTCGTGGCTGGGGATAGTCCCGATACTGCACCTCTGTGTTCGCAGTGCGTAGAAAACGAGACGCATGCTACATTAACGGCAACGCGGACTGCCGGGCTGGAGACAGTTAGGCTCTGATCTGATAGTGGGGGCGAATGCCCGGGAGGATCCTGCTGCTCTGAGGCCGTATCAGGATGCTTCGAATTTGCAGGAGTCGTGCAAGGGCTTCAACACGCTTAGCAATAACGGTTGCGGCGGTGAGGTAGCGATGATCGCATCATCGGTGAGTGCAGGGGCAGTTGTTGAAAGCAGCCTAGTGGAACGACTGCGCGGCGGAAATTGTAATGCGGACCGCGTGTCAGGTGCACATTCGGTGGCTTCGTCGCTAGAGCCCGTTGACACCGTTGCCGCAAAGCCGGTGGCTGGTGCATGTGAGCTGCGCGAATTAAACGAGGAGCCACGGAGTGAATTAGCCCAGATAGGACATAGCGTAGCTGCGGCAGTGGAGGCAAGCGCCGACGGGTTGGAGGCTAGAACCTTGCGGCGTGGGCTATCGGAGACGCACTGCAGGGAAAACAGTCCCCACACATTTGAGGCGCACCCGTTGCAGTCAAACTTCTGTTGGCGTCGGCCCGCCGAGGAGATGGGAGTCCCTTCGCGCGTTAGCACCGCAACTGAGCTGACACTCGGAGGGCGGTCGATATTGGTAAGCACTTTGAGCGATCGAACCATCTGCAGTCACAGTTTACGTGTTCTAGCTATTGAAGTGTCCTTGGCGCCTGGAGGTGACCCTACGGGGGCGGGAGGCGTATGCAGGTGGGTGGCCCGTGGCTGCATGTTTAATTTTAGATTCCTGGTGAATTGTTTTGATCCAGGGGGTGAAGGAATTTAACGCTAAGTCTTGTGCCACCCCTAACGTTGCAGGTTATTCGGCAACAACAGTGCCAGCTAGGCTGGTTTTATTATCTATAAGGGGTAACATTGCTTACGTTACGGCTCGACCGCGATCGGCAGAGAGCGGTGGGGCTGGAGCAACTTCATTGTGTGGTGGAAGTGCCGAACTATGTGGACACCGTGAGCCACTGAGTAGTGAACATTGAACACTAGGTGTTTCGGTGGTGCTTCTTTTTTGTATGTGTGTTCTTTGGGAACTGTATTATACGCATGGTCTTTGATGAGGTTGCCTGCTGGTGTTTTATGATTTTATTTCTTTCCTTTTCGATTTTTTTTTGTGTTGTTGTAGCAGTGAGATTATGTGCTTGTCATGCTGTGAGCGGACCAAGGGCTAGTTGCAGTGACGTATATTTTTTGGTTACCCTTGTGGATTGTTTTTTTTTTATCTTGCTTGAGAGTATACACTTGCCGGAGGTATTTAGTGTGCATGACATATTATCTATGGTGGCGGAGCGCAGTCTTTTGCGTGTTAGATTACTTTGCGCTGCGAACAATGTTTCTATTTTGTTTATAGTACATGTCTTTTTTTACATTTGACCAGCGTCATTCCGTGATTTCCGGCTAGAGAAGGAGTCTATCGCTGCACGAAGGGGAGCTTTCACAAGCTATGCGCTCGGTTAGGGTAGTTGCGGTTGTGTATGCCTCCCTCTGGTTTCTGCGCCTTCTGGAGATAATGGCGGCCGGCTTTTTCGTCGTGTTCCCGCTTCGGCAACGCTGTAACCAAGTCGTTGCGAAGTCTTGGGTGGGGGGTGTAAGCCTGCCGCCAGCAAGGCGCGTTTTCTTTTCTTTAAAATTTCACTCGGCGACGGGCGACGTCGGTCAATGGGGCGCGTTTCGCGGCATTGGCTTTTCGTTTGTCGTTCCCCGGCCGTATCTGTTATTCATTTTCTTTGCTTTCTTCATATGTGTCTTCCGCGTCTTCTGGGGACTCGGGCACCCCGCCGCGGGGCTGTGAGGGGGGATGCTTGGGACAGTGGTCGCGGCGGTGACGCAGGTGGGCCCCTTTGTGCGTGAGCACGCAGCAAACCACACCTCGGGCGTCATTACGACGACCTGGGGCGGCTACGCTGAATGTGGCGTCGGCATGCAACATGCCGGTGGTGACGGCCCTGGAGACTCGCGAACCGTTAGTTGTTCGCCGTCGGAAATGCCTGTTTTTGGTCACTGGGCTGTGGCCCGCGCGTGCCGCGGGATGGCTTTGGTTCAAGCGTTCCTTCCTCGCTCGCCGTGGGGTAGCATGCGTCTAAGCACAGCGGGGTGCCGATTAAACGGGTCTGAGTAAGAGCCAGTACGGCTCGGCTTGTTTGAGATAACCAGAAGCAGGCGCGCGGACGGTACAACTTCCCCATGGGAAGGTTTTCTTCAAATAATAACTCTTTCGGGCGAATCTTTTGGGCGCCTGCTCGTTTCCGGTAACTGCGCCCGATCAGACGCGACACGTGCGCAGGTAACGCGTTTCACGTGCGCCATATCTTTACCATCGCCCTTCGACCTTGGGTGGCATGGTCTGCTTTTATGTGTGTGTCTTGTTTAGTGGTGATGAATGTGTTTTTTATTATTGTACAAACATACCCCTCTCACCGTCAACAGACTGGGTGGTGATTTCACCAATTGGACCGCCCCAATTGAGGAGGCGGGACAAAAGGTGGAATCGCTGCCCAATGCCAGAGCGAAGTTAAGATGATTCGCCGGCTGAGACGTTAAGGAGGAGCGGTTGTGGTAATAAAGATGGCTCCGCCATGGGACGGCGCAGGCGGAACGGGAGGCTGAACGGGTGGAAAAAGTGCTACGCACTGCCGGCTACGCCGGAGTAGGGTCGCCCTACGTATAGTTCAGCTTCAACTTTATTTTCATGTACCAGTCAACTCCCTGTATTCCCTTTTTGTATACTATACTGTAAATACAAGTTTTCATTCCCTTTTAAACTGAAGTCTCTGAGCCTCCTCTTCAACTGCTACACGTTTGCCCGCGAGCCTATCGCCGCCATACCAGCGGCAGCCAGCTCCTTCCCAACTCGCCCATACCGTCTCGGACGGTGCGTTTAGGACGCCGAGCGGGGAGCTGGAATCCCGGAGAAGAACCTTCGGACCACGGTCACAACTTTACTAACTGGAAATGTGAGTTTCCTGCTGGAAACAGAATCCAGTTCAGCGTTCGGAATGTTGCTTACCCGCGAGCAGTACATTGACTGGGGTGAGGAAACGACGCTGATATCGCATCTCAAGAAGTGCAAGGAAAAAACAAAACAATGAACGGCGCTGCAATGACGAGGACGAGCAAATATGACACGCAATGTTTTTTTTTCAGAAACATGTACACCTATAGTCGCCTCGCTCTCAGTTCTGATGCTCTAATCAACAGCTGTGTTGCTGCACGGTTCAATATTTCAAACACAGGTAGGTAGCGTTGTTCTGTCAGCACTTTCATTCAACTTTTGGCAGATCATATGCGGGGTCCTCCGCGATTTTTCCCATACTGTGCGCACACCTGTTGTAATGCATCGGCACCCTTGCAACGTTATCGACGTCAAACAAACAGGCATTTATCATGATGAAGCATACGAAGAACTTGCTTTTAAAATACAAGAGTAGATAGCACCGAAATAGTGACAGGAGCTTCCAAAGCCACCCTTTTAGCAGCGGCCATGTTTGTTGTTTACCAAGAGCGCTGTTGCCTTAGCGATAGTCACGTACATACCCAGGCAGCGCGGAACGTAGGGCCGATATTGGTTTTATGGCGGCAAAGTTCGACCCATCCACGGCCTAACGTTGCCGACAGCGAGCCAGTGTCGGCTAAGCCGCCGTCAATGTCTGGCAACGTCGGGCTACTATAGCCGCTGCCCCGCTGATATCGGCAGGCCGTCGACTGTAATCGGCAACATGGGGCCGCATATGCCGCGTTACTGCCGACATCGGCTGAGGCGATGGCTTTCAACGGCAACTATGGCGCCAATTTTGCCTTTCTGCAGACAATATGGGCTGGCCGACACCATTTGTCGGCAACACTGTGCCAAGTATGCCACCTTAGAGCCCCCGTCGGCTGAGCCGATAACTTTCTCCGGCAAATATGGCGCCGATTTTGCCGCTCATAAGCATCGCCTGAGGAATGGCGAATTTGGCGCGATATTTGCCTAGAAAGATTATTTCACAGGAAACATTGAGTCATTTCTGGCGTCCTGGAGGCAACGTCGACTACGCCGCAGTTTCATGGTTGATATCGGCCGGGCCTCTTTGGAAGCCTGCTGTATATTCGTAACTCCAGAAAAAGTTGTTGATCTGGCAACATTGTTGAGAAAAACAAAGATGGCTTCCATATCCAGGGTCACGGCCGCGCTTCCGCTTAGCGCTGCGATAAAGTTTCTTGATTGCGGGTTCGGATCACGATGCTTCGTCGAATGTGAATGAGTTATTGCTGCCGAACACCTCATATTAATCGGTCTAAAAGATTTGAGCGGCGAAACAGCGGAAATAATTGCGCTGTGCGTTAAAACGTCGCATTTGTTCGGAGACCCGCATCAGATTTTCTTAAGGATAAAGAGCCTTTCCAGCGAGCCTGAAGTTGAAGAAGGCAGGTACGTGTTCATGCGTAGCAGGCCTCTCCGAAATATGCAAGCGCTTGTGCGCGACATTGCTCCATTGAGTACAAATGCATCACTTATAATGGTGTGAAAAGAGTTCAGTTCTATGCGCGGTGCCAGAAAACAAACTTAGACTCGCGGTGAACAGGTCGAGGGCTCAAAAGCTGGAACGAGTGCAATAAATCCTGAATTGTCAGCAGATGAACTCGAAATGCAAACGCGCTAAGTTAAACGATCACACATTACCTCCATAACCACCAAGCAAATTACGATGCGCAGCGCGCGTATGGGACGAAGGCGGCGAACGAAGGCAAGCGCTCGCTTTATATCTACTTACTACAATGCATGTGGGCAAAAGTACGTCAGCAATAATGCTACCGCGGTTCAAGTTGAGCATAGGCACGCTCGGGAAACGTTATATACACGTATAAACGATGTCGCTATTTTGTTCTCGCGCTTGCCTAAACTAAACTACACTCCGGCTCTTCGAAAAGCGCCCATGATAAAAGCGCACACACAATCTATGTACTCACCGGGGTGGAAGAAATCGTCGCGAGTGAAGTGCCTGGACCAAACTAGCATAGTTCCCGTCACCTTCTTGCCGATGCGCAAGTTCCTAATCCATGTTGCCCTGCGCGGAGCGTCGTCTGCTTCTTTGGGGAACCGATGAAACGACGTGTTGCTGTCTTTGCATCGCTATGACACGCACTGAGGCACGCAACAAAGGTCTTTTGATGAAGATTCTTTCTTTTTCGGGCTGCTTCAAGGCGGCATGGCGCCGATTAAGGAACTATAGAGCTGTTTTACAGCCCGCGGTAATGCGATACCATGCCGCGTTTCGCGGTCGACCTTGGATCGGCTGGTTCCAGGAGCGTCCGCTTGGTGGCGAGCATTTAGATGGAGTCGCGAATAACAATTGAGATCCGATCGAGACAAGCATGACCGAAGTTCACTTGAAAGATTCGACGTGAGAATCGGATGTTGAGCTTCATATATTCATGTATACGCGTTTCAGTGCCGGAACATAGCGCACGTGCGTTTTGAGCAGCATATATGACATTTTCGCGCGCCTTGTTTTTCATAAACGGGGCACACAAAAAACATGCATATAAACTATTGATATATACATCTATAGGCTGTTTTGCGGGAACTTTTGCGAAACAGGCTGGCGCAACAGTTAACATTAGCCAGAAGGATCGACAAGCATGGTGGAAAATTATCTGACAGCGCATGTCAGAAAATTTAAATTCATAGAAATTGAACTAGTTCGTGCATACATCGATGGGCATAACCACCACTCATATGTTCAAACAAAGATAAACAGTTGCAAGCGGCGCTATACTACTGACATTTAGCAACCTAAGGAAGCAAAGGGCATATGGAGGTAACAGCGCAACAGCGATGTGGACAAAAAAAGGTCTAGCCAGACTTTATGGTGCGCTGAAGCGGAGATAAGCTCGCCACCGGCGTTATCTACTGACGGTATACGGAGCTAACAGCGCGACAGCGAGGAGACAATACTGATCTAGTGCTAACTCTATTGTTGTAGCCTCGAGGGACGGGCAGAGCCAGAGTGGCCGTGAGCGGGGAAACAGTAAAGCGTATGAATGCTGAGCAGTAAAGAACACTGAGCGCCCGGTTCCCAGCGCTTATATAGCGATGATGCACCGGCGCTATCAGCGTGACGTCACACAGGCTTCGCATGACACCACACTCCTTCCCACAATGTTTATGGCCTATACGAATCGGGAGGTTTTCTTGCACGAGTACTGCGTCGAAGAGTCTGAGCACCTAGAGGGGACGCAGGTATTCGCAGAGGGGACGCCACCGGTGCAGAGCCTTGATGTGAACTGGCATTCCGTTGTTCCGAGGGAGCCGAGTCTTCGGGTGGCTCCGGCGGTGCTGTAGCAGAGCTGGGAGACTCAAGAACAGGAAGGGGACGGGGGCTTGTTGGAGGCGCTTCGGATCGAGGTTTTGGAAGTGAGCTGGGCACGAGGAGGCTGACTGGGCCCTTGTTCGACACTCTCAAAGTAGCGTGGACGTAAATTGTCTACATGCACGAACCTGTTTTCGGATGCTACGCGCACAAGATACGTAATGGCACTGCACCTTCTTTCGATGACACCTGTCAACCACTTGGGATCACCTGGACGAAGGCCTTGAGCCAGAACTCTTTCCCCCTCTTTGTAAGCTCTTTCCGACCCTCTTTTTTCGTCAACTTGGGCCTTTACTTTGGAGAACCGTTCTTCCATACGTCTCTCCAGGTCTGGCTGTAGCATAGTCGTGCGAGTGCGGGGCGACCACGACAGGAACAGTTCTGCTGGTGTCTGCCCCGTGGTTGTGGTCAGTGTGTTGCGGTACCTGAACAGAAAGAGATCTATTCGGTGCTGTAGGGTCTTACTCGTGCCCGATGACCTTTCGTCGAGAAGCTGCTGCGTAAGATCCCGTTTCACCATCTGGACGCATCTCTCGGCGCTTCCATTGGACGCAGGGTGGTACGGAGCTGTTCTGGTGTGCGGCACTCCGTTCTTGAGCAGGAACTCTGTGAAACTCTTTGCCGTGAACTGAGGCCCGTTGCCCGTAACAACCTCCTCGGGAAGTCCATACGATGCGAACACCCCACGCAGCCTCTCGATGGTCTTCTCGGTCGTTGTTGAATTCATCAAGAACACTTCCACCCACTTGGAGTGTGCATCCACCAGCACGAGGAGCCATTTGTTTGTGAATGCGAAATCCAGGTGGATTCGCTGCCACCTGCGGCTCGGCCAACCCCAAGTTTGTAGTGGGGCTTTCGGTGAAGCGTTCTGCGTCAACCGACCCCCCCCCCCCCCCCAAGTACAGCAACTTTTAACAACACTTTCAATATCTTGATTTAACTGGGGCCACCAGACATAGCTGCGCGCGAGCATTTTCATACGCGTAACTCCGGGCTGACCTTCATGACAAAGTGCCAGTACTTGTTTACGCAAACAGTGCGGAACAATTACCCGATTTCCCCACGTAGCGCACTGCTGATCTACCGATAATTCATACCGGCGAACAAAGTACGGTTCCAGTTCACTATCAGTGACATGCGCAGACCAGCCATTTCTCGTGTACCACAACACTTTCGATAGTACTCTCTCAGTGCTCGTTTTCTTGCTGATCATGTCAGCAGACAGCGGAAGTTCATTGACAACAGAGAAAAATTGCACGTAATCTGAGACATCTCGATCATTCGCCAACGGCAACCGCGAGAGCCCGTCAGCGTTTCCCATGTTGCTGCCTTTACGGTAGACCCATCTGTAATTGTACGCCGCTAGTAGCAAAGCCCATCGTTGCATGCGCGCCGCAGACATTACTGGAACCGGTTTGCCTGCCCCAGAAGGCTGGCTAATGGCTGGTGGTCCGAATAAATGACAAAACTACGCCCAAATAGGTATTTGTGGAACTTCTTCAGCCCAAAGACCACGGCGAGAGCCTCTTTTTCAATGTGAGCATAACCTTCCTCTGCTTTGCTCAGTGCCCTAGACGCATAAGCAATAGGCTTTTCCTCTTTATCGATCTTATGGAATAAAATGGCGCCCACGCCATACATGGATGCGTCACACACAAGTCCTATCTCTTTTATTGGGTCGTAGTATGTCAAAACGTTTCCTTCCGTCAGCCACGTTTTACTTTGCTGGAACACTTGCTCTTCCTCACGGGACCACTCGAAGCCTTTTTCTTGGTTTAACACGTCATACAGTGGTCTGAGTCTTGTGGCCACGTTGGGAACGAACTTAGCATAATAGTTTATCAACCCTAAGTAAGCTCTCAACTGTGCCTCATTCGCAGGTGCAGGAGCCTCCGTTATAGCTTTTACTTTTTCATCTGACGGGCGTATGCCCTTTTCGTCCAGAACGTGCCCCAAATACAAAACAGACGTTTGAAAGAACTTACATTTCTCTTTCTTCAGTCGAATGCCTCTTTCTAGAAACCGGAACAGCACAATTTCCACTCTATGGAAACATTCCTCAAATTTAGCTCCTGCTATCAGCACGTCGTCTAAATAGCACGCTACCCGATCAAGTCCTTTCAACTCGTCATCCATGGCTGCCTGGAATATCGAAGGTGCACTCGTTATGCAATAGGGTAAGCGCGTATACTTGAATAACCCCAAATGCGTGTTGATCACAACTAGCGACTGCGCTTGGGGATGCAGTTCCAGCTGCTCGTATGCAGTGGACAAATCCAACACCGTGAAATATTTGCAACCGGCCATCTTTACAAACAGATCCTCAATCACGGGAAGGGGGTAATGATCAGTTCTTAGCCATGGGTTTAGTGTCAGCTTGAAATTCCCGCACACACTGACCCGGTTGTTTGGTTTAGGCACTACTACTAGTGGCGTCGCCCATTCACTCTGCTGAACAGGTACTAGCACTCCGGTTTTCAAGAGGTTCTGCAGTTCCGAAGACACTGCTTCTTTAACTGAGAATGGTACCGGCCGCGCTTTACAAAAAACGGGTGTGCTATTCTCTTTAAGCACTAACTTAATGGCCCTGTTCTCGATTAACCCCAAGGTAGGCTAAAAAATCTTAGAATATTTTTCAGGCAACACTGCCACTTTGTCCAAGCAAACCCCATGCACGCTAGCCCAGTCTAACCTCAGTGCCGACAGCCAGTCTCGTCCCAACAGCATAGTGTTAGTACTTTCGTTTGTTTTCACGACAATTAGCTGAAGTTACTTGTGCTGACCATTGTGCTCTACAGAAACGTTCAGCTTCCCTTTTGCAGTCAGCGGAGTGCCTCCGTAGGTTTTTAGCTTAAGACTGCATGGCTCTATGGGTAGGCTGGGCCAGTATTTCTTGTACACTGACTCTGGTACAATTGACACAGACGCCCCTGTGTCAATCTGCATACGCACACTTTTCTGTTCTAGCTTCAGACAAATTTCGTAAAGTCTGGTGCCCCCCTCACAGGAATAAAGATTGTACAGCACATGTTCACCCGCGTCACTTTCCTCGTCTATCACGTTCGCAGCGTCTCTACATCTGTCCCTGCACATCTTCGCTAAGTGTCCAACCCGTTTACACAACCGACAACGGTACTTGCGAAATTTGCAGATAGATGCTTCATGGTCTGAGCCGCATCGGAAACAGTGCAGCGATTCCGTCCCCCTTGTGCCAGCAGGCATCGCCGAAGTTTCTTCTCTCCCACGTGGTGGGCGTTTCCTGCTATCTGGTTTGCGGTTAATGGCGCTGATTATTCCTTGCGCCGACTTGGGCTGAAAATCCTGGCTTTCTTTCCGGGCCAACTCGATACTCTTAGCGATATCGCAGGCATCTTTAAACGTCAGCTTGCTCGTCTTTAGCAGCTCTGCTTGTGTTTCTTTGTCACAAAGTCCTGCCACAAACCGATCGCGAAGAGCGTCGTCCAGAAACGTTCCGAGATCACAGGATGTCGCCAACCGCTTCAGCTCTACCGCGAAGGCTGTCACCGCTTCCCCATCATCTTGGAAACAACGATTGAATTTGAACCGCTCGGCAATCACGGAAGTTTTGGGAACGTACTGCTCTTTCAGTGTCTGTACTAACTGTGCGTACGTCTTGTTTTCTGGCTTTTCTGGTTCCAGCAACGTTTTCAGAGTTTTGTAGGCTTTCTTCCCTATTGCCGTTATGAACACTGACACCTTCAGGTTGTCGCTCACCTGGGAGGCCTTCAGAAAGTGGTCGAAGCGCTCCACGTAGGACTGAAAATCTTCGTCACCATCCTCGATGAACTGATCGAACCTTCCCAACGTCGCCATCCTGCCTGTATCCTCGCAGCACTTCGGGACCACCGCTAATGGTGTCTTGTAGGCCAGTGGAATTCGACACACTAAACAAAAATAACCAGGAACGGGAGTAAACAGCTTGTCCTCTAGCGCACTACCTTTTCAGGTTTTTTTTTTACTACGTAACAGTCAAGGTAAAAATTTACTCTCACGCTAACCGAGTTTTTGAACGTAGAAAGGGCAGTAATTATTTACCCCCCTGGAGGTTTTCAGCGACTATACGCGGAGTAATTTTTTTACTGCCTCAACAATGTTTTCTCGGCTTTTTTGGGGGGTTATTTTTAAAGCTCATTCGAGGTTTACTGTGGCTGGGTACCCAGCCAGCACACAAAGGATTTAAGACGTCTTCGAGACGGATATCCGAGACGTTAACGACGTCTCAGAGACGGCACGCGTAAGAAGTTTTGGTCTAGAAGACGTCGTATATCTCGTCTAATGTCCGTCTTGTTGCACATATACGAGACGTTTCCTGAACGTCTTTGAAACGTCATCAAAAAGCTGGTCTTTTTGATGGCTTGGGGGAGCCTCCAATAATCCCATTTACCGGGATTTCTGAATCCGTTTAAGGACTTACCAAAGACGTCATCAAAAAGCTGGTCTTTTCGACGGCTTGGGGGAACCTCCAATAATCCCATTTGCCGGGATTTCTGAATCCGTTTAAAGACTTACCAAAGACGTCATCAAAAAGCTGTTCCTGAAACGTTAGCCGTAGTCTGAAAAAGAAGCAGGAATCGTGCTCGGGAACGGGGCGCGCCCACCAAAATTTTGATCTGGTTATCACCCTCAGAATGTAAGCTAACGCCTTATGGGTACAAATAAGCAGAAGACATTTTTTGCACCCCTAAGGCATTAACTCAGCGGTTCTGAAGGCGTCAGCGGGATCATAATTTTGGGGGGCACACCCATCCGCGGACGCCGTCCATGCCTTGGTTGTAGTAGCTGCGACCTGCTATGTTACCGGCTGCACGATAATATTTTCAGTGCGGCGGAGTGGGGGGTAGTGCCAGCCGAATACTTTCGTAGTTACGTCCTAGGAAGAAGTCCTGGCATCGCACTTGCCTGTAACTCTTTTTTTTCTCGTGGTTAAAGGCATCAGCACTGAGTGCAACAGAGCAAAAATAGTCCAGTAACGTAGGTACACAGTTTTTAACAAAGGCTTCATCAGTCTTAGCATTTCAGTCAAAATTGGTTGTCGTGTATACAAATATCAATCTAGCATGCAATTTGTAGAGTATGAAGCAAATCTACCAAAAATAGTAATGACATATCTTTCTACAGTGAAGGATAGACAGTTTCATGGCAAGCGGCCTAACAAGGAGGCCTCTGTGCCAATGATCACGAAGTCGAAATACTGCTACATCAAGATTTTATTGACAAACTAACTTGTGCAAGTTAAAAAAAAGAAGAAAATGAGAAATGCGAGAAAAACAAAACCACAAATATTCAAAAGGAACTGCAGAAGAAATACTTTAAATATATTTGGAACTTACTAACCTCTAGCGGATTACAAAAGAGCACTAGTAGTCACACAATAACAGCCAAACGACTATGCGCTTTTCACCATGAGAGCAGCGCATTCGGTTATATCAGCACAGACAGAACAATGGATGACTGTGTGATAGCCGCTTTCAATCACCTTATGCAGTATCTTCACCGCATAAAATCAAGGAATATAAACAAAAGAACTCAAATATGACTCAGACATGAAAGGGAAAATTTGTCTAGGACATAAGCTGATGTAATAGGCAAACTTTAAAAGACAACCAAAAACATCAATCAAGTGTCAATGAATATTGACCAAAGTGACCTTCAAAAAAATTAGCGCATGAAATATTAACAAAATCGGTATAATGAGCAACGTCGCAATGCAGTGCACAATCTCTCACAGCGAGCAACGTTACATCGAAGCAACCTCCGTTTCATAATGAAGCTACATACGTGCTCGAAGTCGAATACAGTGGAGACAGTGTTGAGGCGACGAAAAAGAAAAAAGTAAGCAATATTTTCAATTACATGTACAAAATACAGATGTGGCTCTGTACAAAGCACTGCATTACGCACATATATGCAAATCTGACATGAACGGCGATCAGACTGGCAAGCATCAGTCGGAAGCCAAAAAAGAAAAAAAGAAAGATTTTGGCACCCAGCACATGAAGCTATTCCTAAAAGGGACTTCAAATAACCATCGGGTCTACATGTGCAGGATCAAGCTGAGAGTCTCGGAATTTTGCCCTGTTTCACATTAAAAAAAAGAACACTGTTACCTTATACCTAGTCATTAAACAAAACACTTCGAACAGCCAACTCCTTTGAGAATGCAACCTCCACCAAACGCGCAACCAGTTCACGTTCACACTCATCAAAAACTAGTTGTAGTGTCCAGGCTTAGTGCAGCTGGTGAATACGATGCTACTGGCATTATATGACACGCTGAAACCGCCGTCGCGAAAATGATTTCAATGTAGAACCTCGGTGGGGCCGTGGTAAAACGCAGTTGGTGCCCTATCAGGTTATCCATACAACCGCCGATTAAACCGCATGTATTCCTGGAAAGGAAAAAAAAATGGGGCCGTTATTTTCTATAAAGCTGTTTTACAACTGTGCTTTCAGGAACGAAATTTGAAATGCATGTCTGTCATAGACTGCACGCTTTACAGGAAGTGCTCATAATATCCTGCAACTTGCAATAGATAAACACTCAAAATGAATTTTCCTCGAGTGCCTGATTCTTCTGCACTGCTTCCTGCACCATATATATATATATATATATATATATATATATATATATATATATATATATATATATATAAATTTAACGAAGCAACAAACTATGCTTCCTAGGAAAGCATAGGAGAAGTTATTGGGGTACCTAATTGTAGTATTATACTTGTGGAGTAAGTATAAAGGAATTTAAGTGGACAAAAAGACAAATCTTCCTTCTGTGGGAACCGAACCCACGACCTTCGGATAAGGCGTCCGATGCTCTACCGCTGAGCTACGAAGGCGGTCGTCCCCCCCGTCCCTTCTATCGGGTATATGTGCACATACAATCGAACACTCCCAGGATTGTATGTAGTACATATACCTACGTACATATATACGAAGCTCAGCGCGCTCCGCCGAAGCTTGGACGCTCGTGCTAGATGCCCAGCGATGAAAAGGAACAGAAGTCAGGATACAACAGCCGGCCTGCGGCAAAGGCGCTGTGTCTATGTCTCTCTCATTTACAATATACAGTGGTGTTCGGGCCGTCTCCGCAAGAAACTTGATGCATCTGCTGATGCTACCACCGCCGAATAGTATGGCACTCGTGAACGTTAAACTGCACATTACTGATTCGTAGTTTATTTTGGACGCATTCCCATACGCAGCATGTAGAAATCGAGTGACACACATGCTTCATACTTAGACGGTGAGAATATTCTTCGAGGCGTTCTTACGTGCTCACTGCGCACTCGGTATGAAAGGGTCCCTGCAGCACTTTTTGAACACACTGAGCAAACGGTGCCAATCGGTTGTTGTGGCTTCTGTGAACGTGTGAGAAAATGTTATTGTGCTGCAAGCAGCAGTGGATTTGCAGTTTCTCTTTAAATACATCATGCAATCGCCTGCTATTGTTCCAACAAGTGACTTCACTAGCAGCACCGACCTACTACTTGCCTGCTCTTCTTTCAACAAGTAACGTCACTGGCGCCAACTACTAGGTCCCTTCGCTCACCTCGGTCCTTTTTAAAGACAGGCACTCAGATTGCCTTTATTCCTTTAATGCAAAATGAACAAATATATAATTCCGGACTACCTTTCCGTGACCGTAAGTTCAGCCAGTGATATATCTGCCTCGAGCACAGTAGTCGGCGGCCTAGTGACATTTGTTGGAACGAAGAGCGATGTGAATTACAGCTGTGTTTGAAACCAAATAAAAAATTCCCTGCTGCACGCAGCTCAATAGTATTTGGCTCACACGTTCACAATAACCTCCACGACTGTTAGGCATCGTTCGCCATCGAGATTCCAAATGTCGCAGGGCTCCTTCATTAAATGGGACCTTCAAGGTCGCGCGATCGACGGGCACAGTGACTGCGCACCACAACTGTGCACAGCGTCAACAAATTTTCGCTGCGGCTTCGATTTCGCCTGCACAAACTGCCTTCCATGGCCAGGTAATAGTGAAGTTAGTGCAATGCAACGAAATATGGGTCATTCGGGGTAGCGAGTATGCCGCGGGGTAGGAGGAAAATGTCAAACGTTCCGCAGAAAACTGTTGAATGGCACCGTGGCTTTAATTTGACGATATAGGTATAGGCATGCACCGCTAGATCCCGGCACCGGACAAGCTGGCGGCGCCCGTAATATATAATTTAAAATAAACAAAATACGTCCAAACGTTCATGTATAGGTCGTCGTAACACGCCGCTCACCCATAGCCCGACGTATTAATTTAGTTCGTTGTTCGTCCCCTTATCATCTCTGTCCTGCGCTATCAGCCAAGCAACCTGGTTCAAGTTTTCACTACCCAGTCCGTACCACGCGAAACACTGGACAGCTTATGGCATACCAAAAATCTACTGTGCACAACAGCGTCCCTGTAACAATACTGTGGGACGAGATAAGAGGTCGTGTAATTGTTTTGGTATTTGCGGTCTGCAAGAATGACGAACCCCAAAATGCAGAAAACCGCAACAGCGTGGACAATGAGAAATAATAATAACGAACATTCGCAAACGAGTCACATGCCTCTGACAAAGTTTAAATATGACCGAGAACGAGCACAACGATACTCATGCTCATATGAATGCTGAGCTGCGAGAAGTCATTCTACCACCAAAGACGTCATGATTGCCTGCGGCAGTTCTGCTGACATGCCACAATAAACAATGCGCGATTTTCACATCCACATCATGCACGTAAATTTCGCAGCCCTGAACAGAAATCTCACGACTGCAATGCCACAGTGAAAGAACGCGCGGCAACGGTTGCCCTACAACACGCGATATCACATGCATGTATTCGTCTGTGTAAGACACGAGTAAATTACTACTATCCCACATTGTTGTACAGGCGCTGCACTCGCTACCCGTAACGACCAAATGACAGAATGGTGGGAACGAATCCAATGCACTCCTTACTCACTAATCCGGCTGAACACGCACATAGACCTAAGAAAGTTTCAGAATGCATTCATACACGGTGATCTGAATAATAAAACACAGTTGCGTTTTTTTGCTTTTAATGCGTCAACTATCCTAGAGCTTAGATAGCATTAACGCTCCTTGTATCTGTCACAGATCGATTTGCCCTATCCGCGGAAGACATGATTGGTCTCACAGGCATCATGCTAAGCCATTCAAATGTGGTACTTACATTTATTTTCGGCGAGACGTAGTTATTGGTGTTACGGGATCCAGTCACAGAAGCGCCGGTATTGAACCAGAGTTAACGCAAGGAGGAAAATAGAAAGAACATAATGCCACCACACAAACACACGCGCAGTTGCAGCACGGTAACGGAATTTTCTCCAGAAACGAAGGAAGAGCCAGCCGCCAACAACTTGACTTCGCTGCCTTTGCTTCGTGTCTCCGCATGTTTGCCCAGCCTGCGCCCTCTCGCCTCATCTCCACGGCGACCGGCGAGAAGGAGCCAGACATTCGGGCGCCTCCCTCCCGGCCCCATTGCACCTGGCGACATCTCGGCGCCGTGCATTGCGCCGACGGCCGAAGACGCTTTGAGCCATGCCCAGGGAGGGAGGGGGGGGGGCGGTATTCTTCCACATCTACTTTCCGTCTCACGTAGGACGTTTCGAAGACGGATTCATTGTCCCTTTGATGTCGCTCCCGCTTAGTTCGCGTGGCTGACGTCTTTGAGACGTCAGCCACGCGAAATAAGACGTTAATCCCCCAATAAGACGTCTTTTTGGTCTTGTGTGCTAGCTGGGTAAACACTAGGCTTACGCAAAATGCAGACATTACTCAGTTTAGTGAGCAGTAAACGAGGACTCACGTACCCTTCGAACTTATAACATTGGAAGCACGTTTTCACTCGTTGAAAGCGCAACAAATACAGGCACAAGCGTGGGAGCAGAGATATTCGAAAGTGCGTTTTCACTTGGCCGCCGTCCACCAAGACCGGCGCTAGGACAGCCAGCATCGTTCGAACGCAGCACAAAACCACGCCGCACTGGTAACACTCGGGGTAGTTCGCCGTGTCGTTGTCGTACTGGTTGACGATGCGGTCAGTCAGAAACGTTTGCGACCGTAGTTTCCGTGCTTTCCCAGAACTCGGCGGTGCCTTCGAAACGACGGTCACTAGGCATAGCTACCGGAGATGTCACGGCAACACGTTGTGGTTCACGGACGCCGGCGTACGCGTATCGGCGCGTGCGCCGATACACGTCCGCGCTGATCACACTCACGCCCCGAGACGTCGCGTCCCCTCTTCCGCGACCGACGCTTTTGAAGAACAGTTGCTTGCAAACGCGTACCATGTGGCTAGGCCTAAATAGTCATTCGAGGGCTATCACGGCCTCCACCCCTGCGCCACGGCAGTTTGGAGTTTTTTACCACGTGACGTGGTACGTAGTTTTTGGTCACGTGGCTTTAAACTACTGGGTTTTTTATATCACGTGACACAAAACCCCCTACGTAGTAAAATAGGGCAATAACGTCCTTTTACTACCTTTCTAACAGGTGGTAGTAAAACTATATCATATGCTCATTTTACCTCAACGAGACATAGTAATTTTGAAAACAAGGGAGTTTTTAAGGATCATGAGCCGCAAAAACCCAAATATCGGGCAACTTTTCCTTACAGCGGAGTCCCACCCTCGTTGCCAGTCTGTTGTAGCCTTTAGGGACGGGCAGAGCCAGAGTGGCCGTGAGCGGGGAAACAGTAAAACGGTTTATTAGTACATGAATACTGAGCAGTAAAGAACACTGAGCGCCCGGTTCCCAGCGCTTATATAGCGATGATGCACCGGCGCTATCAGCGTGACGTCACACAGGCTTCGCATGACATCTATATTCACAGGACCATGAAATACATAGATCCCTTTGTATTGCAAATTCAAATGAAGTGCTCTTGCTACATTTGCGAAAAAAGAAAAAAAAACGAAAAGTACGAAGCAGTCATATGGCAAGCATTTTTCATTTCAAAGGTGGCAAACAAATGCACACACGTATAATTGATGTATCGAGAGCTTTTCTGGTGAGTTCTACTAGAGTGTATGTGATCACACAGTGTTCTTGTGCTGGTGATCTGCGTATCTTATGGTATATAAAAACAGCACTGAAAAAAAATCAGTTGAAAATCGAAGCTCTCTTCTGTTCCCTAATTTCTTCATATGTTTGTGCAGGGTTACAGTATAAACCAACCGTCCTAAGTCAAGCTGTTGTTGACCACGTGCTCCTTCACTACATTTCATCAGTGCGTTCGCGAAACTAGTGCATTCCTTTCAAAAGCAGCTCCAGTACAGCGCAACGCATGTATCGAAGCTTGCAAAAGCTCAGCAACAGAAAATAATTGTCTACTGGTCGGGTAAACTTACACCTCCCTTTTGCACCTCTATGCTCTCTACTACCACGCAGATACAATAGGCTAATACTTTCTTAATATGTCCACGACATTGCGCATAATTCCTACTTTTTGTTGTTTTTTTGTGTAACGTCCGTTAGTGCGTTCTTTCCATACATATCGAATTCGTTTACACATCGGCCATCGGTTACGCTGTACTAGTTAGATGAGCAGTTAGATGAGCATGCTTGACTGCATGCTCTGTGCAGTGTGTCGGATTTATCACTGACGTTAGTATGAGACTATGGCGTTGATATAAGCAAACATGTGCGTATTCTGATATTTAACAACTAATTTATTTATAACCAATAAGGGCAAAAGAAGGGCGCGTAGAGACAGAGTCATCGCAGTATTTCTTGTGCGGAAAGGCAGCACGCGCATGTCTTTCCTGCGCTGCTGGAAATGGCAGAAATTCAAGCAGAATGGCGGCGCCGTGCGTCCTCGCTACGTTTGCTGCGTGTAGTGCAGCATTTCGCTCGCGTTTTTAGCTAGAGTGTGTGGTTCAGCCTCTGCGAAATCCTGTGTTACTGTCGCAGCCGCCAGGTGTTCTCGGCCGCCCTCGTGTCCAACTAGATAAGAGACGGCGTGGGAATGTGCGGAGCGGGGTTCGGCGTCCTTTGGAAAAAGGGAAAAAGCCGCTAATTGTCTCCCGAGGAAAAGCTTGGCCTTGCGGGCCATTTTATCGCCAACGCCTCGGGATGCCGTCAGCACCGCCAAAGAAACACAGCCGCCGGGCTGGGGCCCCCCGCAGCGGGGCGGCGCGCTTTGTTCATCACGCGAAAGGGAGAAGATGATTCTGGCCCGATTTGGCTGCCACGGCAGTTGACCTCTTGACCAGCAAGAGAGCAGTCAGCGGTGTCGCGAGTCTCGCGTAGTCGTCGGGTATGGAGCAGCCGAAGTGACGAAAACAGTCGTGCGCAACATCGGGCCCTCTCTTCGTCTACCGAAGGCGGCGAGACATCAGTGACACCCGTCAACTCCTCTACGTAAGCGTCACCACCGTTATTGTTGGACATTTCCGTAGGGCATCAGTATTTTATTTAATGTTCTTTTTATATTCACCGAACTTCGGTGTCAGAACGAAGCGTGCGCTGCGTCGCACCAGAGATAGTGCATCGAGTTAGTTCTCGTTATGTTTTCTTTTCATCTAGTTATTTTATTACCAGTGTTAACTCCTGCGTTGTTTATACTTGTATTGATACCTTGTCGCATGTATTTCCTCCGAGTTCCTGTCGCGCGGGTTTCTATAGTTTGAGTTCATTTATTTTGTAATTGCCTATTGCCTTGCTCGTAATTAACTGCTTTTGCTTTTCTTTCTAAGCACCTATCCGTGTCTGTCTGAGTGTGCGTCAGTCAGGACCAACACCACCACACGTGCCAACCGCACGGGTCGGCCGGCGAACTCAAAACTAAGTGTACCGCTTCGAGGCTTTTAGGGCGCCGCAGGCCTAAGCGTAAGTGGAAGCCCACGGGTCTGCCGAAACACCGCTGCTGAACGGCGTGCCTGAGCGAAGTGTGTGACATATTCTGGCGTCCGCGACAGGACTGGCCAACCGAGTGGTGGTGTCTGGGCGACTGACGTAACTCATTCAGTGCTCTAGTGTGTAACCATCCAGTTATCGCTTTGTGCTTGCGCTGCAGTGTTTAGCAATGGATAACACGGATTTAGACAGGCTGATTGAGCAGGGCAAAACCTTCAGTTTTGAAGGCAGTGAGGTATATGCTTTTGTTGAAAGAGAACGAAATAAGCGGAAAGAGGAGCGCGAGGCGGAACGCATTTGGTACAGAGAACATGCGGAACGGGAGATTTGAGCAGGAAAGAGAAAGATCGAGAATAAGAATTCAGGAAGAGAAAGAGCTTTTGTTGTTGCTGCAGCAGGCGACTCCACATTCAGGTCAGAGCTCAACATCAGAAACGTCAGGTCGCGCACATCACATCAGTCCTCATAAACTGATGCCACCTTTTAACGAGGAGCGTGACGACCTCGACGCATACCTGAGGAGATCCGAGCACGCTAGCGCAAAGTCAAAAGTGGCCCCACGAAGACTGGGCAACGGCCTTAAGCCTCTGCCTAAGTGGTGAGGCGTTGAATGTCTTTAGTAGAATGTCGGCGTCCGAGTGCACCGACTACGAGAAGTTGCGCAAGGCGCTCATGATCCGCTTCCGCCTCACCGAAGAGGGTTTTCGGGAGCGATTCCGAACAGCCAGACCAACGAACAACGAAACCTGTTCGCAGTACCTCACCCGACTAAGGAACTTTTCCGAGCGGTGGGTTGAACTATCTGGCGCGGGCAACAGCTACGAGGCTCTCTTCAAGCTGCTGTTGAAGGAGCAATTTCTGAGCGCTTGCGCAACCACCCTGCAACTTTTCCTCAAAGAAAAGACAGACGCCTCGCTAACAGACATGGTGGCGAGGGCGGAGCAGTACACCGAGGCTCACGGGTGGCAGAACTTCTCAAAGGGTGCATCTAACGGAAAAGCCCAAAACGACATTTAAGCAGCCCATCCAGAGCAGCGACGTACAGCCGCCAGCCGGAACCAAGCGGCAGCCAGAAAAAAAATATTGTTTTCGGTGCTCACGCTCAGGGCATAGCACCGAGACCTGCAGGGTGTGTAACAGCAACAAGGGGGGCACTAGAAAATCGTGTCAAGTATGTGGCAAACCAGGTCATCCCACTTGGAAGTGCTGGAAGAGAGGCACGCCGAACTTAAGCACACCGCTCAAAGAGTCAGCCGCTTCTTGCATTGAAGATGGATTCGTAGAACTGAAGAACGGTGAGAAGGTGCCGGTTGTGAATGCGGGTCTTACAGAAAGGTCCACGAAGACGGTTGATCGACTGCCTGTGGTCACTGGCTTGGTGGGAGGCGAAGAGGTACGCGTCCTCCGAGACACGGGCTGCAATACCGTCATAGTCGAAACGAGCCTGGTAAAAGAGGAAGATTTTACTGGGACAAAGGCACCAGTTTACCTCTTAGGTCGATCTGTGCGGATGTTGCCTGAAGCGTGGATAGATGTCGACACACCGTACTATTCAGGCCGACTAAAGGCGAAATGCATTGAAAGCCCGATATACGAGCTCGTGCTGGGTAACGTGGAAGGTGCCAGACCGGCCAATGACCCAGATTTGTACTGGAGACTCCCAGCAACGCAAGATGTTGCTGGCACAAACGCTTCTCAGAGCGTAAGAAAAGCAATTAAGCAGCAGTCCATAGACGACAGTCCAAGGGAAAGCCCAACTGTGCAGGAAGCACTTCAGGCAAATCCCGTTATTACGCGCTCGCAAAGCGGCAGGCAAGCGGAACAACAAAAGCTGCGGGTTCACCAAGTTTCACCATGAATTAGCCGGGAAGCACTGGTCGTGGAGCAGAAGAACGACCCGACCTTACGCTCGAGCTTCAGTAACCTGGACGTCGAAAGATGCAACAAGAACGGGGACCGCCACTTGTTCTTCACGCAAGATGGGTTGCTGCAAAGAAAATTCTTGTCCGAGTCGGGTGAAGAATTCTCCCAGGTAGTCGTCCCAGAAAAGTTGCGAGGCTCGGTAATGCAGCTAGCGCATGACAGTGCGATGGGAGGACACCAGGGGGCGAAGAAGATGCTCTCGAAGATTAGGACCGAGTTCTTCTGGCCAGTAATGCAGGCCGATATCAAGCGTTTCGTTGCGTCATGCGACATCTGCCAACGCACCGCGCCTAAGGGACACACCAGGAAGGTACCGCTGGTCAAGGTGCCAATTATTGCGACACCTTTTGAGAAGGTGGCAATTGACATAGTCGGTCCCCTGAATCCCAGATCGGCTCAGGGCAACAAGCAAATATCTTTCCTTGGACACAAGGTCAGCGCTGGAGAATTGGCCCCGCTGTCGGCAACCTTGGAAAAGATACAGAAGGCACCCCGACCGAAAACAAAACGACAGGTTCGTTCCTTCCTCGGGCTAACGGGCTACTACCGAGAGTTCATTGATGACTACGCGTCGCTGACAAGCCCGTTGTCCGACCTCACAAAGAGGGGATTTCCTCACATTGTGGAATGGGGCCAGGCCCAGGAAAATGCGTTTGTGCGGCTCAAGGAGGTCCTGACGACCGCACCCATATTGAAGCTGCCCGATTTCGAGCGACAATTTGTCCTTCGGACCGACGCATCTGACAGGGGAATTGGAGCTGTGGTCCTCCAAGAGCACGATAATGTGCTCCACCCGGTGGCCTACGCAAGCTGAAAGCTGCTGCCCAGAGAGGTAGCGTACGCCACCGTCGAGAAAGAAGCTCTTGCTCTCGTATGGGTGGTAGAAAAGTTTCAAGTTTTCCTGTATGGGCGACGGTTTGTAGTACAAACCGATCATGAGCCCCTGAAGTTCATTCAGGCGGCAAAGTCGACCATTAGCCGTGTACTCCGGTGGAGCCTTAAACTCCAACAGTACAGTTTCCGGGTACAGCACATCAAGGTCTCCGAGAATGTCGGAGCAGACTACATGAGTCGCGTCGATAACGGCGAGGCGTGATTCCGCGCCGGAATACCGGAATGCTTACACGGGAGTGCGACATAGTGAGTTATTCTTCGTAGGCTTTTGCTTTCTATAGCTCTCACGGTTGGGTCGATATATCTTTAATGATTTGTAAGCATTTCTGTTTTGTGTGTTTTGCACATGCCTTTTGCATTGTTCATATGTCGGCAGGTTATATCACACTTATCGTGGATGACTGCAGTGACATCCGTGTGTTTAAATTATACAAATTGTTGTTAATCTACTGCTTTTCATGAACTGTCGGTGTTTACTGGTTTGTGTGTGTGACCGTGAACTGGTGCGCGACATATGTGACGTCGGGCATCTTGTGCCAGTGAGTGGATCTCCATTCTTTATGCGTGATCGTCCCGTCAGAGAACTGTTGCGCGGAAGGTGCAATCGTGCACGACTTGGACACTGATGACCTTCTCGAACTCTGCGCGTATGTGATTTTTTTAAATATTGCGGAGCAATATTCTTGAGGAGGGGGCAGTGTCAGAGCCGCCAGGTGTTCTCGGCCGCCCTCGTGTCCAACTAGATAAGAGACGGCAGTGGGAATGTGCGGAGCGAGGTTCGGCGTCCTTTGGAAAAAAGGAAAAAGCCGCTAATTGCCTCCCGAGGAAAAGCTTGGCCTTGCGGGCCGTTTTATCGCCAACGCCTCGGGATGCCGCCGGCACCGCCAAAGAAACGCAGCCGCCGGGCTGGGGCCCCCCGCAGCGGGGCGGCGCTCTTTGTTCATCACGCGAAAGGGAGAAGATGATTCTGGCCCGATTTGGCTGCCACGGCAGTTGACCTCTTGACCAGCAAGAGAGCAGTCAGCGGTGTCGCGAGTCTCGCGTAGTCGTCGGGTATGGAGCAGCCGAAGTGACGAAAACAGTCGTGCACAACATCGGGCCCTCTCTTCGTCTACCGAAGCCGGCGAGACATCAGTGACACCCGTCAACTCCTCTACGTAAGCGTCACGACCGTTATGTTGGACATTTCCGTAGGGCATAAGTATTTTCATTTAATGTTCTTTTTATATTCACCGAACTTCGGTGTCAGAACGAAGCGTGCGCTGCGTCGCACCAGAGATAGTGCATCGAGTTAGTTCTCGTTATGTTTTCTTTTCATCTAGGTATTTTATTACCAGTGTTAACTCCTGCGTTGTTTATACTTGTATTGATACCTTGTCGCATGTATTTCCTCCGAGTTTCTGTCGCGCGTGTTCCTATAGTCTGAGTTCATTTATTTTGTAATTGCCTATTGCCTTGCTCGTGATTAAATGCTTTTGCTTTTGTTTCTAAGCACCTATCCGTGTCTGTCTGAGTGTGCGTCAGTCAGGACCAACACCACCACACGTGTCAACCGCACGGGTCGGCCGGCGAACTCAAAACTAAGCGTACCGCTTCGAGGCTTTTAGGGCGCCGCAGGCCTAAGCGTAAGTGGAAGCCCACGGGTCTGCCGAAACGCCGCTACTGAACGGCGTGCCTGAGCGAAGTGTGTGACAGTTGCAAGTAGCTGGCAAGAGAACACATGCATATCAGCATACTCCATAGGCTGCACCGAGCTGCACTTAACAAATGCAGTCCCGGCGGGTGTCCCCGCCATTGTGCAAAAATGTTTGCTCAGCAGAAATGCTGCCTTTCAAATTTTGAGACAACTACAAAAAAAAAGAAAGCAAGAAAACGAGTGTGCTCTGCCGAGAAGCAACCTAGCACGTGCTAAGCCAGCAGCAACTAAACATTAAAGAAAAGTGTGTGGGGAGGGGGGGGGGCGCCTCCCCTTCCGAACTGACCACCATTGTCACGGCCCCCTCCATTAACATCCATTGTGCTCATCTGCAGTTTGCAAAGAATGTGGTTCTGAACCTGCTTTTGCTGGCGTTTGCTGCCCTGGGAGGGGGAACCACGGGGAACTTTCCGCGCTCTCTCGTCGCGGCTGCATTGCTACCAACGTGGAAGGTGTACGAACAAGTTTCAACGGCTGCATGCAGTCTGTCTACGCGTTTATCGTTTATCATGTACCGCATTTATCGATCATTCAAGTTCATTGCGCGATTCCTTGGCGAGTGTACCTCCTAAGACAATGCCCATCCCAACTGTGACATCGGTTGTATATGAACACAAGCCTGTTCCTTTTGGTGAGACTACAGTGTCGTCACCGAATTTGTATTGCGGACTCACAGCTGTAGAGTGCAGAGTGGATGCCAAAATTCGGTAAGTTGCTGGCCAGTTTTCAAAATGGGACGTGGCACATTTTGTTGTGATGTTAAAGCACCGGTTCCACCTTTATATATTGGCCGCGCCTATAGTGCCGGCAGCCGGCAAAACAGACCAGCAGAATAGTTGCCGGCAGTTTATCCCTGCCGGCGCATTTCCTGTTATAGCTATTTTAAGCGTGTCCGTGGTTCGCCCGTGTCACTGGAGGGCCCGTTAACATACGTTGCCGCTTCGCGGTACGCATTCGGCGCTCTGACTATTTTGCTCGTGTCACTACTGCCAGAGCCAGGAGCGTCAGCGACGGGCGCTAGCGCGCCCGCCGCTGACACCAACGCGATTCTGTTTTAAAATAACATTACGGCTCCTTCGGAGCAGTTGTGTTAGCGTTAATAGTTCTTACAAAAAAAAATGAAACACCGAAAGAAACAAAATTTCACGAAGGGTGCGATTCGAACCACGGTTCTCCAAACCACCAGCCAGCGCGGCACGCCAACCCACTACGTCACCCAACCGTTTTTTTTTTCTTTATTGACTGAGGAATACATACATCACAACACTCTGCTGCCATAAGCTGGCGTTATTTCCTTTGCCACCGCTGCGTTTTCAGCATGCGGCTGAGATTACAACACTTTCATTTTGACAAGGGCATCCATCAACAACAGCAATTCATCATCGTATCCCAATTTCCGAAACACTTCACGGAGCTTGCTGACATTTTCAATAAAGTAAGAATTTACTGGTCTCGTATTTATGTCACAATTCCTTACAGCCATGCGGTTTCTCCAGATGCTGTGAAGGCCAAGAAGGAAGAACATGTCATAAGGTATACTGTCTTGCCCTGTGGCTAGGTAACGAATGCCATGTGGCGTTAGCGGCAATTCCTTTTTAATAGTCCTCTGCAGAATATCCCAAAGGAAAACCGCACTACAACAGTCTAGAAACACATGTTCTATAGTTTCGGGTTTCTTACAAAGTAAACAATGAGTACCCCATGGTAAATAGTGTCCTTTTTCTTCCAGCCACGTTTTGACAGGCAAGGTATTAGTATGTAGCTTAAAAAAGAATGTTTTCACTCCGCTTGGTACCATCATTCGTTTCACACACTTTAGCACATCTTTACCCTCGCATTTACTGTACAATGGACGGTACAATGGTTTTGGAAACATAATGTCTATCAAATCAGTGCTTAACTGCTTACGTGACACAGTGGCCAAATATTCTGTAGAAAAGTGATAGTTCAAAAATCTAAAAGCCACTACTACTTCACGTAGAAATTTACTCGATGCATAACCTCCACCCTCTGTTATCGATGCAACAAAGTTAGGCAAGGCATTGCTCAATCGGATTTGAATAACTGTTCTCAAGAAGGGATCTGTAGTGTCACGCAAAAACAAAAATCGGGAGACCAGTTGCTTTAAGAATAAGTTCGGTAGCGACAATCCCCCCTGGCTTAACTTATGAAACAAATTGTTTCTACTTGTTATTTCATATTGTGACTGCCACACAAACACAGCGAATACCCTGTGGAATTTCTTAAAGTTGAATCTGGAACAGATGAGGACTTGCATGAGATACCATAGCTTGCTCACCAAGAAGACTCTGCAAACGGCCGCCCGAGCAAATATGGATAGGTGATGCCCTGCCCATTTTTCAGTTTGAGTTTTCAACTCCTGCACCTTTCCATTCCATAAATCATTGGTGTCCCGATACTTGCCTAATGGTACACCAAGATAAATCCCAGGTGTGAGCGTCCACTGTATACCTTCAAAAACATGCGGTGTCGCCAGCCACCGACCATGCCACAACTCCACACACTTATTCAGGGGTGCTACCGCGTAGCGATTCCTTTTTTCGTTCCAATGCCTTTCGGCGTTACGTCACTGTTGTCGTCATCGGTGGGCGGCGACGCTTGACGTATTTCAAATTGCCCAATCGTAAGCGGCCGCTTTTTCTCCTCTTTCTCCGCCGTTCGCCGGCTTGCATAGTAATTATGTTTGGTAAGGAAGTAGTTAATAAAATTGCGGTTGCGCGCTTATTAGATGAAAATGGCTTAGTAGCATTAAAACGCAAAAGCGAAGGAAATACGAGGCAAACCAAACGCAAACACACGTGTATTTCTAGTCGTAGCCACGTTGGCGCCGTACGTGAATCCAAGATATCGCTGAGCGCGAACAAAATGGCAACCGTTTTGGGAAACAGCTGACTATGTTTTCATCGGTTATTCGTCCGTATCATTTGCAACTTTGGCGCAGAAGCGTAGTACTTTCGCCTGGGAAAAATTCTACACTCCACATTTTTCCGGGAGTGACGGAACACTGAATTGAGGTGAGCACAAACTGCTACTGCCCTGGTCTGTTGCCGCTACGTGCATTGTTTGATGTGCGAGCTTTGTTTTCCCTGCAACAGGAAGCTGTTCGGAAGACAGCTCGTCATATTATCGGACAGTAAAGTGGAGCATCGTGAACTGGCCGCGATCAAGAACTCGCAAGGTAGCGAGCGCCGTTTTACGGGGCACCCCTACGGCACAGCGTAATTTCATGAAATCTGTGATCAGCTGCAGTACGTTGCGCAAGCTACCAGCCACTGTCGTCGTCGATCCGAGAAAGCTGCTGCTGCACTCGCAAAAGTAAGTACATGCACTACATTACCTTGTTTAAATGACAGAGATTGCGAAGCTAGAAATGAGAGCACGAAAATAAAGTGTACTGGGGTGTGTGCCATAAGATTTTAACATCAATTTTTAGCACTGCTTAACTAATGTGTTGTGATGTTCAGTGATTTGTTTTATGCGCCTCACAGACGTGCGAACGTATGAAATGGTGGCTCGTGTTAATGTCTGTAAAAAGTACAACTCGGAATATACAAATGGTGCCATTTCTCTTTTTTTAATATATATAAGTCCTGCACAATAAGGGGCGCTATTTCTCGAGTTCTTTGGGAAGTAATGGTTGTCACGCGTATCTGCTATGCTCATGATATGCAGCTTGCCAAGTAGGATATTTGCCTTCTTCGCACCCATGTGCGATTTACTCATTTAACTATTGTCTACCTTGTGAAATCGGAAATTAGTTGTTTTGTTTAAAGCTGTGAACGTCAAGAAAGGAAACAGCCAGAGCTTCGATGTTGAGCTTTCCACGTGAAGTGTTCGCATTTGCTTTGCACGCATGGCTTTTGTTTGTGCTCTGTGCAATACCAAATTAGCATAGACCCCCCTTCCAGCATTGCTCGCTAGAGTCGGTCAGTACGTGTATAAGTGCAGATACATAGAGGTACAGTTGCTTACTCATTTTCACATAACCTCTGTATATGAAAGCAAAATGTGGATGTTCTGAAAAATGCAAGTGTATATGTTGGCTAAAGGTAGGCATGTTTTTATTTCTGTATATTAGTGTCCATGTAAATTTGTGGTGCTTCAGTACTGACTCACATAGCATTTGTGCATGAGCTTACAATTCTATAAACTGAGATCAAAACAGTAATGCCGTGAGGCCTCGTTAGCATCGCCTTGCACATAAATTGATTTTGATCTTTTTTTCATCCAGCACAAGGAATCCGAGAGGCCGAGCCAGCAGTAGCTGGGCGCACAGCACCTGGTGCAGGAGTTCAGGGTGACAGATGACATCGAGTGCCTGCTGCAGCAGCTTGTCTATGCCCTCACCAAGTTTACTGCCCCAGCTCAACCCCACTTCCCCTCCTTGACCTGCCTCATTAGAGTATGCATGCATAAGAGCGAAAATTTTCATTATGATACTCTTTTTTTTCTTAAAGCTACTTCATGTGCTGGTGATGCAACTTATGACAGGAAGTGCTTTTTACAGTGTTTAAGTGAAGCATTAATTCACTGTTTCAATTATACCACAATAGGGTAGGAGTGTCCAAAACACTAGGCTGTGCCAAAAGCTCACTGTGGAAGCGTAAACTTCCAGGCATCCCATCATTGTCAGGTAACATCAGACACGACGGCACACTGCAAATATGCATGTTCATTGTAAGAAAGCTGTAGGTTGTGATAACCTCTGGTTATGTTGTCCCGACTTACATGCAGAAGAATCATTTTACAAAAGAAAACTAGCTGATAAAAATTTCTTGCCTATGCACGTGCCTCTGTGGTGTAGTTGCCTGTATTTAGTCTTTATGTGTTTTTTTTACTCCTGTATCTTTCTACTTTGATTTATATGTTTAGGTTTATGCTAAAAGTTCTTTGTTGAACTACGGACAATTTCTTGTTCCTTTCTACCATTTTATGTTTATAGGATTCATACGATAATATATTGATTTACAACATAACACTAATGTGCATGTAGATCCATTTTTATCACAAGATTAGCGGAACACTTTGTTGGACTAAGTGGTATGCAATCATTTGTTTTGTGGCACTGAAAAATACAAACCACAAGAGAGTATCAGTGACCTGTCTCATGTGTGGCGCTCATCCCTTATACTCTCTTGTGGTTTGTGTATTTTGATGCCAAGGAGCAAATAATATCAAGAGATCTTGTATTTTATGCATTCAATGCGAGCTGTGATTACCTATTTTTAATCCTGTTTGAAGGCATTTTGTATGCTGCAAGGATTTCTTAGGTGCAGTATTTTCCTTTCTGGTTTATTTGTACAATCGCTGCGCAGTTCAATATGTGGATGCGTACTTAGTTTTGCTGGTGAGCAAGCCTTTTTTTGTTTTGATGCTATGCAGCTTATCAGAGGTTTCATGGTGTTACCTGTGATATCTTCTGATGCATATATCCTCGATTTTTCATCAGAGTGGAAGGTCACAGCAATGTTATGCCTGTGCACTGCAGAAATTACACACACTTAGAACACACCTTGTGTTGCATAGGCAATGTGGTGCTTGATTTTAAACATATTCATTTCAATTGTTTCGACGCTGTGTTTCATAAAAAGCAAGTAGCTGCTTTCTTTGTATGCTGTCAATTAATAGCTTAGAGTGTTTCGTAATCTCCTACAGCACACATTATGGAGCCAGTTAGTTGCTGAGAATTAATGGAAAATTGTGCAACATTGCAAGAAATCCCACTGTATTGGCCTACAACAGTTTTTTGTGCAATGCACAGTTCATGATGTGTAAGGTGGTAGTCTACACAGTAATTATATTACTGTATCAGCATTTGCAGGAGTGTTCTACTTACACAAAAACAAGAACTGTAGATGTATGCTGGAAGGAAGCGCAATGATGTTAACTTTGAGCAATTTATTTACTTGTCATTTCTACATTTATGTTGCAGGCTTGCTTCGTAAACATTGAACTTGACACACGTTACAGTCCCATTTACACAGCTGCTCTTCATGTACATTGGTCTAAATGAACTATTTGCGTTTCTCACAGCATGGTGCAGTCCCCCCCCCCCCCGCATTTCTCATTCGTAGGGCATGCGAGGACTGAATGAAATTATGGGTGCTAAATAATGAGTGCTGTTGCAAATGTTTACATTAGAGGTAGCTTGGCCTGTGCACATTTCCACTGGCAGCGGTAACTTGTACAGCACAGAAATAAAATTTTGGAATATCCTGGTTACTGACTACCACTTTTTTTTTTTGCAAATGCAGGTGGTTTTGCTAATGATCAATCAGCCTTTCTATTTTTTGTAATATAATCGCACTTCAAAGGTAGCCAGCATAGTATTTGGCATGCCGGGTAATGAATTTCGGCGGCATGTTCACCCTCTGAAGCGAGTTGCGTGATGGTTATGTGGAAGACTGGTGGGGAAAGCAGAAGCGCAGTGAATGAGACTCTTGGTCGAGCACAAGGTGTTGTGCTAGTCGCACTTTTCTGCAGCTGGTGGCTTGCAAGCTTCCGTTGGAAGTTATAAGATGAGCAGGAAGCTATGCAGAACATTATCCTGTCTTACCGAACCTAAAAATCACAGCCACAACAGTACGTTTGCCATCTGTGTAACAACAGCTTGAGCAGTGAATTTCATTCCCAGACAAATGAGAGTTTGCAAAAAAAAAAAACGAAAAAAGTTGCAATCTCGCAGAAGATACTGGACAGTTTGCATGCACATGATGACAGCTGCAACAAGCATTGAAGGGGCTTTCATATTGTGTTGCTGTGCATGACACACTGAATTGAAGCATACTGTTTCATGCATCACGTGCAACGCTCTCAAAGTTGGTGCTCTTTGTGCTGTGTACTTCCACAACCAAAAAGTCGTACATTGATTGAATAGATCGAGAAACAACAAATGCTTTGCTGGCAGCCATCACCATCACAAAAAAGCTTGCAATGTTGGTGAAAAAATCAAAATGCATTATTTTCTATTTTATGCTAGAGGTTCGTTTGTCAGAGCACTATACGCCTGCTTTTTTTTAATGGACTGCATACATAGCTTTCCAAGCGTTCCACCTTATGTAGTGGAATAGACCATTAAAAAAACTTGAAATTCAAGAACAATCCTCTCCATTCTAGTGCAAATCATGCAAAAAAAAGCCACATTTTTGCTGTACTATAATGCAAAGTACTCATTAAATACCATATTGTGTCACATCGAACATTCTAGAGGTGGCTATACATCTTTAATGACAGCATGTAAACACACCAAATGGTGCATGGTTGTGACCACGCTCTAGTACGCAGCATGTATTCTGTAGTTTAGTCTTGTGATGGAATTACTTGGAAAAAGTAAGTTTCCTTTTTGTCAAACATCTCGTACCACATTTGAACAACGTGGTGTATGGTCAGCAGAAATGATATGAATTGATTCTTTGATGCCAGTAAAATGGCCACAATATTGCAGCTACGCTTTGTTGTGCTTAATGATGTCGCAGTTGTTGCACTTTTATCTGTACTGTCCTCAAATAATGTGCATGCAGTGCCACACTTTGCAACAACGGTGTCCCACACTGTACAGTGTTCTCATATAAATACAGTGATCTCGATCCTCTGCTTTGGGGCAAGCCCCAAAGTAGGCCTTTTCAGTGCTCCCAGGGATTACCAGAGAGGAAAGGCGCTGGGGGGGGGAGGAGGAGGCGGGGGGGAATAAAGAATGCTGAGCAGGTGTTTGGGAACAATAGTATCAGTGGCCCACTGCCTGCTCCCAGGGCTACCTGTCCACATGTGTGCTCTGCTTGAGAGCATGGGGTTGGCAATGCTGAGCAACAATGGACCTTTTTTGAGGGGTGTGATGATACACCAGATACGAAGATAATGTCCAAGCAGATTTCCGAGTCCTACCACGAGGCCATGGAGTACACTTCTATGTCTATTTATTTATTTTCGAAGCTTTCTTAAGGGACGACATTGATTCACATTTGGACATCATCTGTCTTGTTACAAAGAATATACATCTAACAATAAACAGCGCGACAACAAACAACTTAAAGGAAGGAGGCACGCCTTCTCGTGGTTTATATTCTTTGGCCGATCTTTATCCTTAGAGCACGAACCAACTCTTCCAAGCTTCCGTTTTAGCGAGACACAATACCCCAAAAATGGGGCGTGTGTTTTAATGTATATTGACGGGGAAAGACAATATATTCGCTCTCCGAACGAATTGTGCACATCCCTAGTAGAGTGCAGTGTTGTCCCGTAGGCGGAACTGTTCTCATTAGCAAAGATTCTCCTTTTCATACGTCATTCGAGCGCTACGAAGACAAAGTATTCTGCTGTCAAAGCTAGAAAAATGATCGGCATTGAAGAGAAACTAAGTGTATGCGTGACCAGCGTCGACTCTTCCATCTCCACTTTATGCATATATTTATTATTTTAGAAAGGTCTTTACCTAAACTGCCGGGAATGTTACTCGATGCCTATAGGTTCTTCCCATGGTTGCGGAAACACTATTACTTTTCCTTCCGTTTCTTTTTCAAGTTGGGTGCGATATTGCTGACTGATCGTGCCTCACGAGGACAGCGAGATGTCCCTACTACGCGCAAAGAGGGCAGGCGGTACCACGCCTAACATTAAAAGTTTTAAATGCGAAGCACTTCTCAGCGAACTTCGGCGACTTTGAACGTATCTATCTATCTAGCCACCTACGATTTTGTGCTCTCCTGGCCGTTCCGCTAATGGGATGTTTACGAAAATTGGTATGCCATAACATGACTACATGACGAACATATATGACAGGTCATAACATGAAAACCATGACATGCACTTCATGAGTGGCATGATTTACATGCGAATGTCTTGGTGCTCTCCTGGCCGTTTCGTTAATGGGATGTATACGAAAACTGGTATGCCACAACATGACTTCACGTTCATCGTAGTTTAGCGCAAACGTAACAGACACAGTAAAGAATGACCACAAACAAAAAAAGCATACCTGCCAAGTTTGGAGGAACGGAATCCGCAAGATTTACTCAACGGGCGGGGGGGGGGGGGTGGTATTGCGATAGCAATTATATGCACACTCTCGGCAGCTTTTTGCAGTCGCCGGTGTTCTGTGCAACGTCCAACTCGATAGCATCGCTTACGCATCATATGTTCTACGCACGAGTAAAAGCGCGCTAGCGCTGGGGACGAACGCAGCTGAAGCAGAGATAAAACGACCCGGTCGTCTCCGTCACGCGGAAGGCACATGCGATAACATCGCTCCGCTCGCGAGGCCTCTCGTCGCTTGCTTCTCAAGCAGAGAGGAAACGCCCAGCCCGTCTTTTGTCGGGCGAAGGACCATAGAGGGCTGGTCGCACGCGCTATCTCAACAGATATAGGTGCACAACTGCATTTCCGGGAGATTTTCCTGTTACCCGTACATCCGGCAAAAACGGTCGAATTCCGGAAGTCTCCCGGGTAATCCGGGAGACTTGGCAGGTATGCAAAAGCAACAACATGACTGCATGACGAACATATATGACAGGTCACAACATGAAAATCATGATATGCGTGGCATGAGCGACATGATTTACATGCTACGTGTCTTGTTAACGGGATGTATACGAAAATTGCCATGTCACAACATATGACTGCATGGCGAACGTAAACGACAGGTCATAACATGAAAATCATGACATGCATATCATGAGCGACATGTTTTACATGCGACCGTCTTGGTGCTCTCCTGGCCGTTCTGTTAATGGGATGTATACGAAAATTGGTATGCCACAACATGACGAACGTAAATGACAGGTCATAACGTTAGAATCATGGCATACGTGTATGAGCGGCGTGGTTTACATGCCACAGTCATGATGCTCTTGCGGCCGTTTCGTTAGCTTCATATGTACCAAATTCAGTATAGCAAGACAATGCAAATCCATTTTACGTTCCTGATGCGTGCATCGCATTTCCTTGATTCCCACTGCAATTGGGACCTGGCATTTTATCTCTCGGACAACCCCGCCTCACCAGGGCGCCTACCCAATCATTGCGTAGGGCAACGTCGTCAGTAGAAAGCTCACCAGTCCCACACAGGTGCGGGGCGCGACTCCCTGGTGCCTCGTTATTGTCCGTGGCTCTGGTTGTGCACTGTTGTCTGCCTGCGACCGGGGTAAACAAGGACGCCAAGCCCCTCCGGGCAAACTCCTTCAAGTGACTGGTGTGTGAGAAGAGTAGTCAACACGTGTGCGCGGTTCATCACGACCCGACAACTTCCAGATGGTTGTAGGCTTAGCAATCCCCTCGCCAATAAGGAACACTGGGAGAGCGCGAAGCTGATGCCCAATGTACACGCTCATGTGGGGCCACCATGCAAGCGTCGCCTCTGCTTTTAAGGAGATGTTTCCGCGAACTTGCAGACAACGAACGCTCCGGCGAGATTCTCCGACCGCCGCAGCAGCCGAAAAACAGGAATACCCATGCCTCAAGTGTCCGTTTAGTGCCTTCTCCTTTCTCGCCCCCACCGACAACTGTTGGGGCGTCACACAGCAGCTGTTTGCAGGATCGTCGTGGCAATCGAGAAATATAATGGAACGCTCCTAAACTTCACTGTTTGAAATTGTGGCCGGATTCCTTCGACCCTCGCCCATTCTCACAGAAGGAAAAAAAAAAACACTGCAACCGCAGTTGAGCGAAAGCGGAGAAACGTGGAAAAAATCACTAATTTATTTACATACCTAAAATGGAGTGTTACATGAGGGGTGGGGAACATTATTATTCGATAGTTTCGATGAATGTATGCAACGATGCACGGCTGCAGTGGTGCACTGTATCGGCAGGAAGACAAATCCACACTGATAGATTGATGATCAAGAAACGCCGTAGTGGAGGGCTCCGGCAATTTCGAATTTGCACGTTAGCGGACCCTAGGTGCTAACGCGCTGCTTCCCTGCTATGAGCCGACCATGTGGTGTTCAAAATGAAAAAAAAACAAAACATTTCCTTTCAATGGGGGAAATACTGATAACTGGGGACGAGAAAAAGAATATAATTTTCCTCTTATCATATAATGAAATATCACAGTAACATTTAACCAGCAAAGCCTTTCCGCAAGACAGTCAAACGATAGCACTAGTAACTAGCGGAAACGTGTTCTTGAAAAGGAAGAGAAAAGCGTTAGTGGGGAAAATTCTACTTACGGAAAATGCACCAGAAGATAAAAATACAATTTTCCTGTCTACCTGCGCCTGAAATGATAAAAAAATCAAGCAGAAACACTTATCATCCGTACAACGTTTTCTCTAACACTCACAAGAAAGCAGTACGAAAAACCGAGCACGTGGTCTTGAAAAGGAGTAAAACCAAACCTGTTGGCTGGTTTGTTTTAGAGCAACAGAGTAACTCGCACATCTGCAGTTCAAGCACTTTATTTCAATCTGCTTCAGCAATAGTAAAACCATTTGGGGCTTCCTCTAATATTGGTAGGTGTAAAATGTTGAGGCCATGAGAGTACAGTGTCGCAAGCTCCCTGAATACGAAATATCTTCGATTTTTTACGAAATGAGCTGATATGGCGTACTCTCCGGCCACTATCCCGCGGAAGGTGCCGTGTATATACGTAGTAATATAATCGGCAGTGAGATACTCGTATGTAATCACAGTGGCCTGACGAGAGTTTATAAAAGTCGTGGCGCGGTGACCGTTTCAATATTCAAGACCTTGGCCACCTGTGTACTCACTATTGATGACCGTTTTTAAGGAATTATTTTATCAACCTGGGTTGTTATTATTCAAATATCAAAACTGCGTCTGTTCCTTCAATTCCCATTCAATTATCTTTAATGGTATGACATGCCGGTCCTTGCGGGAATAAAAATTATCCCTCTATAACCTCCGGCCTTGTCTCACGTGTAATCGTATTTAAATGAGCACTCACCTCAAAGCCGCTTTTGTTGGATAAAGACAAAAAAGTTTACTTACCAAACAGTGCCACTTCTGATGGTACTTAAAAATAAAACTATGAGTAGGTAGTCGCCGGAACTGCTGGAGTAACATCGAAATGTGCCTGCGTAACCACTGCCTGTTTAGGGCCATAAAGCAGAAATGCTTCTCAGACGGAACACCTGAACAATATTACAGAAGTTCAGCGTACATTTAGGGTACATGATCGAGGGTTATCGGGCGCCTGTTCGTGAATGCCGAACTCAGCCAAAGCAGCAATTGGGTGGCCCTGAAAAGGGCCGTTCAGAGCCGAAGACTTCAGGGCGGCAGCTGTGCAAAAGCACATGCCGCGATGAACAGGTCGTAGTCGATGCACTCAGGTTTCCCCAATGCACCCAACAGCGATCCAAGGGAGTCCTGGGCTATGTTGTGTCCGGCGTACTGCAGAGCGCTGCAGAGGGCGGCCGCAGGAATCCCACCGGACACCTCGAACAAGTCGTAGACCGTCGACCACCGCACGATCGCGTGGCAGGAGACGGCCACAACTTGCACGGGGTCGGTGATTCCGGTGGTCACGACCGACCTCATGACAGCGGCCGCCGCCAGCGGAGAAACTGGACGTTGCCAGGGCCACCTCTTGAGCTGGGACAGGATCTCGTTGAGTACCTCGGAAGACATCGCTCTACCATACATGGATGGGCAATCGAATGACAAGCTGGGAACGTCGCAGTCCTTATATACAAGGGCCGGCAGTGTCCAGCTGACACCATCCAATGAAAGTTTGACTTTTTCTACCTTCTCTCTTTCTGGGCCACAGAGTTCTCTCCCCCTTGAAAATACTGGAAGAGAGCTTGTGACTGCGGCCCCCCTCGTTGCTTCCAGGTCTGTACCAACCTCCTCTCTCTTTTTACATCAGGAAATTTTTTTCTGCTTGAAAGGGAGTTTGTCTCTGGGGCCGCCATATTCCTTTTCCCTATGTGTTCTTTTGAAAAGACGAACCCTCTTTGTGTACTGTAGGAGATGGGACTAAGTGTCTTGGGAAGGGAGAGGAGGGGCTTGGCTGGTCCCCACAGGTTCGCTATTGTGTGTGTACGGGGGGGGGGGGGTCGACTTTCCTTTCACGAGATTATCCACATTGAACTCCCACAAGTTGCCTTGGGGCCACTGCAGATGTTTTTCATGAGGATGACTATGCCATGAAAAGCATGTTGTCAGGGAAGGCATGGAACACTGCCATATTGGGATGTAAAGTGCAGTGAAAAGCTGGGGTTGTCTGTTTCGTTTCCTTTGTTTGTGCCTGTGCAGGCTGTTTTATTGTGTAGACTTACCAACCTGGCAATCTTGCTAGTACAAACACACTGAAGTGCTCCTTGGGGGGTCACGCATATTTAGCAGTCCAGCAGCTGCTATGACAGCACCAGGGAGCTTTTTCTCAATAGGTGTACACTCTACTTCATACATCAAGTGCAGTGCTGGAGGCTAGGCAAGTATTACCTGAAAAAAAAAAAGAAACGGAGCGGTGTGTCACTCTGATAAACAAACGACAAATGGGAAATGCAAAGTGGGGTATTTCGGTTGTTTCCCAAGCAATACGAGCTTGGTTTGTCAAGCTGATGAGAAGTGCACTAAATTTGAGCTGCCAGTGAGGCATTCGTTGTTGGCACTTGTTCTATACGATCCTCCTATGCTCTGCGTTTAGCAGAGAAGTTGAACAAGGTAACCGTAATTTGACTGTAAGCCTGCCGTTTCTAACAGCCAAGTTGTATAATCTAGCCGTAAACTGTCAGTCACCTCGAAATACCACATAACGTTGCGTGACGAGAAATTGGCGGGAACACGCCAGGTGACATTGCGCTACGTGATTTTGGGGGAAGCACGTCACGTGATACTGGGTTATACCCCTGTCACAGGGGCACTTTCAAGGTCCTTTCAACTAAAGCTTCTTTACTTGAAAGGAGCGGGCGAGCTGTCACACGGGCGCGCGGAGGGAACATTAGTTGAAAGGAGCTTCGAGCTGAGGTAGTCCGCGCTTGTCCCTTTGGGCTGTAAAGGCCTATGCTCGTTCGCAGTTGGCAGAGGGCAGAAAAACATGTTATACCTTGGAGCCAGTCCAAAGAGCTTTTATTTAACAAAAAGCGCGTTTCACGGTATCTTAGAAGTTTTAAACCCTAAAAGCTCTGCTGATAGACACAGTTTGTCATATTTCTCCGGAAAATTGCACAGCTTGAGGGCAGGTGCACTGTAGAGGTGACCTTGTGGTCAGGTGCTGGGGTGGTGTGGCTAGCTGTTCCTGGGTGTCAAGATTTTGTCTGCTGTAGGCCGAGGTGTCTGGCATATCTTTTTCGCCCCAACCGCCGGCGACACATTTTTCATCCGCACATTCGTGAACATGCGTCATGTGTCGGTGCATTTGTAGCTGTTGGGCAAACGTCAGCTAAGTATTTGAATGTTGTTATCGGCGTAAGGTGATACCACAAAGCATTTTTTTCCTTCAGAAGGTTCGGCACATGGCGCTAAGCTGGGCGCTGCGATGAATATTTGATCCTCACATGCTGAGTGCCTCGTCGCACATGTTTGGAGACGTTGCGATTGAAAAACGATCAAGAAGAGCAACAAAAACGGACTCGAAGCACACTTATCCGGCAAAGTACGGTGTACACAGCGGCGCACTGCTATACCACTACATCCGTGTTTGGCGAAATTTTCCCCTACATTTAGGTGTTCACTTTGTTTTAGCGGTGTCCAAAAACAAAAAAAATGATAAGAAAAAAAATGCACGCACAACTAATTTATGGGGGCATCGGTGCCATATTATTTTTCTCATTTAGGAGCCATAGGAGCGCCAAGCGTACGTTGTGGCTTTTGTTAAAAGCTTCAACGGAAACCGTGTAGCACCGACTCAGCTCCCTTGAGCTAATGTTCCTTGGAAGTCGCTATGCTCCTTTACCTCAAAGGAGCTTTGGTATGCCCGTGAGACTGGGGTGTTACTTGATCTCAAGGAACATATCGCGTGACATTGCGTTACGTGATGTGTTCCAGCAAAAATCATCATCATTTATTAACCCCTAAAGGCCCCTGCTGGGGTATTGCATAAGGGGGGAGCATACATAAGAGAAAAGGAAACGTTCAGACAGTCAATAATTAAGCAAATACAATAAAAGTAACAATTACAAAGGAACAAGGTGAAGTTCCAAGACAGTCAAAAATACACAGGAAGAATAATGCGCCCGAAACAAAACAACAAAAAACTCAGAATACGTTACGCATCAGCACTCAATAAATTAGTTAGTACGTTTCGAAATTTGATGGGGTCATGTTGAGTTACAACAAGATCTGGTAAGCTATTCCATTCTGCAATGGCTAATGGCAAGAAAGAGTTGTTGAAGGAATTAGTAGAGCCGTGGATTCCTTGAATACTGAGGGAGTTTGACAGGCGGCGTGAAGTGAAATCGAGTTAAAAATGTCACGTGCCACCGTTCCGCCAAAATCACCTCAAGCAATAATACGCGACAGCTGGCGGCAACGGCTTCATACCCCTGACACACGGGCGCTCTAAAGACCTTTAGGTAAAGGGACACCGGAAAGGTGTTGACGCCCAGTGACACACGACAAAGGAGTATCTCCTTCCCGGCAAAGTTCCTTTGCAGAAAGGTCGATCGGCGATCTACTTTTTGAGCGTCAAGGGCGAACTCTCGTCGACAGCATGCACGACCCGTAAACGGGAGAGAACTTTTCACAAAATTACAACACCCCGCAAGTATTTTCTTGCCTCGCATATAAGCTGTAACCTTTAGCGGGAATGAGATTTGACGGGCTGCGTAGGTTTATTTTTACCTCACTCTACAACGCTCACAGTGCCGCCGTTCGGGATTCCGGCCGTGTCATTTGCTTCTTCGTCGGGGCAGGGATTGAGCGTGAAACGAACAATCAACATTATAATCCATCAGCAATAAAAACGAAATTTTTACGTTCCGGAATGTGTAAAGGCAATGTAATGCGGAACATTTAAGAGTGTTGACTATCTTGCTGCTTTAATAAGCAGCGCCATTTTCTTGCCGCGTTCATCTTAGAAACAGCCAAAAGAAGTTCACGTGTTGCCGTATGTCATCGGCGCAACAACTTTCTGCAGATAGTCCTTGAGTGTAGAAAAGGGGGTTCACTACAAAGGACTTTACTTTTGCCCGTCTGTCAGGGGTATCACTTTCGGCGGGTCGCTTCCACTCCAGAAGAGTAACCTATAGCCTCCCTTGGTTGGTCGGCTTCGCTGCCGGAGACGATGTGAAGACGCGGAGAAACGCCACGTGACAAATAAAAGAAGCCGCCAAGGGCGCCGCATATGGGATGGGATTAAAGCAATGTTTGAGCACGAACAACGTTTGTGTTTCTCCTGTGTCTTACGAGTACGTTCTTTCATGTTAAGAAAAAAACACATACACACATGGTGCGTGAGGGATAATGCAGGCACCAGACTACCGCACGCCATGTTCTCGCGCTTACAACGTGTGTTTGCTGGTATGCCCTAAGGCTGCAGTGCCACAGACGTGGACACTGTCGTCCAGCGACATAAGCTCTCAATGAAGACAACATTGGGTCAACGGCGCCGTAGTTGTGCTACGGCAATGCGTAAATCAATAATAATTAAAGAATCAGTTGTGAAACTCAGCTCCGGCGGACGCATAAGACCGATACAGCAGGATCTTCTACCTGCGGAACGCGATTCCCCAACCATGTTTACCTTTATTTCTTAGTTTTTCGGGCCACATAAGTTAACGCGCAGCTCGAGGCCTTGACTTAACTATTCTTTGCCACGGCGATCGCGTCTGTGTAGATTCCGCTACAGAGGTAAGAAGATTTCAACAGCGGAGGTGTTCACGTTTCAGAAAAAACCGTGCCTATAGTGCCGTTCGGAGTGAAGAGGGTTGTTCATTACAAGCGCCTATAAAGACTAAATGCGCGCTTTCAAATGATCTGGAGTGCCCTAATTTGATCAGATTTACGCGGGATTCGGAACACAGTTTTCTTTTTTTATTATATGGAGCAAATGTCGCGGAGAGATTTCTACTAAGTTCATAATTTTTTCCAGAAATCAGAGGCGAAAAGTGGCACTATTTCACGTCTCGCTCTTTCTTGTCGTCTCCTACAGAAAATAGATAAGCTGACTGCCTAATGTCTTCCACAACAATTCCTCCCTTTACATTTCCTTATTATCGCACCCTATTGTTCATGGCTGTAAGGTATCTGGTTTGCATTTTCGAGGCTCCGAAACCGCTGTGTATCTTTATTGGTGTTATTAAAATTCGCACAAACATTGGTGGTACGGAAGGGCTCCACCTCAAACACGTGATTATAGTAACCTGGTGTCACAGTAATCGGCAGCCTTACACATGACCGCCAACTTCTCATGCGAGTGTATTCTTGAGCGGTTTCTCCTACGGAACTGAGAAACTATAAAGACACCGTGACTGAGTTACTAGAAGCATTGGTTTTGGGTATGTTTGAAATTCTTGGGCTGTGTTAATATGTCAGATCCGCTTTTTGCGCTTTCACGCCTCGGAACCAAGTTCCCAGAACAAGGGAACCTGGCTGGTGTGGGGAGAGTTTTTGGCTACCAGCTGCACCTCCCAACAGGCTGTCCAGATCCTCATGAATTACCATCTGTTCGAAGCTATAAGTAGGCCTTTTCAGTGCTGCCAGGAATTACCAGAGAGGAAAGAAAGGCGCTGGGGGTAGGGGGGGGGGAGGAGGCGTGGGGGAATGAATAATGCTGAGCAGGTGTTTGGGAACAATAGTATCAGTGGCGCCCTGCCTGCTCCCAGGGCTACCTGTCCACATGTGTGCTCTGCTTGAGAGCATGGGGTTGGCAATGCTGAGCAACAATGGACCTTTTTTGAGGGGTGTGATGATACACCAGATACGAAGATAATGTCCAAGCAGATTTCGGAGTCCTACCAGGAGGCCATGGAGTACACTTCTATGTCTATTTATTTATTTTCGAAGCTTTCTTAAGGGACGACATTGATTCACATTCGGACATCATCTGTCTTGTTACAAAGAATATACATCTAACAATAAACAGCGCGACAACAAACAACTTAAAGGAAGGAGACACGCCTTTTCGTGGTTTATATTTTTTGGCCGATGTTTATCCTTAGAGCACGAACCAACTCTTCCAAGCTTCCGTTTTAGCTAGACACAATACCCCAAAAATGGGGCGTGTGTTTTAGTGTATATTGACGGGGAAAGACAATATATTCGCTCTCCGAACGAATTGTGCACATCCCTACTAGAGTGCAGTGTTGTCCCGTAGGCTGAACTGTTCTCATAAGCAAAGATTCTCCTTTTCATACGTCATTCGAGCGCTACGAAGACAAAGTATTCTGCTGTCAAAGCTAGAAAAATGATCGGCATTGAAGAGAAACTAAGTGTATGCGTGACCAGCGTCGACTCTTCCATCTCCACTTTATGCATATATTTATTATTTTAGAAAGATCTTTACCTAAACTGCCGGGAATGTTACTCGATGCCTATAGGTTCTTCCCATGGTTGCGGAAACACTATTACTTTTCCTTCCGTTTCTTTTTCAAGTGGGGTGCGATATTGCTGACTGATCGTGCCTCACGAGGACAGCGAGATGTCCCTACTACGCGCAAAGAGGGCAGGCGGTACCACGCCTAACTTTAAAAGTTTTAAATGCAAAGCACTTCTCAGCGAACTTCGGCGACTTTGAGCGTATCTATCTATCTAGGCACCTATGATTTTGTGCTCTCCTGGCCGTTCCGCTAATGGGATGTTTACGAAAATTGGTATGCCATAACATGACTACATGACGAACATATATGACAGGTCATAACATGAAAACCATGACATGCACTACATGAGTGGCATGATTTACATGCGAATGTCTTGGTGCTCTCCTGGCCGTTTCGTTAATGGGATGTATACGAAAACTGGTATGCCACAACATGACTTCACGTTCATCGTAGTTTAGCGCGAACGTAACAGACACAGTAAAGAATGACCACAAACAAAAAAAGCATACCTGCCAATTTTGGAGGAACGGAATCCGCAAGATTTACTCAACCGGCGGGGGGGGGGGGGTATTGCGATAGCAATTATATGCACACTCTCGGCAGCTTTTTGCAGTCGCCGGTGTTCTGTGCAACGTCCAACTCGATAGTATCGCTTACGCATCATATGTTCTACGGACGAGTAAAAGCGCGCTAGCGCTGGGGACGAACGCAGCTGAAGCAGAGATAAAACTACCCGGTCGTCTCCGTCACGCGGAAGGCACATGCGATAACATCGCTCCGCTCGCGAGGCCTCTCGTCGCTTGCTTCTCAAGCAGAGAGGAAACGCCCAGCCCGTCTTTTGTCGGGCGAAGGACCATAGAGGGCTGGTCGCACGCGCTATCTCAACAGATATAGGTGCACAACTGCATTTCCGGGAGATTTTCCTGTTACCCGTACATCCGGCAAAAACGGTCGAATTCCGGAAGTCTCCCGGGTAATCCGGGAGACATGGCAGGTATGCAAAAGCAACAACATGACTGCATGACGAACATATATGACAGGTCACAACATGAAAATCATGATATGCGTGGCATGAGCGACATGATTTACATGCTACGTGTCTTGTTAACGGGATGTATACGAAAATTGCCATGTCACAACATATGACTGCATGGCGAACGTAAACGACAGGTCATAACACGAAAATCATGACATGCATATCATGAGCGACATGTTTTACATGCAACCGTCTTGGTGCTCTCCTGGCCGTTCTGTTAATGGGATGTATACGAAAATTGTTATGCCACAACATGACGAACGTAAATGACAGGTCATAACGTTAGAATCATGGCATACGTGTATGAGCGGCATGGTTTACATGCCACAGTCATGATGCTCTTGCGGCCGTTTCGTTAGCTTCATATGTACCAAATTCAGTATAGCAAGACAATGCAAATCCATTTTACGTTCCTGATGCGTGCATCGCATTTCCTTGATTCCCACTGCAATTGGGACCTGCCATTTTATCTCTCGGACAACCCCGCCTCACCAGGGCGTCTACCCAATCGTTGTGTAGGGCAACATCCTGAGTAGAAAGCTCACCAGTCCCACACAGGTGCGGGGCGCGACTCCCTGGTGCCTGGTTATTGTCCCTGGCTCTGGTTGTGCACTGTTGTCTGCATGCGAGGGGGGTAAACAAGGACACCAAGCCCCTCCAGGCAAACTCCTTCAAGTGACAGGTGTGTGAGAAGAGTGGTCAACACCTGTGCGCGGTTCATCAGGACCCCACACCTTCCAGATGGTTGTAGGCTTAGCAATCCCGTCGCAAATAAGGAACACTGGGACACCACCAAGCTGATGGCCAATGTACACCCTCATGTGGGGCCACCATCCAAGCGTCGCCTCTGCTTTTAAGGAGATGTTTCCGCGAACTTGCAGACAACGAACGCTCCGGCGAGATTCTCCGACCAGCGGAGCAGCGGAAAAACAGGAATACCCATGCCTCAAATGTCTGTTTAGAGCCTTCTCCTTTCTCGCCCCCACCGACAACTGTTGGGGCGTCACACAGCAGCTGTTTGCAGGATCGTCGTGGCAATCGAGAAATATAATGGAACGCTCCTAAACTTCACTGTTTGAAATTGTGGCCGGATTCCTTCGACCCTCGCCCATTCTCACAGAAGGAAAAAAAAAACACTCCAACCGCAGTTGAGCGAAAGCGGAGAAACGTGGAAAAAATCACTAATTTATTTACATACCTAAAATGGAGTGTTACATGAGGGGTGGGGAACATTATTATTCGATAGTTTCGATGAATGTATGCAACGATGCACGGCTGCAGTGGTGCACTGTATCGGCAGGAAGACAAATCCACACTGATCGATTGATGATCAAGAAACGCCGTAGTGGAGGGCTCCGGCAATTTCGAATTTGCACGTTAGCGGACCCTAGGTGCTAACGCGCTGCTTCCCTGCTATGAGCCGACCATGTGGTGTTCAAATGAAAAAAAAACAAAACATTTCCTTTCTATGGGGGAAATACTGATAACTGGGGACGAGAAAAAAATATAATTTTCCTCTTATCAGATAAAGAAATATCACAGTAACATTTAACCAGCAAAGCCTTTCCGCAACACACTCAAACGATAGCACTAGTAACTAGCGGAAACGTGTTCTTGAAAAGGAAGAGAAAACCGTTAGTGGGGAAAATTCTACTTACGGAAAATGCACCAGAAGATAAAAATACAATTTTCCTGTCTACCTGCGCCTGAAATGATAAAAAAATCAAGCAGAAACACTTATCATCCGTACAACGTTTTCTCTAACACTCACAAGATAGCAGTACGAAAAACCGAGCACGTGGTCTTGAAAAGGAGTAAAACCAAACCTGTTGGCTGGTTTGTTTTAGAGCAACAGAGTAACTCGCACATCTGCAGTTCAAGCACTTTATTTAAATCTGCTTCAGCAATAGTAAAACCATTTCGGGCTTCCTCTAATATTGGTAGGTGTAAAATGTTGAGGCCATGAGAGTACAGTGTCGCAAGCTCCCTGAATACGAAATATCTTCGATTTTTTACGAAATGAGCTGATATGGCGTACTCTCCGGCCACTATCCCGCGGAAGGTGCCGTGTATATACGTAGTAATATAATCGGCAGTGAGATACTCGTATGTAAGCTCAGTGGCCTGACGAGAGTTTATAAAAGTCGTGGCGCGGTGACCGTTTCAATATTCAAGACCTTGGCCACCTGTGTACTCACTATTGATGACCGTTTTTAAGGAATTATTTTATCAACCTGGGTTGTTATTATTCAAATATCAAAACGGCGTCTGTTCCTTCAGTTCCCATTCAATTATCTTTAATGGTATGACATGCCGGTCCTTGCGGGAATAAAAATTATCCCTCTATAACCTCCGGCCTTGTCTCACGTGTAATCGTATTTAAATGAGCACTCACCTCAAAGCCGCTTTTGTTGGATAAAGACAAAAAAGTTTACTTACCAAACAGCTGCCACTTCTGATGGTACTTAAAAATAAAACTATGAGTAGGTAGTCGCCGGAACTGCTGGAGTAACATCGAAATGTGCCTGCGTAACCACTGCCTGTTTAGGGCCATAAAGCAGAAATGCTTCTCAGACGGAACACCTGAACAATATTACAGAAGTTCAGCGTACATTTAGGGTACATGATCGAGGGTTATCGGGCGCCTGTTCGTGAATGCCGAACTCAGCCAAAGCAGCAATTGGGTGGCCCTGAAAAGGGCCGTTCAGAGCCGAAGACTTCAGGGCGGCAGCTGTGCAAAAGCACATGCCGCGATGAACAGGTCGTAGTCGATGCACTCAGGTTTCCCCAATGCACCCAACAGCGATCCAAGGGAGTCCTGGGCTATGTTGTGTCCGGCGTACTGCAGAGCGCTGCAGAGGGCGGCCGCAGGAATCCCACCGGACACCTCGAACAAGTCGTAGACCGTCGACCACCGCACGATCGCGTGGCAGGAGACGGCCACAACTTGCACGGGGTCGGTGATTCCGGTGGTCACGACCGACCTCATGACAGCGGCCGCCGCCAGCGGAGAAACTGGACGTTGCCAGGGCCACCTCTTGAGCTGGGACAGGATCTCGTTGAGTACCTCGGAAGACATCGCTCTACCATACATGGATGGGCAATCGAATGACAAGCTGGGAACGTCCCAGTCCTTATATACAAGGGCCGGCAGTGTCCAGCTGACACCATCCAATGAAAGTTTGACTTTTTCTACCTTCTCTCTTTCTGTGCCACAAAGTTCTCTCCCCTTGAAAATACTGGAAGAGAGCTTGTGACTGCGGCCCCCCTCGTTGCTTCCAGGTCTGTACCAACCTCCTCTCTCTTTTTACATCAGGAAATTTTTTTCTGCTTGAAAGGGAGTTTGTCTCTGGGGCCACCATATTCCTTTTCCCTATGTGTTCTTTTGAAAAGACCAAGGCTCTTTGTGTACTGTAGGAGATGGGACTAAGTGTCTTGGTAAGGGAGAGGAGGGGCTTAGCTGGTCCCCACAGGTTCGCTATTGTGTGTGTACGGGGGGGGGGGGGGGTCGACTTGCCTTTCACAGCAGATTATCCACATTGAACTCCCACAAGTTGCCTTGGGGCCACTGCAGATGTTTTTCATGAGGATGACTATGCCATGAAAAGCATGTTGTCAGGGAAGGCATGGAACACTGCCATATTGGGATGTAAAGTGCAGTGAAAAGCTCGGGTTGTCTGTTTCGTTTCCTTTGTTTGTGCCTGTGCAGGCTGTTTTATTGTGTAGACTTACCAACCTGGCACTCTTGCTAGTACAAACACACTGAAGTGCTCCTTGGGGGGTCACGCCTATTTAGCAGTCCAGCAGCTGCTATGACAGCACCAGGGAGCTTTTTCTCAACAGGTGTACTCTCTACTTCATACATCAAGTGCAGTGCTGGAGGGTAGGCAAGTATTACCTGAAAAAAAAAAAGAAACGGAGCCGTGTTTCACTCTGATAAACAAACGACAAATGGGAAATGCAAAGTGGGGTATTTCGGTTGTTTCCCAAGCAATACGAGCTTGGTTTGTCAAGCTGATGAGAAGTGCACTAAATTTGAGCTGCCAGTGAGGCATTCGTTGTTGGCACTTGTTCTACACGATCCTCCTATGCTCTGCGTTTAGCAGAGAAGCTGAACAAGGTAACCGTAATTTGACTGTAAGCCTGCCATTTCTAACAGCCAAGCTGTATAATCTAGCCGTAAACTGTCAGTGATCACGAAATACCACATAACGTTGCGTGACGAGAAATTGGCGGGAACACGCCAGGTGACATTGCGCTACGTGATTTTGGGGGAAGCACGTCACGTGATACTGGGTTATACCCCTCTCACACAGGCACTTTCAAGGTCCTTTGAACTAAAGCTTCTTTATTGAAAGGAGCAGGCGAGCTGTCACACGGGCGCGCCGAGGGAACATTAGTTGAAAGGAGCTTCTTGCTGAAGTAGTCCGCTCTTGTCCCTTGGGGCTGTAAAGGCCTACTGTGGTTCGCAGGTGGCAGACCGCAGAAAAACATGTTATACCTTGGAGCCAGTCCAACGAGCTTTTATTTAACAAAAAGCGCGTTTCACGGTATCTTAGAAGTTTTAAACCCTAAAAGCTATGCTGATAGACACAGTTTGTCATATTTCTCCGGAAAATTGCACAGCTTGAGGGCAGGTGCACTGTAGAGGTGACCTTGTGGTCAGGTGCTGGGGTGGTGTGGCTAGCTGTTCCTGGGTGTCAAGATTTTGACTGCTGTAGGCCGAGGTGTCTGGCATATCTTTTCGCCCAACCGCCGGCGACACATTTTTCATCCGCACATTCGTGAACATGCGTCATGTGTCGGTGCATTTGTAGCTGTTGGGCAAACGTCAGCTAAGTATTTGAATGTTGTTATCGGCGTAAGGTGATACCACAAAGCATTTTTTTCCTTCAGAAGGTTCGGCACATGGCGCTAAGCTGGGCGCTGCGATGAATATTTGATCTTCACATGCTGAGTGCCTCGTCCCACATGTTTGGAGACGTTGCGATTGAAAAACGATCAAGAAGAGCAACAAAAACGGACTCGAAGCACACTTATCCGGCAAAGTACGGTGTACACAGCGGCGCACTGCTATACCACTACATCCGTGTTTGGCGAAATTTTCCCCTACATTTAGGTGTTCACTTTGTTTTGGCGGTGTCCAAAACCAAAAAAAAAATGATAAGAAAAAAAATGCACGCACAACTAATTTATGGGGGCATCGGTGCCATATTATTTTTCTCATTTAGGAGCCATAGGAGCGCCAAGCGTACGTTGTGGCTTTTGTTAAAAGCTTCAACGGAAACCGTGTAGCACCGACTCAGCTCCCTTGAGCTAATGTTCCTTGGAAGTCGCTATGCTCCTTTACCTCAAAGGAGCTTTGGTATGCCCGTGAGACCGGGGTGTTACTTGATCTCAAGGAACATATCGCGTGAAATTGCGTTACGTGATGTGTTCCAGCAAAAATCATCATCATTTATTAACCCCTAAAGGCCCCTGCTGGGGTATTGCATAAGGGGGGAGCATACATAAGAGAAAAGGAAACGTTCAGACAGTCAATAATTAAGCAAATACAATAAAAGTAACAATTACAAAGGAACAAGGTGAAGTTCCAAGACTGTCAAAAATACACAGGAAGAATAATGCGCCCGTAACAAAACAACAAAAAACTCAGAATACGTTACGCATCAGCACTCAATAAATTAGTTAGTACGTTTCGAAATTTGATGGGGTCATGTTGAGTTACAACAAGATCTGGTAAGCTATTCCATTCTGCAATGGCTAATGGCAAGAAAGAGTTGTTGAAGGAATTAGTAGAGCCGTGGATTCCTTGAATACTGAGGGAGTTTGACAGGCGGCGTGAAGTGAAATCGAGTTAAAAATGTCACGTGCCACCGTTCCGCCAAAATCACCTCAAGCAATAATACGCGACAGCTGGCGGCAACGCCTTCATACCCCTGACACACGGGCACTTTAAAGACCTTTAGGTAAAGGGACACCGGAAAGGTGTTGACGCCCAGTGACACACGACAAAGGAGTATCTCCTTCCCGGCAAAGTTCCTTTGCAGAAAGGTCCATCGGCGATCTACTTTTTGAGCGTCAAGGGCGAACTCTCGTCGACAGCATGCACGACCCGTAAACGGGAGAGAACTTTTCACAAAATTACAACACCCCACAAGTATTTTCTTCCCTCGCATATAAGCTGTAACGATTTGACGGGCTGCGCAGGTTTATTTTTACCTCACTCTACAACGCTCACAGTGCCGCTGTTCGGGATTCCGGCCGTGTCATTTGCTTCTTCGTCGGGGCAGGGATTGAGCGTGAAACGAACAATCAACATTATAATCCATCACCAATAAAAACGAAATTTTTACGTTCCGGAATGTCTAAAGGCAATGTAATGCGGAACATTTTAAGAGTGTTGACTATCTTGCTGCTTTAATAAACAGAGCCATTTTCTTGCGGCGTTCATCTTAGAAACAGCCTAAAGAAGTTCACGTGTTGCCGTATGTCATCGGCGCAACAACTTTCTGCAGATAGTCCTTGAGTGTAGAAAAGGGGGTTCACTACAAAGGACTTTACTTTTGCCCGTCTGTCAGGGGTACCACTTTAGGCGGGTGTCACGAGTTTGTGTGGGAGGATCTCGGGAGCGCTTGCTCCGATGGATTGAGAGAGAGTGACGGAGGCGAGAGGCGTGAAGCGTTAACAAAAAGCAAAGACGTTACTTTATGAAAAGGAACACAAAGACATGAAATAGATGAACAAACATCACACCGCACACCAAAAAAGAACCAGGGAAAAACAAACTAAGTTAACAACCTATCATAGCCTACAAACCCTCCGCGTTGGGCGCAGTTCCAACGGGAGTCTCTCAACACTGTGTCCGCGGCCGTTGCTCACGCTGAAGTAGGATACGCTTACATTGAATTCGTTGCGGTGCGGTTCGAAGTCGGTGATCTCTCGGTGGGTCGTGTCCCGTCGCTGTCGTCGAAGATGCTGCTGATGGTGGCCACCGCTCATGCAAGGTCCGTCCTTATCCGCCGCCTTGCTTCGCCTGTGATGTGGCGAGTCACCGCTTAGGCCTAGCCCAGCCTAGGCCTCCTCAAAAGTGATGTCCGGTCTCCAACCAAGACCGACCCTCTGTGGCGATTCTTCTGCCGGTCGTCCCGTTCTGCCGGCGAAGGTGGAGCGCTGCGGGTACGCCGGGAACTGCTGAAGTTCGGCCGCTGCCACTCCGAAGTCCGTGCTCGATCGTAGGCCAGATCGACGGCACCCCGGAGCCCGACGCCCTCGTCTCCTCGTCACCAGACCGTAGCTGGCCAGACACCCTTCGTCGACTGGTGCCGCGCAGAGAATGCCACCTCAGCCTTCTCGATCACCGATCTCTCCTCGGGTCGCGTGCCGCGAGCCCGCTGACATCCAATTATGAACACCGACGTGTCCACTGCGCGTGCTTTCCCGCGCCACTTCGCCGATCTCTCCATTTCGTCTGCTAGCCTTGTGTTTGTGGGCCGCTCTTACTCATGACAGCGGGTCGCTTCCACTCCAGAAGAGTAACGTATAGCCTCCCTTGGTTGGTCGGCTTCGCTGCCGGCGACGATGTGAAGACGCGGATAAAGGCTACGTGACAAATAAAAAAAGCCGCCAAGAGCGCTGCATATGGGATGGGATTAAAGCTATGTCTGAGCACGAACAACGTTTGTGTTTCTCCTGTGGCTTACGATTATGTTCTTTCATGTTAAGAAAAAAACACATACACACATGGTGCGTGAGGCATAATGCAGGCACCAGACTCTACCGCACGCCATGTTCTCGCGCTTACAACGTGTGTTTGCTGGTATGCCCTAAGGCTGCAGTGCCACAGACGTGGACACTGTCGTCCAGCGACATAAGCTCTCAATGAAGACAACATTGGGTCAACGGCGCCGTAGTTGTGCTACGGCAATGCGTAAATCAATAATAATTAAAGAATCAGTTGTGAAACTCAGCTCCGGCGGACGCATAAGACCGATACAGCAGGATCTTCTACCTGCGGAACGCGATTCCCCAACCATGTTTACCTTTATTTCTTAGTTTTTCGGGCCACATAAGTTAACGCGCAACTCGAGGCCTTGCCTTAACTATTCTTTGCCACGGCGATCGTGTCTGTGTAGATGCCGCTACAGAGGTAAGAAGATTTCAACAGCGGAGGTGTTCATGTTTCAGATAAAACCGTGCCTATAGTGCCGTTCGGAGTGAAGAGGGTTGTTCATTACAAGCGCCTATAAAGACTAAATGCGCGCTTTCAAATGATCTGGAGTGCCCTAATTTGATGAGATTTACGCGGGATTCGGAACACAGTTTTCTTTTTTTATTATATGGAGCAAATGTCGCGGAGAGATTTCTGCTAAGTTCATAATTTTTTCCAGAAATCAGAGGCGAAAAGTGGCGCTATTTCACGTCTCGCTCTTTCTTGTCGTCTCCTACAGAAAATAGATAAGCTGACTGCCTAATGTCTTCCACAAGAATTCCTCCCTTTACATTTCCTTATTATCGCACCCTATTGTTCATGGCTGTAAGGTATCTGGTTTGCATTTTCGAGGCTCCGAAACCGCTGTGTATCTTTATTGGTGTTATTAAAATTCGCACAAACATTGGTGGTACGGAAGGGCTCCACCTCAAACACGTGATTATAGTAACCTGGTGTCACAGTAATCGGCAGCATTACACATGACCGCCAACTTGTCATGCTAGTGTATTCTTGAGGGGTTTCTCCTACCGAACTGAGAAACTATAAAGACACCGTGACTGAGTTACTAGAAGCATTGGTTTTGGGTATGTTTGAAATTCTTGGGCTGTGTTAATATGTCAGATCCGCTTTTTGCGCTTTCACGCCTCGGAACCAAGTTCCCAGAACAAGGGAACCTGGCTGGTGTGGGGAGAGTTTTTGGCTACCAGCTGCACCTCCCAACAGGCTGTCCAGATCCTCATGAATTACCATCTGTTCGAAGCTATAAGTAGGCCTTTTCAGTGCTCCCAGGAATTACCAGAGAGGAAAGAAAGGCGCTGGGGGGGAGGAGGCGTGGGGGAATGAATAATGCTGAGCTGGTGTTTGGGAACAATAGTATCAGTGGCGCCCTGCCTGCTCCCGGGGGCTACCTGTCCACATGTGTGCTCTGCTTGAGAGCATGGGGTTGGCAATGCTGAGCAACAATGGACCTTTTTTAAGGGGTGTGATGATACACCAGATACGAAGATAATCTCCAAGCAGATTTCGGAGTCCTACCAGGAGGCCGTGGAGTACACTTCTATGTCTATTTATTTATTTTCGAAGCTTTCTTAAGGGACGACATTGATTCACATTCGGACATCATCTGTCTTGTTACAAAGAATATACATCTAACAATAAACAGCGCGGCAACAAACAACTTAAAGGAAGGAGACACGCCTTTTCGTGGTTTATATTTTTTGGCCGATGTTTATCCTTAGAGCACGAACCAACTCTTCCAAGCTTCCGTTTTAGCTAGACACAATACCCCAAAAATGGGGCATGTGTTTTAGTGTATATTGACGGCGAAAGACAATATATTCGCTCTCCGAACGAATTGTGCACATCCCTACTAGAGTGCAGTGTTGTCCCGTAGGCTGAACTGTTCTCATAAGCAAAGATTCTCCTTTTCATACGTCATTCGAGCGCTACGAAGACAAAGTATTCTGCTGTCAAAGCTAGAAAAATGATCGGCATTGAAGAGAAACTAAGTGTATGCGTGACCAGCGTCGACTCTTCCATCTCCACTTTATACATATATTTATTATTTTAGAAAGATCTTTACCTAAACTGCCGGGAATGTTACTCGATGCCTATAGGTTCTTCCCATGGTTGCGGAAACACTATTACTTTTCCTTCCGTTTCTTTTTCAAGTGGGGTGCGATATTGCGGACTGATCGTGCCTCACGAGGACAGCGAGATGTCCCTACTACGCGCAAAGAGGGCAGGCGGTACCACGCCTAACTTTAAAAGTTTTAAATGCAAAGCACTTGTCAGCGAACTTCGGCGACTTTGAGCGTATCTATCCATCTAGCCACCTATGATTTTGTGCTCTCCTCGCCGTTCCGCTAATGGGATGTTTACGAAAATTGGTATGCCATAATATGACTACATGACGAACATATATGACAGGTCATAACATGAAAACCATGACATGGACTACATGAGTGGCATGATTTACATGCGAATGTCTTGGTGCTCTCCTGCCCGTTTCGTTAATGGGATGTATACGAAAACTGGTATGCCACAACATGACTTCACGTTCATCGTAGTTTAGCGCAAACGTAACAGACACAGTAAAGAATGACCACAAACAAAAAAAGCATACCTGCCAAGTTTGGAGGAACGGAATCCGCAAGATTTACTCAACGGGGGGGGGGGGGGGGGGTATTGCGATAGCAATCATATGCACACTCTCGGCAGCATTTTGCAGTCGCCGGTGTTCTGTGCAGCGTCCAACTCGATAGTATCGCTTACGCATCATATGTTCTACGCACGAGTAACAGCGCGCTAGCGCTGGGGACGAACGCAGCTGAAGCAGAGATAAAACGACCCGGTCGTCTCCGTCACGCGGAAGGCACATGCGATAACATCGCTCCGCTCGCGAGGCCTCTCGTCGCTTGCTTCTCAAGCAGAGAGGAAACGCCCAGCCCGTCTTTTGTCGGGCGAAGGACCATAGAGGGCTGGTCGCACGCGCTATCTCAACAGATATAGGTGCACAACTGCATTTCCGGGAGATTTTCCTGTTACCCGTACATCCGGCAAAAACGGTCTAATTCCGGAAGTCTCCCGGGTAATCCGGGAGACATGGCAGGTATGCAAAAGCAACAACATGACTGCATGACGAACATATATGACAGGTCACAACATGAAAATCATGATATGCGTGGCATGAGCGACATGATTTACATGCTACGTGTCTTGTTAACGGGATGTATACGAAAATTGCCATGTCACAACATATAACTACATGGCGAACGTAAACGACAGGTCATAACACGAAAATCATGACATGCATATCATGAGCGACATGTTTTACATGCGACCGTCTTGGTGCTCTCCTGGCCGTTCTGTTAATGGGATGTATACGAAAATTGTTATGCCACAACATGACGAACGTAAATGACAGGTCATAACGTTAGAATCATGGCATACGTGTATGAGGGGCATGGTTTACATGCCACAGTCATGATGCTCTTGCGGCCGTTTCGTTAGCTTCATATGTACCAAATTCAGTATAGCAAGACAATGCAAATCCATTTTACGTTCCTGATGCGTGCATCGCATTTCCTTGATTGCCACTGCAATTGGGACCTGGCATTTTACCTCTCGGACAACCCCGCCTCACCAGGGCGCCTACCCAATCATTGCGTAGGGCAACGTCCTCACTAGAAAGCTCACCAGTCCCACACAGGTGCGGGGCGCGACTCCCTGGTGCCTCGTTATTGTCCGTGGCTCTGGTTGTGCACTGTTGTCTGCCTGCGACCGGGGTAAACAAGGACACCAAGCCCCTCCGGCCAAACTCCTTCAAGTGACTGGTGTGTGAGAAGAGTAGTCAACACGTGTGCGCGGTTCATCACGACCCCACAACTTCCAGATGGTTGTAGGCTTAGCAATCCCCTCGCCAATAAGGAACACTGGAAGAGCGCGAAGCTGATGCCCAATGTACACGCTCATGTGGGGCCACCATGCAAGTGTCGCCTCTGCTTTTAAGGAGATGTTTCCGCGAACTTGCAGACAACGAACCCTCCTGCGAGATTCTCCGACCGCCGCAGCAGCCGAAAAACAGGAATACCCATGCCTCAAGTGTCCCTTTAGTGCCTTCTCCTTTCTCGCCCCCACCCACAACTGTTGGGGCGTCACACAGCAGCTGTTTGCAGGATCGTCGTGGCAATCGAGAAATATAATGGAACGCTCCTAAACTTCACTGTTTGAAATTGTGGCCGGATTCCTTGGACCCTCGCCCATTCTCACAGAAGGAAAAAAAAAAGCACTCCAACCGCAGTTGAGCGAAAGCGGAGAAACTTGGAAAAAATCACTAATTTATTTACATACCTAAAATGGAGTGTTACATGAGGGGTGGGGAACATTATTATTCGATAGTTTCGATGAATGTATGCAACGATGCACGGCTGCAGTGGTGCACTGTATCGGCAGGAAGACAAATCCACACTGATCGATTGATGATCAAGAAACGCCGTAGTGGAGGGCTCCGGCAATTTCGAATTTGCACGTTAGCGGACCCTAGGTGCTAACGCGCTGCTTCCCTGCTATGAGCCGACCATGTGGTGTTCAGAATGAAAAAAAAAAAAACATTTCCTTTCTATGGGGGAAATACTGATAACTGGGGACGAGAAAGAAAATATAATTTTCCTCTTATCAGATAAAGAAATATCACAGTAACATTTAACCAGCAAAGCCTTTCCGCAACACACTCAAACGATAGCACTAGTAACTAGCCGAAACGTGTTCTTGAAAAGGAAGAGAAAACCGTTAGTGGGGAAAATTCTACTTACGGAAAATGCACCAGAAGATAAAAATACAATTTTCCTGTCTACCTGCGCCTGAAATGATAAAAAAATCAAGCAGAAACACTTATCATCCGTACAACGTTTTCTCTAACACTCACAAGATAGCAGTACGAAAAACCGAGCACGTGGTCTTGAAAAGGAGTAAAACCAAACCTGTTGGCTGGTTTGTTTTAGAGCAACAGAGTAACTCGCACATCTGCAGTTCAAGCACTTTATTTAAATCTGCTTCAGCAATAGTAAAACCATTTCGGGCTTCCTCTAATATTGGTAGGTGTAAAATGTTGAGGCCATGAGAGTACAGTGTCGCAAGCTCCCTGAATACGAAATATCTTCGATTTTTTACGAAATGAGCTGATATGGCGTACTCTCCGGCCACTATCCCGCGGAAGGTGCCGTGTATATACGTAGTAATATAATCGGCAGTGAGATACTCGTATGTAAGCTCAGTGGCCTGACGAGAGTTTATAAAAGTCGTGCCGCGGTGACCGTTTCAATATTCAAGACCTTGACCACCTGTGTACTCACTATTGATGACCGTTTTTAAGGAATTATTTTATCAACCTGGGTTGTTATTATTCATATATCAAAACGGCGTCTGTTCCTTCAGTTCCCATTCAATTATCTTTAATGGTATGACATGCCGGTCCTTGCGGGAATAAAAATTATCCCTCTATAACCTCCGGCCTTGTCTCACGTGTAATCGTATTTAAATGAGCACTCACCTCAAAGCCGCTTTTGTTGGATAAAGACAAAAAAGTTTACTTACCAAACAGCGCCACTTCTGATGGTACTTAAAAATAAAACTATGAGTAGGTAGTCGCCGGAACTGCTGGAGTAACATCGAAATGTGCCTGCGTAACCACTGCCTGTTTAGGGCCATAAAGCAGAAATGCTTCTCAGACGGAACACCTGAACAATATTACAGAAGTTCAGCGTACATTTAGGGTACATGATCGAGGGTTATCGGGCGCCTGTTCGTGAATGCCGAACTCAGCCAAAGCAGCAATTGGGTGGCCCTGAAAAGGGCCGTTCAGAGCCGAAGACTTCAGGGCGGCAGCTGTGCAAAAGCACATGCCGCGATGAACAGGTCGTAGTCGATGCACTCAGGTTTCCCCAATGCACCCAACAGCGATCCAAGGGAGTCCTGGGCTATGTTGTGTCCGGCGTACTGCAGAGCGCTGCAGAGGGCGGCCGCAGGAATCCCACCGGACACCTCGAACAAGTCGTAGACCGTCGACCACCGCACGATCGCGTGGCAGGAGACGGCCACAACTTGCACGGGGTCGGTGATTCCGGTGGTCACGACCGACCTCATGACAGCGGCCGCCGCCAGCGGAGAAACTGGACGTTGCCAGGGCCACCTCTTGAGCTGGGACAGGATCTCGTTGAGTACCTCGGAAGACATCGCTCTACCATACATGGATGGGCAATCGAATGACAAGCTGGGAACGTCGCAGTCCTTATATACAAGGGCCGGCAGTGTCCAGCTGACACCATCCAATGAAAGTTTGACTTTTTCTACCTTCTCTCTTTCTGGGCCACAGAGTTCTCTCCGCCTTGAAAATACTGGAAGAGAGGCTTGTGACTGCGGCCCCCCTCGTTGCTTCCAGGTCTGTACCAACCTCCTCTCTCTTTTTACATCAGGAAATTTTTTTCTGCTTGAAAGGGAGTTTGTCTCTGGGGCCACCATATTCCTTTTCCCTATGTGTTCTTTTGAAAAGACCAACCCTCTTTGTGTACTGTAGGAGATGGGACTAAGTGTCTTGGGAAGGGAGAGGAGGGGCTTAGCTGGTCCCCACAGGTTCGCTATTGTGTGTGTACGGGGGGGGGGGGGGGTCGACTTGCCTTTCAGGCAGATTATCCACATTGAACTCCCACAAGTTGCCTTGGGGCCACTGCAGATGTTTTTCATGAGGATGACTATGCCATGAAAAGCATGTTGTCAGGGAAGGCATGGAACACTGCCATATTGGGATGTAAAGTGCAGTGAAAAGCTCGGGTTGTCTGTTTCGTTTCCTTTGTTTGTGCCTGTGCAGGCTGTTTCATTGTGTAGACTTACCAACCTGGCACTCTTGCTAGTACAAACACACTGAAGTGCTCCTTGGGGGGTCACGCATATTTAGCAGTCCAGCAGCTGCTATGACAGCACCAGGGAGCTTTTTCTCAACAGGTGTACACTCTACTTCATACATCAAGTGCAGTGCTGGAGGGTAGGCAAGTATTACCTGAAAAAAAAAAGAAACGGAGCCGTGTGTCACTCTGATAAACAAACGACAAATGGGAAATGCAAAGTGGGGTATTTCGGTTGTTTCCCAAGCAATAGGAGCTTGGTTTGTCAAGCTGATGAGAAGTGCACTAAATTTGAGCTGCCAGTGAGGCATTTGTTGTTGGCACTTGTTCTACACGATCCTCCTATGCTCTGCGTTTAGCAGAGAAGCTGAACAAGGTAACCGTAATTTGACTGTAAGCCTGCCATTTCTAACAGCCAAGCTGTATAATCTAGCCGTAAACTGTCAGTGATCACGAAATACCACATAACGTTGCGTGACGAGAAATTGGCGGGAACACGCCAGGTGACATTGCGCTACGTGATTTTGGGGGAAGCGCGTCACGTGATACTAGGTTATACCCCTCTCACACAGGCACTTTCAAGGTCCTTTGAACTAAAGCTTCTTTATTGAAAGGAGCGGGCGAGCTGTCACACAGGCGCGCGGAGGGAACATTAGTTGAAAGGAGCTTCTTGCTGAAGTAGTCCGGGCTTGTCCCTTGGTGCTGTAAAGGCCTACTGTCGTTCGCAGGTGGCAGACGGCAGAAAAACATGTTATACCTTGGAGCCAGTCCAACGAGCTTTTATTTAACAAAAAGCGCGTTTCACGGTATCTTAGAAGTTTTAAACCCTAAAAGCTATGCTGATAGACACAGTTTGTCATATTTCTCCGAAAATTGCACAGCTTGAGGGCAGGTGCACTGTAGAGGTGACCTTGTGGTCAGGTGCTGGGGTGGTGTGGCTAGCTGTTCCTGGGTGTCAAGATTTTGACTGCTGTAGGCCGAGGTGTCTGGCATATCTTTTCCGCCCCCGACACATTTTTCATCCGCACATTTGTGAACATGCGTCATGTGTCGGTGCATTTGTAGCTGTTGGGCAAACGTCAGCTAAGTATTTGAATGTTGTTATCGGCGTAAGGTGATACCACAAAGCATTTTTTTCCTTCAGAAGGTTCGGGACATGGCGCTAAGCTGGGCGCTGCGATGAATATTTGATCTTCACATGCTGAGTGCCTCGTCGCACATGTTTGGAGACGTTGCGATTGAAAAACGATCAAGAAGAGCAACAAAAACGGACTCGAAGCACACTTATCCGGCAAAGTACGGTGTACACAGCGGCGCAATGCTATACCACTACATCCGTGTTTGGCGAAATTTTCCCCTACATTTAGGTGTTCACTTTGTTTTGGCGGTGTCCAAAAACAAAAAAAAATGATAAGAAAAAAAAATGCACGCACAACTAATTTATGGGGGCATCGGTGCCATATTATTTTTCTCATTTAGGAGCCATAGGAGCGCCAAGCGTACGTTGTGGCTTTTGTTAAAAGCTTCAACGGAAACCGTGTAGCACCGACTCAGCTCCCTTGAGCTAATGTTCCTTGGAAGTCGCTATGCTCCTTTACCTCAAAGGAGCTTTGGTATGCCCGTGAGACCGGGGTGTTACTTGATCTCAAGGAACATATCGCGTGAAATTGCGTTACGTGATGTGTTCCAGCAAAAATCATCATCATTTATTAACCCCTAAAAGCCCCTGCTGGGGTATTGCATAAGGGGGGAGCATACATAAGAGAAAAGGAAACGTTCAGACAGTCAATAATTAAGCAAATACAATAAAAGTAACAATTACAAAGGAACAAGGTGAAGTTCCAAGACTGTCAAAAATACACAGGAAGAATAATGCGCCCGTAACAAAACAACAAAAAACTCAGAATACGTTACGCATCAGCACTCAATAAATTAGTTAGTACGTTTCGAAATTTGATGGGGTCATGTTGAGTTACAACAAGATCTGGTAAGCTATTCCATTCTGCAATGGCTAATGGCAAGAAAGAGTTGTTGAAGGAATTAGTAGAGCCGTGGATTCATTGAATACTGAGGGAGTTTGACAGGCGGCGTGAAGTGAAATCGAGTTAAAAATGTCACGTGCCACCGTTCCGCCAAAATCACCTCAAGCAATAATACGCGACAGCTGGCGGCAACGCCTTCATACCCCTGACACACGGGCACTTTAAAGACCTCTAGGTAAAGGGACATCGGAAAGGTGTTGACGACCAGTGACACACGACAAAGGAGTATCTCCTTCCCGGCAAAGTTCCTTTGCAGAAAGGTCCATCGGCGATCTACTTTTTGAGCGTCAAGGGCGAACTCTCGTCGACAGCATGCACGACCCGTAAACGGGAGAGAACTTTTCACAAAATTACAACACCCCACAAGTAGTTTCTTCCCTCGCATATAAGCTGTAACGATTTGACGGGCTGCGCAGGTTTATTTTTACCTCACTCTACAACGCTCACAGTGCCGCTGTTCGGGATTCCGGCCGTGTCTTTGCTTCTTCGTCGGGGCAGGGATTGAGCGTGAAACGAACAATCAACATTATAATCCATCACCAATAAAAACGAAATTTTTACGTTCCGGAATGTCTAAAGGCAATGTAATGCGGAACATTTTAAGAGTGTTGACTATCTTGCTGCTTTAATAAACAGCGCCATTTTCTTGCGGCGTTCATCTTAGAAACAGCCTAAAGAAGTTCACGTGTTGCCGTATGTCATCGGCGCAACAACTTTCTGCAGATAGTCCTTGAGTGTAGAAAAGGGGGTTCACTACAAAGGACTTTACTTTTGCCCGTCTGTCAGGGGTACCACTTTAGGCAGGTGTCACGAGTTTCTGTGGGAGGATCTCGGGAGCGCTTGCTCCGATGGATTGAGAGAGAGTGACGGAGGCGAGAGGCGTGAAGCGTTAACAAAAAGCAAAGACGTTACTTTATAAAAAGGAACACAAAGACATGAAATAGATGAACAAACATCACACCGCACACCAAAAAAGAACCAGGGAAAAACAAACTAAGTTAACAACCTATCATAGCCTACAAACCCTCCGCGTTGGGCGCAGTTCCAACGGGAGTCTCTCAACACTGTGTCCGCGGCCGTTGCTCACGCTGAAGTAGGATACGCTTACATTGAATTCGTTGCGGTGCGGTTCGAAGTCGGTGATCTCTCGGTGGGTCGTGTCCCGTCGCTGTCGTCGAAGATGCTGCTGATGGTGGCCGCCGCTCATGCAAGGTCCGTCCTTGTCCGCCGCCTTGCTTCGCCTGTGATGTGGCGAGTCACCGCTTAGGCCTAGCCCAGCCTAGGCCTCCTCAAAAGTGATGTACGGTCTCCAACCAAGACCGACCCTCTGTGGCGATTCTTCTGCCGGTCGTCCCGTTCTGCCGGCGAAGGTGGAGCGCTGCGGGTACGCCGGGAACTGCTGAAGTTCGGCCGCAGCCAATCCGAAGTCCGTGCTCGATCGTAAGCCAGATCGACGGCACCCCGGAGCCCGACGCCCTCGTCTCCTCGTCACCAGACCGTAGCTGGCCAGACACCCTTCGTCGACCGGTGCCGAGCTGAGAATGCCACCTCAGCCTTCTCGATCACCAATCTCTCCTCGGGTCGCGTGCCGCGAGCCCGCTGACATCCAACTATGAACACCGACGTGTCCACTGCGCGTGCTTTCCCGCGCCACTTCGCCGATCTCTCCATTTCGTCTGCTAGCCTTGTGTTTGTGGGCCCCTCTTACTCATGACATTGGCCCCCCTTTTAAGAGTTTTTTCTTAAAAAACTGCTTCCTCGTCCTCTTCTGAATTCTTCGGTACCTTGCCAAATCTTCTCTTTCTTGTAAATCAACTTATGATGCCTTTAATTTTGGGCCCACCGTAGCACTGGTCACCACCACACTCTTCACGCATACACTGACACACCTTCATACATCTTTTGGTCTGCTCGTCACCACACACAGCACTAACAGTAATCACTCCACCCAATGTTCACACGCACAAAAGGTAATGTTTGTTCAGTCCGAGTTTGTGTCCACTGAACAGCGCACTACGATACACTACATCAATACACTAAGTCAGCATTTCACAATATCAGCACCCTGTAACACTATGTCACTATCACTGCCCTATACCCTATCACTATCATACAGTATATCAATACACCAGGTCCCTACCAACACACAACTATACATGCTGTACACTCCACCACGGAAGCACACTCTGCTCTCCCAACGTACGACATACCACACAGCAGTCCTTCTCGGAACACTAGCTAACAACACATATAATTTTTATTGCCTCTCTCTATCGTGCCGATCTATGCGAACTTCCTAATTACTCTATTAACCTTTGGTATTTTGCTTTCTCCACTACCTCTATATACAACTTGGCAATCAACACGTTCTCTTTCCTTTCAAAAACTAATATTCCTTAAGACCTCCGGTTTTTTGTTTTTCTATGCCATCATCTGCTCCTGGTCCTTTTAAATCACCATTTCTCTACCCACTTTTAGCAAAGACAATAGTTTCCCTATCGCTTTAAATTATTGAATTTTCTATCCAGCACTGCCTACTTTACCTGTTCTGCTGTTTCCTTGTGTCTATCTATTTCCTTTAACCTGTCACTGTTCATTTCCCTTAGAAGCCATCCTGTTCATAAACCAATAATCTCTTTTCTTCAGTGGCCACAAAAAGAATCTTTCTGCCTTAGGTCTGAGCCTCCTCTCATTCGGCGTCTTGCGCAACTCTCTCGTGCGCCTCCATGCTGTTGCACGCTCCTTCAAACGCTCGCTACGGCGGCGGCTTTTGTTCGTATTGCCAAACATCCTCCGGCGTTTTTTTTTTTTGCTACCTTGCCTCGCGGACGCCTGGTGCGGCCGCCGCGTTTGCCCTCTTTCAAAGTCAAACGCCTCATCCCACTACCTTCTCTCTCGCGTCTTTTTACTGCACGTGCTCGCGAACCCCTTGTACGGGTGCAGCGTTTGCCCTCTTTCAAACATGCACGCGTCTTCCGAGCTACTTCTCTCGTGCATCTACCTACCGCACGCTGTCGACGCCGACCCTTGCGTTCTCGCCTCTTGCGACCGACTGTTCCCTGGCGTCTACTCGATCCCTTCTCGGTTGCCTTGCCTCGTACTCTTACTTTTAGTTTGTTTCGAACTCGCCTTCCTCGACGCGCCTCATGACGAAGTCCTCAGTTGGCAGTGTCCACGTCTGCCTTTTTCTCAACTAAGACCTCCTCGCTCCCATTGCTGTTTGGCCTTTTTTCATTTACCTCTCCCTCATTGTGGACTACTACTTCACCCTGCTCGCTCCCGAGTTCAGCCCGATCGTCGCGCGGATCCTGACTCTGCTTCACATCCTTCACTGTGGGGCTCTCATCAGAACAGAACCCGTTAAGTATGTGCTTGCAGCAACCTGCAATACACTCTCTATTAAGTACGTGCTTGCAGCAGCCTGCAATACACTCTTGATTCTCCTGCACCGGCGGTGGGTGCGCTTTCTCCTCCGCTGCGCTGAACAGCTCTTGGGCGCCTACGCCCGCATCATCAATCAGCTCTTGGGCGCCTACGCCCGCATCATCGACCTCCGACTCGAGCTCCTCTAGACTTAACCGCGTAACCGCGTCGCTCTTCTCTGACCCTACCGAGACACTGTCCTGACTCGCCTGAATTTCTGGAAGTTCGCTAGCTTCCGCCTCATGTCCACTAATTTCAACTGATTGCACTACTGGCAAATTTACACATGGTGTCTCCTCCCTTTTCCGGTACGTCAGCTTCCCTTCGGCCTCAGCTATCTGCTGTTTTAGTAGAGCTACCATTGCTTCATGCTCTCGCTCCCGTTCTTTTTGGGCATCTTCAAATAACCTCAGCACCTCCTTTCCTGACAGGTTTCTACTCTTAGCTATCGCCGCCAAACGCTCCCAATCCATCTTCCCAACCCCCGACGATCATTCTTGACTGGGCCTGGAGATGTTAATCCTGGCAGAGGCTCGCCAATTATTTTGTCACGAGTTTGTATGGGAGGATCTCGGGAGCGCTTGCTCCGATGGATTGAGAGAGAGTGACGGAGGCGAGAGGCGTGAAGCGTTAACAAAAAGCAAAGACGTTACTTTATAAAAAGGAACACAAAGACATGAAATAGATGAACAAACATCACACCGCACACCAAAAAAGAACCAGGGAAAAACAAACTAAGTTAACAACCTATCATAGCCTACAAACCCTCCGCGTTGGGCGCAGTTCCAACGGGAGTCTCTCAACACTGTGTCCGCGGCCGTTGCTCACGCTGAAGTAGGATACGCTTACATTGAATTCGTTGCGGTGCGGTTCGAAGTCGGTGATCTCTCGGTGGGTCGTGTCCCGTCGCTGTCGTCGAAGATGCTGCTGATGGTGGCCGCCGCTCATGCAAGGTCCGTCCTTGTTCGCCGCCTTGCTTCGCCTGTGATGTGGCGAGTCACCGCTTAGGCCTAGCCCAGCCTAGGCCTCCTCAAAAGTGATGTCCGGTCTCCAACCAATACCGACCCTCTGTGGCGATTCTTCTGCCGGTCGTCCCGTTCTGCCGGCGAAGGTGGAGCGCTGCGGGTACGCCGGGAACTGCTGAAGTTCGGCCGCTGCCACTCCGAAGTCCGTGCTCGATCGTAAGCCAGATCGACGGCACCCCGGAGCCCGACGCCCTCGTCTCCTCGTCACCAGACCGTAGCTGGCCAGACACCCTTCGTCGACCGGTGCCGCGCAGAGAATGCCACCTCAGCCTTCTCGATCACCGATCTCTCCTCGGGTCGCGTGCCGCGAGCCCGCTGACATCCAATTATGAACACCGACGTGTCCACTGCGCGTGCTTTCCCGTGCCACTTCGCCGATCTCTCCATTTCGTCTGCTAGCCTTGTGTTTGTGGGCCGCTCTTACTCATGACAGCGGGTCGCTTCCACTCCAGAAGAGTAACGTATAGCCTCCCTTGGTTGGTCGGCTTCGCTGCCGGCGACGATGTGAAGACGCGGATAAAGGCTACGTGACAAATAAAAAAAGCCGCCAAGAGCGCTGCATATGGGATGGGATTAAAGCTATGTCTGAGCACGAACAACGTGTGTGTTTCTCCTGTGGCTTACGATTATGTTCTTTCATGTTAAGAAAAAAACACATACACACATGGTGCGTGAGGCATAATGCAGGCACCAGACTCTACCGCACGCCATGTTCTCGCGCTTACAACGTGTGTTTGCTGGTATGCCCTAAGGCTGCAGTGCCACAGACGTGGACACTGTCGTCCAGCGACATAAGCTCTCAATGAAGACAACATTGGGTCAACGGCGCCGTAGTTGTGCTACGGCAATGCGTAAATCAATAATAATTAAAGAATCAGTTGTGAAACTGAGCTCCGGCGGACGCATAAGACCGATACAGCAGGATCTTCTACCTGCGGAACGCGATTCCCCAACCATGTTTACCTTTATTTCTTAGTTTTTCGGGCCACATAAGTTAACGCGCAACTCGAGGCCTTGCCTTAACTATTCTTTGCCACGGCGATCGTGTCTGTGTAGATGCCGCTACAGAGGTAAGAAGATTTCAACAGCCGAGGTGTTCATGTTTCAGATAAAACCGTGCCTATAGTGCCGTTCGGAGTGAAGAGGGTTGTTCATTACAAGCGCCTATAAAGACTAAATGCGCGCTTTCAAATTATCTGGAGTGCCCTAATTTGATGAGATTTACGCGGGATTCGGAACACAGTTTTCTTTTTTTATTATATGGAGCAAATGTCGCGGAGAGATTTCTGCTAAGTTCATAATTTTTTCCAGAAATCAGAGGGGAAAAATGGCGCTATTTCACGTCTCGCTCTTTCTTGTCGTCTCCTACAGAAAATAGATAAGCTGACTGCCTAATGTCTTCCACAAGAATTCCTCCCTTTACATTTCCTTATTATCGCACCCTATTGTTCATGGCTGTAAGGTATCTGGTTTGCATTTTCGAGGCTCCGAAACCGCTGTGTGTCTTTACTGGTGTTATTAAAATTCGCACAAACATTGGTGGTACGGAAGGGCTCCACCTCAAACACGTGATTATAGTAACCTGGTGTCACAGTAATCGGCAGCATTACACATGACCGCCAACTTGTCATGCTAGTGTATTCTTGAGGGGTTTCTCCTACCGAACTGAGAAACTATAAAGACACCGTGACTGAGTTACTAGAAGCATTTTTTTGGGGTATGTTTGAAATTCTTGGGCTGTGTTAATATGTCAGATCCGCTTTTTGCGTTTTCACGCCTCGGAGCCAAGTTCCCAGAACAAGGGAACCTGGCTGGTGTGGGGAGAGTTTTTGGCTACCAGCTGCACCTCCCAACAGGCTGTCCAGATCCTCATGAATTACCATCTGTTCGAAGCTATAAGTAGGCCTTTTCAGTGCTCCCAGGAATTACCAGAGAGGAAAGAAAGGCGCTGGGGGGTGGGGGGGGGGGGGAGGCTTGGGGGAATGAATAATGCTGAGCAGGTGTTTGGGAACAATAGTATCAGTGGCGCCCTGCCTGCTCCCAGGGCTACCTGTCCACATGTGTGCTCTGCTTGAGAGCATGGGGTTGGCAATGCTGAGCAACAATGGACCTTTTTTGAGGGGTGTGATGATACACCAGATACGAAGATAATGTCCAAGCAGATTTCGGAGTCCTACCAGGAGGCCATGGAGTACACTTCTATGTCTATTTATTTATTTTCGAAGCTTTCTTAAGGGACGACATTGATTCACATTCGGACATCATCTGTCTTGTTACAAAGAATATACATCTAACAATAAACAGCGCGACAACAAACAACTTAAAGGAAGGAGACACGCCTTTTCGTGGTTTATATTTTATGGCCAATGTTTATCCTTAGAGCACGAACCAACTCTTCCAAGCTTCCGTTTTAGCTAGACACAATACCCCAAAAATGGGGCATGTGTTTTAGTGTATATTGACTGGGAAAGACAATATATTCGCTCCCCGAACGAATTGTGCACATCCCTACTAGAGTGCAGTGTTGTCCCGTAGGCTGAACTGTTCTCATAAGCAAAGATTCTCCTTTTCATACGTCATTCGAGCGCTACGAAGACAAAGTATTCTGCTGTCAAAACTAGAAAAATGATCGGCATTGAAGAGAAACTAAGTGTATGCGTGACCAGCGTCGACTCTTCCATCTCCACTTTATACATATATTTATTATTTTAGAAAGATCTTTACCTAAACTGCCGGGAATGTTACTCGATGCCTATAGGTTCTTCCCATGGTTGCGGAAACACTATTACTTTTCCTTCCGTTTCTTTTTCAAGTGGGGTGCGATATTGCGGACTGATCGTGCCTCACGAGGACAGCGAGATGTCCCTACTACGCGCAAAGAGGGCAGGCGGTACCACGCCTAACTTTAAAAGTTTTAAATGCAAAGCACTTGTCAGCGAACTTCGGCGACTTTGAGCGTATCTATCTATCTAGCCACCTAGGATTTTGTGCTCTCCTCGCCGTTCCGCTAAAGGGATGTTTACGAAAATTGGTATGCCATAACATGACTACATGACGAACATATATGACAGGTCATAACATGAAAACCATGACATGCACTACATGAGTGGCATGATTTACATGCGAATGTCTTGGTGCTCTCCTGGCCGTTTCGTTAATGGGATGTATACGAAAACTGGTATGCCACAACATGACTTCACGTTCATCGTAGTTTAGCGCAAACGTAACAGACACAGTAAAGAATGACCACAAACAAAAAAGCATACCTGCCAAGTTTGGAGGAACGGAATCCGCAAGATTTACTCAACGGGCGGGGGGGGGGGTATTGCGATAGCAATTATATGCACACTCTCGGCAACTTTTTGCAGTCGCCGGTGTTCTGTGCAACGTCCAACTCGACAGCATCGCTTACGCATCATATGTTATACGCACGAGTAAAAGCGCGCTAGCGCTGGGGACGAACGCAGCTGAAGCAGGGATAAAACGACCCGGTCGTCTCCGTCACGCGGAAGGCACATGCGATAACATCGCTCCGCTCGCCAGGCCTCTCGTCGCTTGCTTCTCAAGCAGAGAGGAAACGCCCAGCCCGTCTTTTGTCGGGCGAAGGACCATAGAGGGCTGGTCGCACGCGCTATCTCAACAGATATAGGTGCACAACTGCATTTCCGGGAGATATTCCTGTTACCCGTACATCCGGAAAAAACGGTCGAATTCCGGAAGTCTCCCGGGTAATCCGGGAGACTTGGCAGGTATGCAAAAGCAACAACATGACTGCATGACGAACATATATGACAGGTCACAACATGAAAATCATGATATGCGTGGCATGAGCGACATGATTTACATGCTACGTGTCTTGTTAACGGGATGTATACGAAAATTGCCATGTCACAACATATGACTGCATGGCGAACGTAAACGACAGGTCATAACATGAAAATCATGACATGCATATCATGAGCGACATGTTTTACATGCGACCGTCTTGGTGCTCTCCTGGCCGTTCTGTTAATGGGATGTATACGAAAATTGGTATGCCACAACATGACGAACGTAAATGACAGGTCATAACGTTAGAATCATGGCATACGTGTATGAGCGGCGTGGTTTACATGCCACAGTCATGATGCTCTTGCGGCCGTTTCCTTAGCTTCACATGTACCAAATTCAGTATAGCAAGACAATGCAAATCCATTTTACGTTCCTGAGCGTGCATCGCATTTCCTTGATTCCCAATGCAATTGGGACCTGCCATTATATCTCTCGGACAACCCCGCCTCACCAGGGCGTCTACCCAATCGTTGTGTAGGGCAACCTCGTCAGTAGAAAGCTCACCAGTCCCACACAGGTGCGGGGCGCGACTCCGTGGTGCCTCCTTATTGTCCATGGCTCTGGTTGTGCACTGTTGTCTGCCTGCGACTGGGGTAAACAAGGACACCAAGCCCCTCGGGGCAAACTCCTTCAAGTGACCTGTGTGTGAGAAGAGTAGTCAACACGTGTACGCGGTTCATCACGACCAGGACAACTTCCAGATGGTTGTAGGCTTAGCAATCCCCTCGCCAATAAGGAACGCTGGGAGAGCGCGAAGCTGATGCCCAATGTACATGCTCATGTGGGGCCACCATGCAAGTGTCGCCTCTGCTTTTAAGGAGATGTTTCCGCGAACTTGCAGACAACGAACGCTCCGGCGAGATTCTCCGACCGCCGCAGCAGCCGAAAAACAGGAATACCCATGCCTGAAGTGTCAGTTTAGTGCCTTCTCCTTTCTCGCCCGCACCCACAACTGTTGGGGCGTCACACAGCAGCTGTTTGCAGGATCCTCGTGGCAATGGAGAAATATAATGGAACGCTCCTAAACTTCACTGTTTGAAATTGTGGCCGGATTCCTTCGACCCTCGCCCATTCGCACAGAAGGAAAAAAAAAGAAAACACTGCAACCGCAGTTGAGCGAAAGCGGAGAAACGTGGAAAAAACCACTAATTTATTTACATACCTAAAATGGAGTGTTACATCAGGGGTGGGGAACATTATTATTCGATAGTTTCGATGAATGTATGCAACGATGCACGGCTGCAGTGGTGCACTGTATCGGCAGGAAGACAAATCCACACTGATCGATTGATGATCAAGAAACGCCGTAGTGGAGGGCTCCGGCAATTTCGAATTTGCAAGTTAGCGGACCCTAGGTGCTAACGCGCTGCTTCCCTGCTATGAGCCGACCATGTGGTGTTCAAAGTGAAAAAAACAAAACATTTCCTTTCTATGGGGGAAATACTGATAACTGGGGACGAGAAAAAAATATAATTTTCCTCTTATGAGATAAAGAAATATCACAGTAACATTTAACCAGCAAAGCCTTTCCGCAACACACTCAAACGATAGCACTAGTAACTAGCGGAAACGTGTTCTTGAAAAGGAAGAGAAAACCGTTAGTGGGGAAAATTCTACTTACGGAAAATGCACCAGAAGATAAAAATACAATTTTCCTGTCTACCTGCGCCTGAAATGATAAAAAAATCAAGCAGAAACACTTATCATCCGTACAACGTTTTCTCTAACACTCACAAGATAGCAGTACGAAAAACCGAGCACGTGGTCTTGAAAAGGAGTAAAACCAAACCTGTTGGCTGGTTTGTTTTAGAGCAACAGAGTAACTCGCACATCTGCAGTTCAAGCACTTTATTTAAATCTGCTTCAGCAATAGTAAAACCATTTCGGGCTTCCTCTAATATTGGTAGGTGTAAAATGTTGAGGCCATGAGAGTACAGTGTCGCAAGCTTTCCTGAATACGAAATATCTTCGATTTTTTACGAAATGAGCTGATATGGCGTACTCTCCGGCCACTATCCCGCGGAAGGTGCCGTGTATATACGTAGTAATATAATCGGCAGTGAGATACTCGTATGTAAGCTCAGTGGCCTGACGAGAGTTTATAAAAGTCGTAGCGCGGTGACGGTTTCAATATTCAAGACTTTGGCCACCTGTGTACTCACTATTGATGACCGTTTTTAAGGAATTATTTTATCAACCTGGGTTGTTATTATTCAAATATCAAAACGGCGTCTGTTCCTTCAGTTCCCATTCAATTATCTTTAATGGTATGACATGCCGGTCCTTGCGGGAATAAAAATTATCCCTCTATAACCTCCGGCCTTGTCTCACGTGCAATCGTATTTAAATGAGCACTCACCTCAAAGCCGCTTTTGTTGGATAAAGACAAAAAAGTTTACTTACCAAACAGCGCCACTTCTGATGGTACTTAAAAATAAAACTATGAGTAGGTAGTCGCCGGAACTGCTGGAGTAACATCGAAATGTGCCTGCGTAACCACTGCCTGTTTAGGGCCATAAAGCAGAAATGCTTCTCAGACGGAACACCTGAACAATATTACAGAAGTTCAGCGTACATTTAGGGTACATGATCGAGGGTTATCGGGCGCCTGTTCGTGAATGCCGAACTCAGCCAAAGCAGCAATTGGGTGGCCCTGAAAAGGGCCGTTCAGAGCCGAAGACTTCAGGGCGGCAGCTGTGCAAAAGCACATGCCGCGATGAACAGGTCGTAGTCGATGCACTCAGGTTTCCCCAATGCACCCAACAGCGATCCAAGGGAGTCCTGGGCTATGTTGTGTCCGGCGTACTGCAGAGCGCTGCAGAGGGCGGCCGCAGGAATCCCACCGGACACCTCGAACAAGTCGTAGACCGTCGACCACCGCACGATCGCGTGGCAGGAGACGGCCACAACTTGCACGGGGTCGGTGATTCCGGTGGTCACGACCGACCTCATGACAGCGGCCGCCGCCAGCGGAGAAACTGGACGTTGCCAGGGCCACCTCTTGAGCTGGGACAGGATCTCGTTGAGTACCTCGGAAGACATCGCTCTACCATACATGGATGGGCAATCGAATGACAAGCTGGGAACGTCGCAGTCCTTATATACAAGGGCCGGCAGTGTCCAGCTGACACCATCCAATGAAAGTTTGACTTTTTCTACCTTCTCTCTTTCTGGGCCACAGAGTTCTCTCCGCCTTGAAAATACTGGAAGAGAGGCTTGTGACTGCGGCCCCCCTCGTTGCTTCCAGGTCTGTACCAACCTCCTCTCTCTTTTTACATCAGGAAATTTTTTTCTGCTTGAAAGGGAGTTTGTCTCTGGGGCCGCCATATTCCTTTTCCCTATGTGTTCTTTTGAAAAGAGGAACCCTCTTTGTGTACTGTAGGAGATGGGACTAAGTGTCTTGGGAAGGGAGAGGAGGGGCTTGGCTGGTCCCCACAGGTTCGCTATTGTGTGTGTACGGGGGGGCAGGGGGGAGTCGACATTCGTTTCACGGAGATTATCCACATTGAACTCCCACAAGTTGCCTTGGGGCCACTGCAGATGTTTTTCATGAGGATGACTATGCCATGAAAAGCATGTTGTCAGGGAAGGCATGGAACACTGCCATATTGGGATGTAAAGTGCAGTGAAAAGCTCGGGTTGTCTGTTTCGTTTCCTTTGTTTGTGCCTGTGCAGGCTGTTTTATTGTGTAGACTTACCAACCTGGCACTCTTGCTAGTACAAACACACTGAAGTGCTCCTTGGGGGGTCACGCATATTTAGCAGTCCAGCAGCTGCTATGACAGCACCAGGGAGCTTTTTCTCAATAGGTGTACACTCTACTTCATACATCAAGTGCAGTGCTGGAGGCTAGGCAAGTATTACCTGAAAAAAAAAAAAGAAACGGAGCGGTGTGTCACTCTGATAAACAAACGACAAATGGGAAATGCAAAGTGGGTATTTCGGTTGTTTCCCAAGCAATACGAGCTTGGTTTGTCAAGCTGATGAGAAGTGCACTAAATTTGAGCTGCCAGTGAGGCATTCGTTGTTGGCACTTGTTCTACACGATCCTCCTATCCTCTTCGTTTAGCAGAGAAGCTGAACAAGGTAACCGTAATTTGACTGTAAGCCTGCCATTCTAACAGCCAAGCTGTATAATCTAGCCGTAAACTGTCAGTGATCACGAAATACCACATAACGTTGCGTGACGAGAAATTGGCGGGAACACGCCAGGTGACATTGCGCTACGTGATTTTGGGGGAAGCACGTCACGTGATACTGGGTTATACCCCTCTCACACAGGCACTTTCAAGGTCCTTTGAACTAAAGCTTCTTTATTGAAAGGAGCAGGCGAGCTGTCACACGGGCGCGCGGAGGGAACATTAGTTGAAAGGAGCTTCTTGCTGAAGTAGTCCGCGCTTGTCCCTTGGGGCTGTAAAGGCCTACTGTCGTTCGCAGGTGGCAGACAGCAGAAAAACATGTTATACCTTGGAGCCAGTCCAACGAGCTTTTATTTAACAAAAAGCGCGTTTCACGGTATCTTAGAAGTTTTAAACCCTAAAAGCTATGCTGATAGACACAGTTTGTCATATTTCTCCGCAAAATTGCACAGCTTGAGGGCAGGGGCACTGTAGAGGTGACCTTGTGGTCAGGTGCTGGGGTGGTGTGGCTAGCTGTTCCTGGGTGTCAAGATTTTGACTGCTGTAGGCCGAGGTGTCTGGCATATCTTTTTCGCCCCAACCGCCGGCGACACATTTTTCATCCGCACATTCGTGAACATGCGTCATGTGTCGGTGCATTTGTAGCTGTTGGGCAAACGTCAGCTAAGTATTTGAATGTTGTTATCGGCGTAAGGTGATACCACAAAGCATTTTTTTCCTTCAGAAGGTTCGGCACATGGCGCTAAGCTGGGCGCTGCGATGAATATTTGATCCTCACATGCTGAGTGCCTCGTCGCACATGTTTGGAGACGTTGCGATTGAAAAACGATCAAGAAGAGCAACAAAAACGGACTCGAAGCACACTTATCCGGCAAAGTAAAAGTACGGTGTACACAGCGGCGCACTGCTATACCACTACGTCCGTGTTTGGCGAAATTTTCCCCTACATTTAGGTTTTCACTTTGTTTTAGCAATGTCCAAAAACAAAAAAAAATGATAAGAAAAAAATGCACGCACAAATAATTTATGGGGGCATCGGTGCCATATTATTTTTCTCATTTAGGAGCCATAGGAGCGCCAAGCGTACGTTGTGGCTTTTGTTAAAAGCTTCAACGGAAACCGTGTAGCACCGACTCAGCTCCCTTGAGCTAATGTTCCTTGGAAGTCGCTATGCTCCTTTACCTCAAAGGAACTTTGGTATGCCCGTGAGACTGGGGTGTTACTTAATCTCAAGGAACATATCGCGTGACATTGCGTTACGTGATGTGTTCCAGCAAAAATCATCATCATTTATTAACCCCTAAAGGCCCCTGCTGGGGTATTGCATAAGGGGGGAGCATACATAAGAGAAAAGGAAACGTTCAGACAGTCAATAATTAAGCAAATACAATAAAAGTAACAATTACAAAGGAACAAGGTGAAGTTCCAAGACAGTCAAAAATACACAGGAAGAATAATGCGCCCGAAACAAAACAACGAAAAACTCAGAATACGTTACGCATCAGCACTCAATAATTAGTTAGTACGTTTCGAAATTTGATGGGGTCATGTTGAGTTACAACAAGATCTGGTAAGCTATTCCATTCTGCAATGGCTAATGGCAAGAAAGAGTTGTTGAAGGAATTAGTAGAGCCGTGGATTCATTGAATACTGAGGGAGTTTGACAGGCGGCGTGAAGTGAAATCGAGTTAAAAATGTCACGTGCCACCGTTCCGCCAAAATCACCTCAAGCAATAATACGCGACAGCTGGCGGCAACGCCTTCATACCCCTGACACACGGGCACTTTAAAGACCTTTAGGTAAAGGGACACCAAAAAGGTGTTGACGCCCAGTGACACACGACAAAGGAGTATCTCCTTCCCGGCAAAGTTCCTTTGCAGAAAGGTTGATCGGCGATCTACTTTTTGAGCGTCAAGGGCGAACTCTCGTCGACAGCATGCACGACCCGTAAACGGGAGAGAACTTTTCACAAAATTACAACACCCCGCAAGTATTTTCTTCCCTCGCATATAAGCTGTAACCTTTAGCGGGAATGAGATTTGATGGGCTGCGTAGGTTTATTTTTACCTCACTCTACAACGCTCACAGTGCCGCCGTTCGGGATTCCGGCCGTGTCATTTGCTTCTTCGTTGGGGCAGGGATTGAGCGTGAAACGAACAATCAACATTATAATCCATCAGCAATAAAAACGAAATTTTTACGTTCCGGAATGTCTAAAGGCAATGTAATGCGGAACATTTTAAGAGTGTTGACTATCTTGCTGCTTTAATAAGCAGCGCCATTTTCTTGCGGCGTTCATCTTAGAAACATCCTAAAGAAGTTCACGTGTTGCCGTATTTCATCGGCGCAACAACTTTCTGCAGATAGTCCTTGAGTGTAGAAAAGGGGGTTCACTACAAAGGACTTTACTTTTGCCCGTCTGTCAGGGGTACCACTTTAGGCGGGTCGCTTCCACTCCAGAAGAGTAACGTGTAGCATCCCTTGGTTGGTCGGCTTCGCTGCCGGCGACGATGTGAAGACGCGGATAAAGGCTACGTGACAAATAAAAAAAGCCGCCAAGAGCGCTGCATATGGGATGGGATTAAAGCTATGTCTGAGCACGAACAACGTTTGTGTTTCTCCTGTGGCTTACGATTATGTTCTTTCATGTTAAGAAAAAAACACATACACACATGGTGCGTGAGGCATAATGCAGGCACCAGACTACCGCACGCCATGTTCTCGCGCTTACAACGTGTCTTTGCTGGTATGCCCTAAGGCTGCAGTGCCACAGACGTGGACACTGTCGTCCAGCGACATAAGCTCTCAATGAAGACAACATTGGGTCAACGGCGCCGTAGTTGTGCTACGGCAATGCGTAAATCAATAATAATTAAAGAATCAGTTGTGAAACTCAGCTCCGGCGGACGCATAAGACCGATACAGCAGGATCTTCTACCTGCGGAACGCGATTCCCCAACCATGTTTACCTTTATTTCTTAGTTTTTCGGGCCACATAAGTTAACGCGCAGCTCGAGGCCTTGCCTTAACTATTCTTTGCCACGGCGATCGCGTCTGTGTAGGTGCCGCTACAGAGGTAAGAAGATTTCAACAGCGGAGGTGTTCATGTTTCAGATAAAACCGTGCCTATAGTGCCGTTCGGAGTGAAGAGGGTTGTTCATTACAAGCGCCTATAAAGACTAAATGCGCGCTTTCAAATGATCTGGAGTGCCCTAATTTGATCAGATTTACGCGGGATTCGGAACACAGTTTTCTTTTTTTATTATATGGAGCAAATGTCGCGGAGAGATTTCTGCTAAGTTCATAATTTTTTCCAGAAATCAGAGGCGAAAAGTGGCACTATTTCACGTCTCGCTCTTTCTTGTCGTCTCCTGCAGAAAATATATAAGCTGACTGCCTAATGTCTTCCACAACAATTCCTCCCTTTACATTTCCTTATTATCGCACCCTATTGTTCATGGCTGTAAGGTATCTGGTTTGCATTTTCGAGGCTCCGAAACCGCTGTGTGTCTTTATTGGTGTTATTAAAATTCGCACAAACATTGGTGGTACGGAAGGCCTCCACCGCAAACACGTGATTATAGTAACCTGGTGTCACAGTAATCGGCAGCATTCCACATGACCGCGAACTTCTCATGCGAGTGTATTCTTGAGTGGTTCCTCCTAGGGAACTGAGAAACTATAAAGACACCGTGACTGAGTTACTAGAAGCATTGGTTTTGGGTATGTTTGAAATTCTTGGGCTGTGTTAATAGTCAGATCCGCTTTTTGCGCTTTCACGCCTCGGAACCAAGTTCCCAGAACAAGGGAACCTGGCTGGTGTGGGGAGAGTTTTTGGCTACCAGCTGCACCTCCCAACAGGCTGTCTAGATCCTCATGAATTACCATCTGTTCGAAGCTATAAGTAGGCCTTTTCAGTGCTCCCAGGAATTACCAGAGAGGAAAGAAAGGGGCTGGGGGGGGGGGGAGGCATGGGGGAATGAATAATGCTGAGCAGGTGTTTGGGAACAATAGTATCAGTGGCGCCCTGCCTGCTCCCAGGGCTACCTGTCCACATGTGTGCTCTGCTTGAGAGCATGGGGTTGGCAATACTGAGCAACAATGGACCTTTTTTTGAGGGGTGTGATGATACGCCAGATACGAAGATAATGTCCAAGCAGATTTCGGAGTCCTACCAGGAGGCCATGGAGTACACTTCTATGTCTATTTATTTATTTTCGAAGCTTTCTTAAGGGACGACATTGATTCACATTCCGACATCATCTGTCTTGTTACAAAGAATATACATCTAACAATAAACAGCGCGACAACAAACAACTTAAAGGAAGGAGACACGCCTTTTCGTGGTTTATATTTTTTGGCCGATGTTTATCCTTAGAGCACGAACCAACTCTTCCAAGCTTCCGTTTTAGCTAGACACAATACCCCAAAAATGGGGCGTGTGTTTTAGTGTATATTGACGGGGAAAGACAATATATTCGCTCTCCGAACGAATTGTGCACATCCCTACTAGAGTGCAGTGTTGTCCCGTAGGCTGAACTGTTCTCATAAGCAAAGATTCTCCTTTTCATACGTCATTCGAGCGCTACGAAGACAAAGTATTCTGCTGTCAAAGCTAGAAAATGATCGGCATTGAAAGAAACTAAGTGTATGCGTGACCAGCGTCGACTCTTCCATCTCCACTTTATGCATATATTTATTATTTTAGAAAGATCTTTACCTAAACTTCCGGGAATGTTACTCGATGCCTATAGGTTCTTCCCATGGTTGCGGAAACACTATTACTTTTCCTTCCGTTTCTTCTTCAAGTGGGGTGCGATATTGCGGACTGATCGTGCCTCACGAGGACAGCGAGATGTCCCTACTACGCGCAAAGAGGGCAGGCGGTACCACGCCTAACTTTAAAGGGGTCCTGAACCACCCTCCGGGTTCGGTGAAAAAACATATTCTACGGCTTGCCTACGCTGTAACGAACATCTCAGCCAAATGCTGTTGTCATCCGCGAAGCGTAACGTTCACAAGCGGAGCGCAAAGCTTCCACTTCTTCAGGAGCCCTCAACTCAAAAAGCGGCTTCTCCTCACGCTCCTTGAATCTGCTCTATTTCGTCATAGAGCATTTACAAGGAGCGTCGCTGCTATTGGCCGATGGCAGACACGCCCGCCTCGGCTGTGTGCGGGCCCTTCGCAGCGCGCCTTTTTTAAAACCGTAAGCGCGTGCGTGCCGTGCGTGCCGTGCGCTCGCTTTTCCTTGCGTTGTGAGCCCCTATATAGGCAAAATAGTTGCTGGAAATATGTAAAAATATATTAGTTAATGCGCAAGCCTCATAGATGCCGTGGGAAGGCGTCCGTAAACTACCTCGGCGTGGACGTGAACGGTGCGGTGCAAAAGTCACCATAAATATAGTTTTACAAGAAGCCGACAAATGCATGCCTGCAGCCTGTAATACATCACAAATTAATCCCAAACCTTAATTTATCAGTGATTGTAGATCGGTTTATTCCCTATGGTACTCCAATGCGCCACCGTCTAGTACTCGTACTCAATAACATGGCTGGAGTCGAACCCTAAATATTTCTTCTACAAGGTAGATTAAAGGACTAGGTCTGATTAGGGTGTACTTGAGTGGATTAGAGCTCATTAAGGCGCATTAGGGTGGATTAAGACAGACTAGGGTGCATTAAGGTGGACTATGGCATATTATAGAGTGGATTACGCTAGACTTAGATTAGGGTGAATTAATTATTACATCAGATTAGCGTTGACTAAGGTAAATTAGTTTCGAATGAAATCATTACGTCTGGAATGTTTGGCTTAATTTGGCGTAACGTAATAACCTGAGCTTATTGAGACTTGACTTAGTCTTAACTTAATTAGTCAGGACCTAATTAGTGCTACGTTAATTAGACTCGGTCTAATTAACTTATACCTGATGATAAGTTGTCTAATACGCTGTTCATCATTACTCGTGATATAATTTTGCTTGGGTAATTAGTCATATCTTAGTTATACGTGTCCTAATTAGTACAGGCCTAGTTACGCTGTTCTTTGACATATTATCTTAATCAGATATCGCTTGATGAATACTACCTGAAATAGACTTGATTTAATCAGTGTTAGCCTAATTAGTCCTGAAAAGATTAGTCTCAACTTAATGAGGCTTGACCTTGAAGTCTTAGCATAATTTACCTTTCATTATTAAGTGCTAGCTTAGGTTCGACTTAACTAGTAATAACCTAGCTATGCGCGACTTAATTAGTACTAATTAATTAGTCAAGGTATAATTTGAAGCTTGCTTACACTAGATTTGTTCATATCAGCTAAATTAGGCTTCGCATAATTAGATTTACCTTAATTAGACACGGTTTATTAACATCATGGCTTAATTAATTATAAATCATTAGTATCCGCTTAATTAGGTGTGACTTCCTTGGCATAGCTCAATTCAGGTTGAATCAGTTCAGTTTGACTTGGTCTGCGAATTTCTTGATTTCGTCCCCCCATCTTACTCTCTGCCGCCCACGGCTGCGCTTACCCTCTCTTGGTATCCATTCCGTCGTTCTAACTGTCCATCGGTTATCTAGCCTTCTCATCACGTGGCCTGCCCATGTCCATTTTTTCTTCTTAATATCGTTCATTATGTCGGCGACCCCCGTTTGTTCTCTGACCCACTCGGCTGTCTTCCTATCCCTTAGTGTAACGCCTATCATTTTCCGTTCCATCGCCCGCTGCGCGGTTCTTAACTTCCTCTCTAGCTTCTTTGTAATTCTCCAGGTTTCTGATCCGTAAGTCAGTACTGGCAGGATGCAGTAGTTATATAGTTTCCGTTTGAGTGATAGTGGTAGGTTTCCGTTCATGAGTTGTGAATGTCTGCCATATGCGCGCCATCCCATGTTTATTCTACGGTGGATTTCTTTTATATGGGTGGGTTCTCCAGTAAGTAGCTGTCCTAGGTACAGATATTCTTCTACGACTTCTAATGTATGGGTTTCGACCTTGAATAGACGTTTTTTCGCCGTGCCACTTACCATTATCTTTGTTTTCTGCATGTTCATCCTTAATCCTACCTTAGCGCTTTCTCGGCTTAAGTCTTCAACCATCTTTTGCAATTCGTCGCCATCATTGCTAAAGAGTACTATGTCATCTGCAGGTTACTCAGATATTCGCCGTTAATCCTGAGCCCTGTCTCTTCCCAGTCTAACCTTTTGAAGATTTCTTCCAAACATGCAGTAAATAGCATGGGAGAAATTGTATCTCCCTGTCTGACACCTTTCTGTATTGGGATTTTTCTGCTTTTCTTATGGAGGAGCAGGGTGGCTGTAGAATCTTTATAGATGTTGGCTATTGTGTTTATATAGCTATCACATATTCCTTGACGACGTAGTGCCTCCAGAACTGCTGGTATCTCTACCGAGTCGAAAGCCTTTTCGTAATCTATGAAAGCCATATAGAGGGGTTTGTTGTATTCAGCGGATTTCTCGATTACTTGATTGACCGCATGCAGGTGGTCCATGGTAGAGTATCCTTTTCTGAACCCTGCTTGCTCTCTCGGTTGATTAAATTCAAGTGTGGCCCTTATTCTGTTTGAGATAACCTTTGTGAATATTTTGTAAAGTGCTGAGAGTAGACTAATCGGCCTGTAGTTCCTCAAGTCTTTAACATCTCCCTTCTTATGTAATAATAGAATATTTGCGTTTTTCCAGCTTTCGGGTACATTTGAAGTTTTGAGGCATTGAGTGTATAGTGTCGCGAGCTTTCCAATAAGGAAGTCTCCGCCATCTTTGATCAAGTCGGTGGTTATGCCGTCATCTCCAGCCGCTTTTCCGCGGGACATGCCCTGTATTGCTTTCCTAACTTCGTCCGCAGTGACGCATGGGATTTTGTAGTCCTGCTCGGCAGATTTACCTTAATTAGACACGGTTTATTAACACCATGGCTTAATTAATTATAAATCATTAGTATCCGCTTAATTAGGTGTGACTTCCTTGGCATAGCTCAATTCAGGTTGAATCAGTTCAGTTTGACTTGGTTTGGCTTAGTTGGATTAGTCCTGTCTGAACTAGGCGTCAGTTAATTATTCCTAATTAGGCGCCTTTGAATTAGACTTAGCCTTACCTAACTAGTCCTAGGAATCTTAATTAGGCTCCATTGAATTAGACTTTAGTGGGGAAAATTCTACTTAACCGTTAGTGGGGAAAATTCTACTTACGGAAAATGCACCAGAAGATAAAAATACAATTTTCCTGTCTACCTGCGCCTGAAATCATAAAAAAATCAAGCAGAAACACTTATCATCCGTACAACGTTTTCTCTAACACTCACAAGATAGAAGTACGAAAAACCGAGCACGTGGTCTTGAAAAGGAGTAAAACCAAACCTGTTGGCTGGTTTGTTTTAGAGCAACAGAGTAACTCGCACATCTGCAGTTCAAGCATTTTATTTAAATCTGCTTCAGCAATAGTAAAACCATTTGGGGCTTCCTCTAATATTGGTAGGTGTAAAATGTTGAGGCCATGAGAGTACAGTGTCGCAAGCTTCCTGAATACGAAATATCTTCGATTTTTTACGAAATGAGCTGATATGGCGTACTCTCCGGCCACTATCCCGCGGAAGGTGCCGTGTGTGTACGTAGTAATATAATCGGCAGTGAGATACTCGTATGTAAGCTCAGTGGCCTGACGAGAGTTTATAAAAGTCGTGGCGCGGTGACGGTTTCAATATTCAAGACCTTGGCCACCTGTGTACTCACTATTGATGACCGTTTTTAAGGAATTATTTTATCAACCGGGGTTGTTATTATTCAAATATCAAAACGGCGTCTGTTCCTTCAGTTCCCATACAATTATCTTTAATGGTATGACATGCCGGTCCTTGCGGGAATAAAAATTATCCCACTATAACCTCCGGCCTTGTCTCACGTGCAATCGTATTTAAATGAGCACTCACCTCAAAGCCGCTTTTGTTGGATAAAGACAAAAAAGTTTACTTACCAAACAGTGCCACTTCTGATGGTACTTAAAAATAAAACTATGAGTAGGTAGTCGCCGGAACTGCTGGAGTAACATCGAAATGTGCCTGCGTAACCACTGCCTGTTTAGGGCCATAAAGCAGAAATGCTTCTCAGACGGAACACCTGAACAATATTACAGAAGTTCAGCGTACAGTTAGGGTACATGATCGAGGGTTATCGGGCGCCTGTTCGTGAATGCCGAACTCAGCCAAAGCAGCAATTGGGTGGCCCTAAAAAGGGCCGTTCAGAGCCGAAGACTTCAGGGCGGCAGCTGTGCAAAAGCACATGCCGCGATGAACAGGTCGTAGTCGATGCACTCAGGTTTCCCCAATGCACCCAACAGCGATCCAAGGGAGTCCTGGGCTATGTTGTGTCCGGCGTACTGCAGAGCGCTGCAGAGGGCGGCCGCAGGAATCCCACCGGACACCTCGAACAAGTCGTAGACCGTCGACCACCGCACGATCGCGTGGCAGGAGACGGCCACAACTTGCACGGGGTCGGTGATTCCGGTGGTCACGACCGACCTCATGACAGCGGCCGCCGCCAGCGGAGAAACTGGACGTTGCCAGGGCCACCTCTTGAGCTGGGACATGATCTCGTTGAGTACCTCGGAAGACATCGCTCTACCATACATGGATGGGCAATCGAATGACAAGCTGGGAATGTCGCAGTCCTTATATACAAGGGCCGGCAGTGTCCAGCTGACACCATCCAATGAAAGTTTGACTTTTTCTACCTTCTCTCTTTCTGGGCCACAGAGTTCTCTCCGCCTTGAATATACTGGAACAGAGGCTTGTGACTGCGGCCCCCCTCGTTGCTTCCAGGTCTGTACCAACCTCCTCTCTCTTTTTAGATCAGGAAATTTTTTTCTGCTTGAAAGGGAGTTTGTCTCTGGGGCCGCCATATTCCTTTTCCCTATGTGTTCTTTTGAATAGAGGAACCCTCTTTGTGTACTGTAGGAGATGGGACTAAGTGTCTTGGGAAGGGAGAGGAGGGGCTTGGCTGGTCCCAACAGGTTCGCTATTGTGTGTGTACGGGGGGGGGGGGGGGGTCGACCTTCGTTTCACCGAGATTATCCACATTGAACTCCCACAAGTTGCCTTGGGGCCACTGCAGATGTTTTTCATGAGGATGACTATGCAATGAAAAGCATGTTGTCAGGGAAGGCATGGAACACTGCCATATTGGGATGTAAAGTGCAGTGAAAAGCTCGGGTTGTCTGTTTCGTTTCCTTTGTTTGTGCCTGTGCAGGCTGTTTTATTCTGTAGACTTACCAACCTGGCACTGTTGCTAGTACAAACACACTGAAGTGCTCCTTGGAGGGTCACGCATATTTAGCAGTTCAGCAGCTGCTATGACAGCACCAGGGAGCTTTGTCTCAATAGGTGCACACTCTACTTCATACACGAAGTGCAGTGCTGGAGGGTAGGCAAGTATTACCTGAAAAAAAAAAAAGAAACGGAGCCGTGTGTCACTCTGATAAACAAACGACAAATGGGAAATGCAAAGGGGTATTTCGGTTGTTTCCCAAGCAATACGAGCTTGGTTTGTCAAGCTGATGAGAAGTGCACTAAATTTGAGCTGCCAGTGAGGCATTCGTTGTTGGCACTTGTTCTACACGATCGTCCTATCCTCTTCGTTTAGCAGAGAAGCTGAACAAGGTAACCGTAATTTGACTGTCAGCCTGCCATTTCTAACAGCCAAGCTGTATAATCTAGCGTAAACTGTCAGTGATCACGAAATACCACATAACGTTGCGTGACGAGAAATTGGCGGGAACACGCCAGGTGACATCGCGCTACGTGATTTTGGGGGAAGCGCGTCACGTGATACTGGGTTATACCCCTCTCACACAGGCACTTTCAAGGTCCTTTGAACTAAAGCTTCTTTATTGAAAGGAGCGGGCGAGCTGTCACACAGGCGCGCGGAGGGAACATTAGTTGAAAGGAGCTTCTTGCTGAAGTAGTCCGCGCTTGTCCCTTGGGGCTGTAAAGGCTTACTGTCGTTCGCAGGTGGTAGACGGCAGAAAAACATGTTATACCTTGGAGCCAGTCCAACGAGCTTTTATTTAACAAAAAGCGCGTTTCACGGTATCTTAGAAGTTTTAAACCCTAAAACTATGCTGACAGACACAGTTTGTCATATTTCTCCGGAAAATTGCACAGCTTGAGGGCAGGTGCACTGTAGAGGTGACCTTGTGGTCAGGTGCTGGGGTGCAGTGGGGTAGGCAGGCATGGGCTGACCGGGCTGAAGCCCCCCCCCCCCCCGAAATTTTTCGAGCCGGCGCCGGGCTGTCTATGCTGACTCGTCACGATGAACAAAGGCGCATATCCTTGAAACGTGTGGCTACGGGTATTCACCTCTCAACGACCGCCTGACGTCTAGGGGCTTGAAAGAAGGAAGAACGCGGCTTGTTCAACGGAGCAAAGGTGATTAACTCGCCACGCTATAGCAGGGAAAGTCACGTCTTTTTCTGCAGTAAAGCAACTGCGGCAAACGAAAGACGCCTGTCATTGATCGGTTTTATGATAAGGGCCTTAAAGACGTAGATTCTTCGGAAAGGAAATTCGGTTTGGACTTCACGCGGTAAGTGTCTCTCGACTGAGGAGACCTTAGGAGATGATATATTCTTGATGGCACGGAAGGATAGAATGGTGGAGGAGGGTGCACGGTAACTGTCTCTCCGGAGAGGACACCGCAACCGGTACACTCAAAGGGAAGGGGGTAAGAAAGAACGGGAAGGAGAAAGGAAGTTCAAAGCACAAGGAGGAGCCTTAGCCGAAGCAGTCACAGGAAAAGGGGAGTGAACGAAGAGAGTGGAAAGGAGAGGCCACTTTAACGAGACTGGAGATCACTGGCGGCAACGAGTGCCAGGTGTGACTAAATCACTCCCAGTGAGAGAAACCAGTCGGTGCTCGGCGGCAGTGGGGAACACAAAACGGCCTGAAGGGGAGCCGGCGATCTTCACCCCCAGCAGCACAACGACGGCGTCAGACACACCTTCGCAATGTAGTACCACTCATGCAATGCAGTACTTTTGTCCTATGTGACAAAAGGAAGCGGTCAGGCTGCGTATCCGTCTACGTGTGCAGTTTGCTGGAGGAAGGTCGTTTGCGGGCGAAAGCTATCAAGCTAGCGAACGAACTTCAAAGCAAAGTATGCCGCTGTTCCTTGTATCACACGACTTTTCTTCCACGGCTGCCACTGGGAACACTCATGGTATGCGTTGTATGCAGCAGCCGTGCTTCTTTCTCTTTTTCCTGTTGCAGCTGGGGGACAGCGACGCCGTACTTCGTGCGGTTTCTGCGCTCCCGGAGGGAACATATCTACAGTATCTCCGCTGTGTCATTTTGAGCAGTGTCCCTAATGGGTTGGATAGTTGTTTCTTTGAAGCCTCATGGATGGCCTAATGTAGTTTCTTCTTCGTCATCTTTGTTGATCCCTTCGATATGCTCACAACGAGCGCGCCCGGCGTGTCCCCTTCAGGAGGCTGTGCTGCAGTGAGAGGAACTTTCTACGAACCTCGCGATTGGACAGCATTGTTTGGCAGTGTTATCCACAACTTAAAAACGGGCAATGGCGAGTCGAAAAAAAGCTGTGCTGTGGTTCGCCGAGCGCGTTCTCGGCTTTATCCTCACCGTCAGCGTTCCTTACGACAACCACGACCACTGCTACACGGTCACCAGCCCCGCTACGAGCAGACGGAGGGCGCGACACTCTTTGAAGACCCGATGGTCATCTGCGGATCGTCGCTTTCACGAAAATATGTCCCAAGGGCAGAAGCGACTCTCCGACTTCTGGGCAAGCTCATCTTCGAAACGCCAACATATGAGCGAGACATCGAGCGGTAAGTCATGTCTTTCAACTTGCATCGTTGCATGTTAACTGATGTAATCGATATAGTCACCTTGCAATGGCGCTAAGTTGGCCTGTATGGATGATATCTGAATTATCTGAAAATGTTTAAATAATGCCTTTTAAATGTTTGCGTAGTTCATGGTTATTGCCAGGAAATTTATCGTTAATTTCATTTCTTGAGTAGCAAGTTGCGCTTGTTAGCCATAATAGCCGAAGCCGCTACTGTCGCCGAGATGATCAATCAGACTCAGTCAATGGTTTATTGTATAATGCGCAAAGAAAATGAATACGAAACTATTTGAATTGATACCATTTTTAGCTTGTATCAGATCAACTTCCAAAAGAGCATTGACAGTCCGCCGCTGGCCACTTAATATTGTACAGTTGAATAAAAGCAAGTGAGGCAGAGAACGGTGCATTTGCAAGCAAGCACTTGAATAAGTTGATCGAGGTGCTCTACTGTAAATAAAAAAAAAGCGTCTTCATGGATCATGAATGTTTCCTGCAACTTTTGTTTCAATGCGCATATCATTCCGGGTTATATCATCGAAATACACGAGCGATCGTTCATCATATACGTCGCTACAATTGGGGAGGGGGGGATTTATACTGCCATTATTTGGTTGCCTGGGGCGCAGACGCGGGGAATGTAGATATGGTATTAGGAAAGGAGAAATATGTGTGCACTACCTTGTGTTTTAAGCAGGTGTACGTCTAGTTGCCTGCAGTTGCAAACGAAATCGTATGATTACTTGTACGACGGATAAAAAATACGTTCATAGAGCTCGTTTTTGTGACCACAGTAAGGCAGTAAAAAATATTATGTGCACTATTCTGCTAGAGTAACCTTAGTGTCAACGAAATTAAAAAAAAAAGAAGAGTACGAGGCCTGAGGTAAGTCACGGTAAACATATTGCCCCTAGCGCCAGCAAAGATGCAAGAACCATAGTCAAGTTTTTTATGAACACTGTTGATTTGCTGTTTCCAATGTAGATGCCAGTCTAAATTGACCCTTGGGTGTCAACTCACCCTCTGTACTCTTTCGCAAAGTTGACATCTTTTTTGACATTTTAACCTCATGGAATGAACGCGAGGTGTCGTGGGAGACATAATGTGACTCGATATTCGTGCGACTAATAGCAATCATCCTGACATTACATAGTTTACTTTCGGCAGATTCTGAATTACAACCAAAAGCTCTCGCCTTCTTGAGAATGCTTTTGTGCTCTAAGCGCGTTCACGCCTGCACACTCCATCCGACGTGAACGAGCACCACGAAAGCTTCTCAAAATTTTGCGGGGGGCGAGCCGTCTCGCAGCGAGTTCAGCGATTAACAGAGAGGGGCAGAAGCGAAAGAAAGGAAAGGCGGGGACGGCCGTTGAACGGGATGAATAGCGGGACCAAGTTCACACGCTTAGAGCAGGAAGGCAATCTGTGGACGAGAAGTCTTGGTTCGGAGATATGCTTTCGGGAAAGCCAACTTTTGCAGGAAAGTCAATTTTTGCAAATGGTCAAATGGCGGACTGCATGACACAAGATAACTAAAAAAAAGTTCCTGCGCGTTTCAGGCAATGTCTTAGGATTTTAAATTTACTTTGATCTTGATGTGGTAAACCATACCGAAGGCTTTCATAGTGTCTCAAAAAAATATCGACTTCGTTGCCCAGCTTTTAAAATGCGCCGATAATTGTTTGCGGAAAGGTCGATGGCGGTGCTTACAGATTTGCCAGAGGCAAAGCTATATCGCTGGGGCCGTAGTATGATGTTATTCAGGACGAATGCATTTAACTGTAACGAAATAAGTATTTCGAAAAAGGTGTTAATAGTACACAGGACTGATACAGCTGTGTAGCTGTATCTAACCCGAGATGTACTGAGGCTATATACTTGGAATCAAATCCTAGACAAGTCTTCGCTTTTCATGCAGACGTACTGATTTATTTTGATTGGTTGTTAGAATAAGCTCCCATAGTGTAGTAAATATATAAGTGCTGGTGAGAAAACCGTAAATACTAAATACATAAAATGATACAATGTTCAGGAGGGTTTTCCACAGTTTATCAGGATGGCGTAGACATCAATGCATAAATGGACTCACAAAAGGCACCTTAGCGACAGTTTGGTATTGCGGAAGTTTTACGCAGCATCGCGGCATCGTTACAAGTCATATTAAATTATCATTGCGCCATTAGTGTGCGCAAGTGAAGGACCTTTGTATTAACGGTGAGGAAACGAATGCGTCTCTGGTAGATTTTTTATCAGCTCTTTTTCTTTGCCACCTGGAAAAGTATTGTCTCCACGAGATTGTATTGTATTCGCGCTCAGTCGGCGGGGACAAATGAATGTCGAAGTTAGAACATACTACAGACCATGGGCCCTTTGATGAGCCCCAATGCTCCTTCAAAAATAAGATATGTATTGCTTTTCAATTGTTCATACCATGCTATAAAGTCGTCTTTGCGTTAATCTATTATATTTTCGCTAATTTTACATTTAAATGTGACACACAGTGGTGAATTTTGCAATGATTTAATGATCTACTTATGCAGGAACGCGTCCTAGACCCACCGGGAATGTCAGCCCCAAACAAGCACAGGATGATATTCGCCTTCAGGAAGACCAAGGACCTTCTCAGGGTAACTGTTATGTTGATTCTTATGAAAGAAGAGTGGGACACTTAAAAAAGAAAAAAAATCCTAGGACTATCACTTAAGAGACGTAAAGGTGAAAGCCAGTGGCTTTGGTTATCGAATGTCAAGTGGGTAATTTCGCACAGGCTGTAAAGAGTGACATGGCTCATAGCCGCGTATCCCAGCCTGCCTATCCAGTGCGGCAATGAGCCAGCTTGTTGATTGAGCGCTTCCAGCCACCCCTGACTTCCACCACCTGGTCGGGCACCTTGTGTTCTCAGCCGTGGCAGTGGTGAGGGAAGTTTTCAGGGCATTAATGTTTAACAGGTTTTGTATTTTCTGTACCGTATTTCTTGTACCATATATAGTTTTCCGCAACATTGTTCTTCATTTTTTCTTTACGCTAACGTCCGCAACTCCGCATAATACATATAAGGTCTTCGCCTAAATAATGGAACTCTTTCAGAACACCAAGGGACAGAGTGCAGCAGACTCGACATTGGCCTGTACCAAAATGTCAACCAAATTGACAATGTCCTAAAGCACCAGCTCCTCACGTCCCCCTGGCGACCTGGTAGAAGCTATGAGTTCAAGTGCGTCAAGGACTTAAAGCAGAAGCGGAAATTTCAGCTGGCGTGGCTTGACAAATACCCATGGCTCAGTTATTCCGCGCTGTGTGAGGGCTCATTCTGCCGCGTTTGTGCACTCTTTTGCCGCCCTGAAGTTGGCAAAGGGCGTCATGCGTCCACCGGCGCACTCGTGTCTAGAGCTTGCCGAGATTGGAAGCACGCACTGGAACTTTTCGATTCACATCAGAACACGGTGTACCATCGGGAAAGCCAATCGGCGGCTGATCATTTTATAAAGGCCTTCTCGAGTGGTGCGCTTACTGTAGTTGAACAGCTTGATAGCAGCAGAAAGCTCCAGATAAAAGAAAACAGAAAGAGACTGGCCCCTATAGTCGACACAATAATATTTTGCGGAAGACAAGGGCTGTCTCTTCGTGGTCATAATGACAGCGGGCCACTAGATCTCGACAGTGCTCCAACAGAGAATGAAGGCAACTTCAGAGCACTACTACGCATGCGGAGTAGTTGCGGAGACAGCTACCTTAAAGAACATATACAGAACTGCTCCGGCAATGCGTCATATCTAAGTCCTACAGTTCAAAATGAGATTGTTGAAATCTGCGGCACCCTCATTCGAGAGAATCTCGTGTCAAAAATTAACAACGCGGGCTGTTTTTCTGTTCTCGCGGATGAGACCACAGATGTTGCTGGCATTGAACAGCTCACCATATGTGCTCGCTACTTGGACAAGGGAAGCAACCAGGTTGACGAAGTTTTTTTGGGTTTTGTTCCTGTAGATGACCAAAGTGGCCGGAATATCGCACGGGAGATTGTGAAGTTTTTAGTGAACGTTGGGATTGATATGGAGAACCTTCGAGGGCAAGGGTACGATGGCGCAAGTGCGATGGCTGGAAAAGCAAATGGAGTGCAAGCAGCGATTCGCGAGAAATACCCAACTGCTTTGTATACGCACTGTGCCAGCCACTGTTTAAACTTAGTGCTTTGTGCTGCTTGTTCTGTAGCTGATATTAGGCACTGCTTCGGAACAGTCAAGGAGACTGCGAAATTCTTTCGCAAATCGGCAAGCCGATCGAACGTGCTGCGTGCAAAGATCGCTGACGTGCGATCCGAGTCAAGGCGCAAGCGACTTCTCGGCTTGTGTGAGACTCGTTGGCTGGAAAAGCATGACGCGCTTCTTTCTTTTGTTTCTCTTTTTGACTGTGTCATTGCGGCGCTGGTTGAAATTGAATTAAATGGGAGTTCCGAGAATGCAGCCCAGGCGAACAATATGATATCTGCCCTGCTATCACCATCCTTCATTGTGGGCCTCCATGTCGCAGAGCATGTCCTGGCAGTGACCCTGCCTTTATCGAGACAACTTCAGGCAAAAAATTCGGACATGTGTACGGCGATTGGTCACATAGATGTTGTGCAACGCACAATTGAGCAATAGCGAACAAACGCCGAGGCGTGCTTTGGGGAAGTATTCTCCAAGGCTCAAGAGTGTGGAGAGCGCCACAACGTTGAAATAGCAAAGCCAAGGATTAGGAGCCTCCAACAACATCGCGGAAATGATCACGCAGAAAGTGCAGAGGAATATTTCCGCAGATCCGTGTATATCCTGGACCTGCAGAACCGGCGCCCGGGTGCCCCTCGCCTAAGCCTTTGGCACCGGGGGAGCCCCTGCGGGCTGCAGACTTCCTCCGCGATACACCGGCCGCCCCGCCGGCTGCGAAGTCCGGAAAGAAGTCTAAGAAGACCCAGAAGCGCAGGCGCGTCCCGGCCCCTCCTGCGCCATTTCCGGACACCTCCGCAGCTCCTGCGGCCGTCCCTGCGGCACCGGCGACCGTCCAACAGCCTGACATCACAGCCACTGCACCGACGTACCTGCCCGCGGCCGCCGAGGAGGGGGACTTCATCGAGGTCCTCTCGAAGACTGCCCGACGCCGCGCCAAGGCCGCGGTGGCGATCCCGAAGGACACGGCGGTTGTGGGGACTGCCCTGTTCCGTCCCTCCGCACCCGGAGGCTCCTTTAAGCAGGCGTCACGACTGGCGCTTGCTGCCGCCCTCTCGGAATGGGAGGGAGTCTCCGCGGTGCGGGTAAACACCCGCCGCAACATCGTCGCGGCTGACGTGCGAACGGAGGCCTGCCTGCGGGACCTATTGGCCGTCACCGAGCTGAGGGGCATCCCGGTGGCTGCGCGGGTCCCGGCGGACAAGACCAGGAGCACCGGATTTCTCCACGGCATCCGCGACGACATCACGGATGCGGAGCTCCTGCGTGCGGTGAGATCTCCCGTGCCAGTCGTCTCGGCAAAGCGGGAGGCCTCCACAGTCACCCTGCGCTTCGACGGGCCCGTTCCACCGGAGGCAGTCACCATCTACTGCCTCACCTTTAAGGTGAGAGCGGCACGTCCCCGCCCGATGCAGTGCCGGAGGTGTGGCCGTTTCGGGCATGTCGGGGAGACGTGCCCCCGACCTGGGAGCTGTGTCCGCTGCGGCCGACAACACGAGGTCACGACTACCTGCCAGCAGAAGCCCCGCTGCGTCAACTGCGGTGGAGCCCATCCTGCAGACAACCCCTCATGCCCCCGTTGGCAGGAGGAGAGGCGGGTAGCCACCATCATGGCCTCGTCAACAACGGATCTGTCACGGCGAGTGGTGAGGGCAGCCGTACGTGAGGAAAGCCAGCGAACTCACTCGTATGCGACTGCCCTCAGGAGCGCTCCCGCACCACCAACCTCACGCACTAGAGGTCAGCCCCCAGCCTCTCGTAGCCTGCCACCTCCAGCAGTCCTCCCGGGTCGTGCTGCTGCGCCCACTCCTCCCAGGCGCCCGCCTCCTGCCCCGCTGCCCTCAGCTAACCAGCGCCCGGGGATCACAGCTCCACCTGCTGCACCCAAGGACCTGGTGCCGCGACCTGCAGCTCCAGCCCCTGGTGTCCTGCCTGCTGCTGCTGCGCCCTCGGCCCCGCCTGGAATGGACCAGCTGGTGGCATCGCTCCTGATGACCGTCCAGGTCGCCGGTGCCATGCTGCCTGCAGAGCACCCCGCACGTGCCCTCCTCCTGCAGGCGGGGGCACTGCTGCAGTCGACCACCCACCATGGCTAGTCCTCCAGCGAGGACGAGTCGTCGTCGCCGCCCGAGCATTCTCCAATGGAACGTCAATTCGCTGAGGCGGCGGAGAGACGACCTGGCTCAGCACCTCCTGCAGAGCGACTACGACGTCCTCGCACTCCAGGAGGTGTACGTCCAGGCTGAGGACCTTCGTCTGCCAGGGTACGTGGGCTACAGCAGCCGGACAGGGTGCACCTTGGCGACCTGCTCTGCTACCCCCTGCCTGAACGACAATCACCAGCAAAGACCTGCCCGCTGCGCCGTGTACGTGAAGCGGGAACTCCAGCATGCCGAGGTGTCCGTGGCCGACCTGGTCGGTGGTCCCCTGGAGTGCTGTGCCGTCCGCGTGCGCATCGAGGGGGGAGACACCACCGTGGCCAGCGTGTATGTCCGGCCACGCCAGCCTTGGGACCCCAGGTGCCTCAGGCAGATCTCGCACCGCCTGGGGAAGGAGTTCCTGCTTTGCGGCGACTTCAATGCTCACCACACAGCCTGGGGCGGTCGCCGGTCCTGCCCACGCGGTAAGGAGCTCGGGGACGTCCTACAGCACCTCGGCCTGGTGATCCTTAACACCGGGACCAACACCTTCCTCCGCCGCGGAGGTCGGGCGTCCTGCTCAGCCATCGACCTCACCGTGGCCACGGAGGGATGCCGCTATGCGTGGGCGCCTTGTCCGGACACCTGGGGCTCGGACCATCTGCCCATCCTGCTGTCCCCCTTCCGAGGCAAGGCCCCCCGGGACCGGGAGTACCACGTGGTGGACTGGAGGCTGTTCCGCCAGCTGTTTGGACAACATGCGGGCAGCACAGACCTGTTGCAAGTGGTGGCCGACTGCGCAAGGGCCGCGACTGTCGTCACCAAGGTCCAGCAGGGGCAACCTGCTCCAGACATCCGGCACCTGGCCTTGAGGGCAGCGCGGCGTCGGGCAGAGCGGCGGGCCTTGCAGAAAGGCCAACCAGAACTCTGGACCGAGTTCCGGCGGGTCGATGCCGTCTGCCGGCGCCATGCACGCAGACGCAGGAACCAGGGTTGGTCGAGCATCTGCGCCTCGATCAACCGCTCCCCCAATGGGACTCTAGCCTGGCGCCTACTGGGGTGCCTGCTAACGATGCCCCGGGCCCTCAACCAGGTGCAGTCCGTGGCAGTCCACATGAACATCCAGGCAGCGGACCTGGCAGAGCTCCTTGCTGACCGGTTTACCACCAGGGACGCAGTCCGGCTGGCCTCACCACCACCACCTGCTGCTCTCCAGTGCCCCGTTTCCTGCCATCATCCCGGGTGGGTCGTTGCGCAGGTCCAGGAACTGTGCAACGAGCCCATCGGTATGCATGAATTAGTGGCAGCCCTCGAGGGGTCCAGGCGACGCAGTGCTCCGGGGGCCGACGGCATCACCTTCCAGATGCTCCGTAACCTTGACGGAGCCGGTCGTCAGCAGCTCCTCGAATACTACAATGACGTCTGGAGCACTGGAGCCCTACCGCAACCTTGGCGTTTAGCGGTAGTGGCACCCATCCTGAAGCCCCGGAAGCAAGCCACGGCTCTCTCCTCCTACAGGCCAGTCTCTCTCACCTCGGCCGCCTGCAAGGTGATGGAGAAGGTGGCCCTACAGAGACTCGAGTGGATTGCTGACCAACTGGGCTACTTCCCGGAGCAGCAGACGGGCTTCAGGCGGCACCGGTGCACAGCAGACTCCATTTCAGATGTCGTCGCCACCCTCGAGGACGCCAAGAGTTGCGGTGACGTGGCCATGCTCCTGCTGCTGGATGTCGAGAGCGCCTTCGACGGGCTCCCGCATGCAGTCATCGAGGCGGCCCTGGACCGGCTTGGCATCAGCGGTCATCTCCGAGGCTTCGTAACCGCCTTCCTGTCCGGGAGAACCTTCTGCGTTCGTGTTGGAAGGGAGACCAGCCAACCCCGGGACATCACAGCAGGTGTTCCACAGGGCTCTGTGCTGAGCCCCTTCCTTTTCAACCTGGCGTTGGCAGGACTCCCAGCTTCCCTCCCGTCGGACACCAGGTTCCCGGTCCGCTGCTCCGTCTATGCAGACGATGTGGCCCTCTGGGCCCGGGGACCACGGCGGTCCATCCCGGCCATCAGGAGGTCGCTGCAGTCTGCCCTTGATGCAGTGATCACCTACCTCGGAGGGATCGGCCTCAAGGTCTCCGCAACCAAGACCGAGTCCCTGCTGATACACCCGACGGCAGCAGCGCGTGTCTACGTGAAACGGCTGCGGATCAACAACCGCAGCCTACCATGGAGTTTGACGGTGAAATACCTGGGGCTCACCATTGACCACCGACTCACGTGGATACCTGCTGCGAAGATCGCTGCCGCTAAGGTTCGTCGAGTCCAGGGGGCCATCAGCAAGCTGCAGCAACGAGGCCGTGGCTGCTCCACAAAGTGGGCGCTGCGACTGAACCAAGCCGCAGCGACCTCGGTGCTGCTTTATGCCCTTCCACTGGTAACGCTGACGCCAGTCCGGCGGTGCCTGTTCGAGGGACTCCACAGGGGAGCGGTGAGGGCCATCCTGGGGCTCCCCAAATGCTCCCCGGTGGCATCGACACTCGCGGAGGCAGGAGAGTGGCCTCTGTCCCTACGCATGCTCCAGCGGGCATTGGGCCACATCGACCGACTCCATCGTGCAGCCGATGGAGGCGCCCTCCTGGAGCGACTTCGCAGCCAACCCAGATCTCGGATGGGTGGCCTCTGCCTGCTCTACCACCAGATGGTCCTGGATCCGCCTGTTCCCGTTGCCCCGCCCCCGCCACACCATCGGCCACCAGAGGTCCACCTCCACCTGGATGGGGCATCAAAGCGACGAACGCCTGCGGCCGCGCTGCAGCAGGCAGCCATCGGCAAACTTCAGGAGCAACTCCAAGGTCGACTGCAGGTGTTCACGGACGGATCCGTCTTGCAGAACGGGTCCGCAGCGGCAGCGTGCGTCATCCCATCCAGGTCCAGAAGCAGACAGTGCCGGCTGCCTTTCCCAGCGAGCTCCACGGCAGCGGAGCTGGCAGGATTGCACCTTGCGGCGGACCTCCTGGCAGAGGACATCCCAACGGAGCCAGTAGCCGTTCTTTGTGACAGCAGGGCGGCACTGCAGACCCTAGCCAATCCCCGCCGCGCCGGGCTTACCGGGAACCTCCT
>CM023487.1:83777672-83802751 GCA_013339685.2 Hyalomma asiaticum | reverse complement strand
GGGGGGGGGGTATTGCGATAGCAAATTATATGCACACTCCTCGGCAGCTTTTTGCAGTCGCCGGTGTTCTGTGCAACGTCCAACTCGATAGCATCGCTTACGCATCATATGTTCTACGCACGAGTAAAAGCGCGCTAGCGCTGGGGACGAACGCAGCTGAAGCAGAGATAAAACGAGCCCGGTCGTCTCCGTCACGCGGAAGGCACATGCGATAACATCGCTCCGCTCGCGAGGCCTCTCGTCGCTTGCTTCTCAAGCAGAGAGGAAACGCCCAGCCCGTCTTTTGTCGGGCGAAGGACCATAGAGGGCTGGTCGCACGCGCTATCTCAACAGATATAGGTGCACAACTGCATTTCCGGGAGATTTTCCTGTTACCCGTACATCCGCGAAAAACGGTCGAATTCCGGAAGTCTCCCGGGTAATCCGGGAGACTTGGCAGGTATGCAAAAGCAACAACATGACTGCATGACGAACATATATGACAGGTCACAACATGAAAATCATGATATGCGTGGCATGAGCGACATGATTTACATGCTACGTGTCTTGTTAACGGGATGTATACGAAAATTGCCATGCCACAACATATGACTGCATGGCGAACGTAAACGACAGGTCATAACATGAAAATCATGACATGCATATCATGAGCGACATGTTTTACATGCGACCGTCTTGGTGCTCTCCTGGCCGTTCTGTTAATGGGATGTATACGAAAATTGTTATGCCACAACATGACGAACGTAAATGACAGGTCATAACGTTAGAATCATGGCATACGTGTATGAGCGGCGTGGTTTACATGCCACAGTCATGATGCTCTTGCGGCCGTTTCGTTAGCTTCATATGTACCAAATTCAGTATAGCAAGACAATGCAAATCCATTTTACGTTCCTGATGCGTGCATCGCATTTCCTTGATTCCCACTGCAATTGGGACCTGCCATTTTATCTCTCGGACAACCCCGCCTCACCAGGGCGTCTACCCAATCATTGTGTAGGGCAACGTCCTCAGTAGAAAGCTCACCAGTCCCACACAGGTGCGGGGCGCGACTCCCTGGTGCCTCGTTATTGTCCGTGGCTCTGGTTGTGCACTGTTGTCTGCGTGCGACCGGGGTAAACAAGGACACCAAGCCCCTCCGGGCAAACTCCTTCAAGTGACCGGTGTGTGAGAAGAGTAGTCAACACGTGTGCGCGGTTCATCACGACCCGACAACTTCCAGATGGTTGTAGGCTTAGCAATCCCCTCGCCAATAAGGAACACTGGGAGAGCGCGAAGCTGATGCCCAATGTACACGCTCATGTGGGGCCACCATGCAAGCGTCGCCTCTGCTTTTAAGGAGATGTTTCCGCGAACTTGCAGACAACGAACGCTCCGGCGAGATTCTCCGACCGCCGCAGCAGCCGAAAAACAGGAATACCCATGCCTCAAATGTCCGTTTAGTGCCTTCTCCTTTCTCGCCCCCACCGACAACTGTTGGGGCGTCACACAGCAGCTGTTTGCAGGATCGTCGTGGCAATCGAGAAATATAATGGAACGCTCCTAAACTTCACTGTTTGAAATTGTGGCCGGATTCCTTCGACCCTCGCCCATTCTCACAGAAGGAAAAAAAAAAACACTCCAACCGCAGTTGAGCGAAAGCGGAGAAACGTGGAAAAAATCACTAATTTATTTACATACCTAAAATGGAGTGTTACATGAGGGGTGGGGAACATTATTATTCGATAGTTTCGATGAATGTATGCAACGATGCACGGCTGCAGTGGTGCACTGTATCGGCAGGAAGACAAATCCACACTGATCGATTGATGATCAAGAAACGCCGTAGTGGAGGGCTCCGGCAATTTCGAATTTGCACGTTAGCGGACCCTAGGTGCTAACGCGCTGCTTCCCTGCTATGAGCCGACCATGTGGTGTTCAAAATGAAAAAAAAAACAAAACATTTCCTTTCTATGGGGGAAATACTGATAACTGGGGACGAGAAAAAAATATAATTTTCCTCTTATCAGATAAAGAAATATCACAGTAACATTTAACCAGCAAAGCCTTTCCGCAACACACTCAAACGATAGCACTAGTAACTAGCGGAAACGTGTTCTTGAAAAGGAAGAGAAAACCGTTAGTGGGGAAAATTCTACTTACGGAAAATGCACCAGAAGATAAAAATACAATTTTCCTGTCTACCTGCGCCTGAAATGATAAAAAAATCAAGCAGAAACACTTATCATCCATACAACGTTTTCTCTAACACTCACAAGATAGCAGTACGAAAAACCGAGCACGTGGTCTTGAAAAGGACTAAAACCAAACCTGTTGGCTGGTTTGTTTTAGAGCAACAGAGTAACTCGCACATCTGCAGTTCAAGCATTTTATTTAAATCTGCTTCAGCAATAGTAAAACCATTTCGGGCTTCCTCTAATATTGGTAGGTGTAAAATGTTGAGGCCATGAGAGTACAGTGTCGCAAGCTCCCTGAATACGAAATATCTTCGATTTTTTACGAAATGAGCTGATATGGCGTACTCTCCGGCCACTATCCCGCGGAAGGTGCCGTGTATATACGTAGTAATATAATCGGCAGTGAGATACTCGTATGTAAGCTCAGTGGCCTGACGAGAGTTTATAAAAGTCGTGGCGCGGTGACCGTTTCAATATTCAAGACCTTGGCCACCTGTGTACTCACTATTGATGACCGTTTTTAAGGAATTATTTTATCAACCTGGGTTGTTATTATTCAAATATCAAAACTGCGTCTGTTCCTTCAATTCCCATTCAATTATCTTTAATGGTATGACATGCCGGTCCTTGCGGGAATAAAAATTATCCCTCTATAACCTCCGGCCTTGTCTCACGTGTAATCGTATTTAAATGAGCACTCACCTCAAAGCCGCTTTTGTTGGATAAAGACAAAAAAGTTTACTTACCAAACAGTGCCACTTCTGATGGTACTTAAAAATAAAACTATGAGTAGGTAGTCGCCGGAACTGCTGGAGTAACATCGAAATGTGCCTGCGTAACCACTGCCTGTTTAGGGCCATAAAGCAGAAATGCTTCTCAGACGGAACACCTGAACAATATTACAGAAGTTCAGCGTACATTTAGGGTACATGATCGAGGGTTATCGGGCGCCTGTTCGTGAATGCCGAACTCAGCCAAAGCAGCAATTGGGTGGCCCTGAAAAGGGCCGTTCAGAGCCGAAGACTTCAGGGCGGCAGCTGTGCAAAAGCACATGCCGCGATGAACAGGTCGTAGTCGATGCACTCAGGTTTCCCCAATGCACCCAACAGCGATCCAAGGGAGTCCTGGGCTATGTTGTGTCCGGCGTACTGCAGAGCGCTGCAGAGGGCGGCCGCAGGAATCCCACCGGACACCTCGAACAAGTCGTAGACCGTCGACCACCGCACGATCGCGTGGCAGGAGACGGCCACAACTTGCACGGGGTCGGTGATTCCGGTGGTCACGACCGACCTCATGACAGCGGCCGCCGCCAGCGGAGAAACTGGACGTTGCCAGGGCCACCTCTTGAGCTGGGACAGGATCTCGTTGAGTACCTCGGAAGACATCGCTCTACCATACATGGATGGGCAATCGAATGACAAGCTGGGAACGTCGCAGTCCTTATATACAAGGGCCGGCAGTGTCCAGCTGACACCATCCAATGAAAGTTTGACTTTTTCTACCTTCTCTCTTTCTGGGCCACAGAGTTCTCTCCCCCTTGAAAATACTGGAAGAGAGCTTGTGACTGCGGCCCCCCTCGTTGCTTCCAGGTCTGTACCAACCTCCTCTCTCTTTTTACATCAGGAAATTTTTTTCTGCTTGAAAGGGAGTTTGTCTCTGGGGCCGCCATATTCCTTTTCCCTATGTGTTCTTTTGAAAAGACGAACCCTCTTTGTGTACTGTAGCAGATGGGACTAAGTGTCTTGGGAAGGGAGAGGAGGGGCTTGGCTGGTCCCCACAGGTTCGCTATTGTGTGTGTACGGGGGGGGGGGGGGGTCGCCTTTCCTTTCACAGAGATTATCCACATTGAACTCCCACAAGTTCCCTTGGGGCCACTGCAGATGTTTTTCATGAGGATGACTATGCCATGAAAAGCATGTTGTCAGGAAAGGCATGGAACACTGCCATATTGGGAAGTAAAGTGCAGTGAAAAGCTGGGGTTGTCTGTTTAGTTTCCTTTCTTTGTGCCTGTGCAGGCTGTTTTATTGTGTAGACTTACCAACCTGGCAATCTTGCTAGTACAAACACACTGAAGTGCTCCTTGGGGGGTCACCCATATTTAGCAGTCCAGCAGCTGCTGTGACAGCACCAGGGAGCTTTTTCTCAATAGGTGTACACTCTACTTCATACATCAAGTGCAGTGCTGGAGGCTAGGCAAGTATTACCTGAAAAAAAAAAAGAAACGGAGCGGTGTGTCACTCTGATAAAGAAACGACAAATGGGAAATGCAAAGTGGGGTATTTCGGTTGTTTGCCAAGCAATACGAGCTTGGTTTTTCAAGCTGATGAGAAGTGCACTAAATTTGAGCTGCCAGTGAGGCATTCGTTGTTGGCACTTGTTCTACACGATCCTCCTATCCTCTGCGTTTAGCAGAGAAGCTGAACAAGGTAACCGTAATTTGACTGTAAGCCTGCCAACTCTAACAGCCAAGCTGTATAATCTAGCCGTAAACTGTCAGTGATCACGAAATACCACATAACGTTGCGTGACGAGAAATTGGCGGGAACACGCCAGGTGACATTGCGCTAGGTGATTTTGGGGGAAGCACGTCACGTGATACTGGGTTATACCCCTGTCACACGGGCACTTTCAAGGTCCTTTGAACTAAAGCTTCTTTACTTGAAAGGAGCGGGCGAGCTGTCACACGGGCGCGCGGAGGGAACATTAGTTGAAAGGAGCTTCGAGCTGAAGTAGTCCGGGCTTGTCCCTTGGGGCTGTAAAGGCCTACTGTCGTTCGCAGGTGGCAGACGGCAGAAAAACATGTTATACCTTGGAGCCAGTCCAACGACCTTTTATTTAACAAAAAGCGCGTTTCACGGTATCTTAGAAGTTTTAAACCCTAAAAGCTCTGCTGATAGACACAGTTTGTCATCCTTCTCCGGAAAATTGCACAGCTTGAGGGCAGGTGCACGGTAGTGGTGACCTTGTGGTCAGGTGCTGGGGTGGTGTGGCTAGCTGTTCCTGGGTGTCAAGATTTTGTCTGCTGTAGGCCGAGGTGTCTGGCATATCTCTTTCGCCTCAACCGCCGGCGACACATTTTTCATCCGCACATTCGTGAACATGCGTCATGTGTCGTTGCATTTGTAGCTGTTGGGCAAACGTCAGCTAAGTATTTGAATGTTGTTATCGGCGTAAGGTGATACCACAAAGCATTTTTTTCCTTCAGAAGGTTCGGCACATGGCGCTAAGCTGGGCGCTGTAATGAATATTTGATCCTCACATGCTGAGTGCCTCGTCGCACATGTTTGGAGACGTTGCGATTGAAAAACGATCAAGAAGAGCAACAAAAACGGACTCGAAGCACACTTATCCGGCAAAATACGGTGTACACAGCGGCGCACTGCTATACCACTACATCCGTGTTTGGCGAAATTTTCCCCTACATTTAGGTGTTCACTTTGTTTTAGCGGTGTCCAAAAACAAAAAAAAATGATAAGAAAAAAATGCACGCACAACTCATTTATGGGGGCATCGGTGCCATATTATCTTTCTCATTTAGGAGCCATAGGAGCGCCAAGCGTACGTTGTGGCTTTTGTTAAAAGCTTCAACGGAAACCGTGTAGCACCGACTCAGCTCCCTTGAGCTAATGTTCCTTGGAAGGCGCTATGCTCCTTTACCTCAAAGGAGCTTTGGTATGCCCGTGAGACTGGGGTGTTACTTGATCTCAAGGAACATATCGCGTGACATTGCGTTACGTGATGTGTTCCAGCAAAAATCATCATCATTTATTAACCCCTAAAGGCCCCTGCTGGGGTATTGCATAAGGGGGGAGCATACATAAGAGAAAACGAAACGTTCAGACAGTCAATAATTAAGCAAATACAATAAACGTAACAATTACAAAGGAACAAGGTGAAGTTCCAAGACAGTCAAAAATACACAGGAAGAATAATGCGCCCGAAACAAAACAACAAAAAACTCAGAATACGTTACGCATCAGCACTCAATAAATTAGTTAGTACGTTTGGAAATTTGATGGGGTCATGTTGAGTTACAACAAGATCTGGTAAGCTATTCCATTCTGCAATGGCTAATGGCAAGAAAGAGTTGTTGAAGGAATTAGTAGAGCCGTGGATTCTTTGAATACTGAGGGAGTTTGACAGGCGGCGTGAAGTGAAATCGAGTTAAAAATGTCACGTGCCACCGTTCCGCCAAAATCACCTCAAGCAATAATACGCGACAGCTGGCGGCAACGCCTTCATACCCCTGACACACGGGCGCTCTAAAGACCTTTAGGTAAAGGGACACCGGAAAGGTGTTGACGCCCAGTGACACACGACAAAGGAGTATCTCCTTCCCGGCAAAGTTCCTTTGCAGAAAGGTTGATCGGCGATCTACTTTTTGAGCGTCAAGGGCGAACTCTCGTCGACAGCATGCTACGACCCGTAAACGGGAGAGAACTTTTCACAAAATTACAACACCCCGCAAGTATTTTCTTGCCTCGCATATAAGCTGTAACCTTTAGCGGGAATGAGATTTGACGGGCTGCGTAGGTTTATTTTTACCTCACTCTACAACGCTCACAGTGCCGCCGTTCGGGATTCCGGCCGTGTCATTTGCTTCTTCGTCGGGGCAGGGATTGAGCGTGAAACGAACAATCAACATTATAATCCATCAGCAATAAAAACGAAATTTTTACGTTCCGGAATGTCTAAAGGCAATGTAATGCGGAACATTATAAGAGTGTTGACTATCTTACTGCTTTAATAAGCAGCGCCATTTTCTTGCGGCGTTCATCTTAGAAACAGCCTAAAGAAGTTCACGTGTTGCCGTATGTCATCGGCGCAACAACTTTCTGCAGATAGTCCTTGAGTGTAGAAAAGGGGGTTCACTACAAAGGACTTTACTTTTGCCCGTCTGTCAGGGGTACCACTTTCGGCGGGTCGCTTCCACTCCAGAAGAGTAACGTATAGCCTCCCTTGGTTGGTCGGCTTCGCTGCCGGCGACGATGTGAAGACGCGGAGAAAGGCTACGTGACAAATAAAGAAAGCCGCCAAGAGCGCTGCATATGGGATGGGATTAAAGCTATGTTTGAGCACGAACAACGTTTGTGTTTCTCCTGTGTCTTACGATTATGTTCTTTCATGTTAAGAAAAAAACACATACACACATGGTGCGTGAGGCATAATGCAGGCACCAGACTACCGCACGCCATGTTCTCGCGCTTACAACGTGTGTTTGCTGGTATGCCCTAAGGCTGCAGTGCCACAGACGTGGACACTGTCGTCCAGCGACATAAGCTCTCAATGAAGACAACATTGGGTCAACGGCGCCGTAGTTGTGCTACGGCAATGCGTAAATCAATAATAATTAAAGAATCAGTTGTGAAACTCAGCTCCGGCGGACGCATAAGACCGATACAGCAGGATCTTCTACCTGCGGAACGCGATTCCCCAACCATGTTTACCTTTATTTCTTAGTTTTTCGGGCCACATAAGTTAACGCGCAGCTCGAGGCCTTGCCTTAACTATTCTTTGCCACGGCGATCGCGTCTGTGTAGATGCCGCTACAGAGGTAAGAAGATTTCAACAGCGGAGGTGTTCATGTTTCAGATAAAACCGTGCCTATAGTGCCGTTCGGAGTGAAGAGGGTTGTTCATTACAAGCGCCTATAAAGACTAAATGCGCGCTTTCGAATGATCTGGAGTGCCCTAATTTGATCAGATTTACGCGGGATTCGGAACACAGTTTTCTTTTTTTATTATATGGAGCAAATGTCGCGGAGAGATTTCTACTAAGTTCATAATTTTTTCCAGAAATCAGAGGCGAAAAGTGGCACTATTTCACGTCTCGCTCTTTCTTGTCGTCTCCTACAGAAAATAGATAAGCTGACTGCCTAATGTCTTCCACAACAATTCCTCCCTTTATATTTCCTTATTATCGCACCCTATTGTTCATGGCTGTAAGGTATCTGGTTTGCATTTTCGAGGCTCCGAAACCGCTGTGTATCTTTATTGGTGTTATTAAAATTCGCACAAACATTGGTGGTACGGAAGGGCTCCACCTCAAACACGTGATTATAGTAACCTGGTGTCACAGTAATCGGCAGCCTTACACATGACCGCCAACTTCTCATGCGAGTGTATTCTTGAGCGGTTTCTCCTACGGAACTGAGAAACTATAAAGACACCCTGACTGAGTTACTAGAAGCATTGGTGTTGGGTATGTTTGAAATTCTTGGGCTGTGTTAATATGTCAGATCCGCTTTTTGCGCTTTCACGCCTCGGAACCAAGTTCCCAGAACAAGGGAACCTGGCTGGTGTGGGGAGAGTTTTTCGCTACCAGCTGCACCTCCCAACAGGCTGTCCAGATCCTCATGAATTACCATCTGTTCGAAGCTATAAGTAGGCCTTTTCAGTGCTCCCAGGAATTACCAGAGAGGAAAGAAAGGCGCTGGGGGGGGGGGGGGGCAGGGGGGGGAATGAAGAATGCTGAGCAGGTGTTTGGGAACAATAGTATCAGTGGCGCCCTGCCTGCTCCCAGGGCTACCTGTCCACATGTGTGCTCTGCTTGAGAGCATGGGGTTGGCAATGTTGAGCAACAATGGACCTTTTTTGAGGGGTGTGATGATACACCAGATACGAAGATAATGTCCAAGCAGATTTCGGAGTCCTACCAAGAGGCCATGGAGTACACTTCTATGTCTATTTATTTATTTTCGAAGCTTTCTTAAGGGACGACATTGATTCACATTTGGACATCATCTGTCTTGTTACAAAGAATATACATCTAACAATAAACAGCGCGACAACAAACAACTTAAAGGAAGGAGACACGCCTTTTCGTGGTTTATATTTTTTGGCCGATGTTTATCCTTAGAGCACGAACCAACTCTTCCAAGCTTCCGTTTTAGCTAGACACAATACCCCAAAAATGGGGCGTGTGTTTTAATGTATATTGACGGGGAAAGACAATATATTCGCTCTCCGAACGAATTGTGCACGTCCCTACTAGAGTGCAGTGTTGTCCCGTAGGCTGAACTGTTCTCATTAGCAAAGATTCTCCTTTTCATACGTCATTCGAGCGCTACGAAGACAAAGTATTCTGCCGTCAAAGCTAGAAAAATGATCGGCATTGAAGAGAAACTAAGTGTATGCGTGACCAGCGTCGACTCTTCCATCTCCACTTTATGCATATATTTATTATTTTAGAAAGATCTTTACCTAAACTGCCGGGAATGTTACTCGATGCCTATAGGTTCTTCCCATGGTTGCGGAAACACTATTACTTTTCCTTCCGTTTCTTTTTCAAGTGGGGTGCGATATTGCTGACTGATCGTGCCTCACGAGGACAGCGAGATGTCCCTACTACGCGCAAAGAGGGCAGGCGGTACCACGCCTAACTTTAAAAGTTTTAAATGCGAAGCACTTCTCAGCGAACTTCGGCGACTTTGAGCGTATCTATCTATCTAGCCACCTACGATTTTGTGCTCTCCTGGCCGTTCCGCTAATGGGATGTTTACGAAAATTGGTATGCCATAACATGACTACATGACGAACATATATGACAGGTCATAACATGAAAACCATGACATGCACTTCATGAGTGGCATGATTTACATGCGAATGTCTTGGTGCTCTCCTGGCCGTTTCGTTAATGGGATGTATACGAAAACTGGTATGCCACAACATGACTTCACGTTCATCGTAGTTTAGCGCAAACGTAACAGACACAGTAAAGAATGACCACAAACAAAAAAAGCATACCTGCCAAGTTTGGAGGAACGGAATCCGCAAGATTTACTCAACGGCGGGGGGGGGGGGGGGGTATTGCGATAGCAATTATATGCACACTCTCGGCAGCTTTTTGCAGTCGCCGGTGTTCTGTGCAACGTCCAACTCGATAGCATCGCTTACGCATCATATGTTCTACGCACGAGTAAAAGCGCGCTAGCGCTGGGGACGAACGCAGCTGAAGCAGAGATAAAACGACCCGGTCGTCTCCGTCACGCGGAAGGCACATGCGATAACATCGCTCCGCTCGCGAGGCCTCTCGTCGCTTGCTTCTCAAGCAGAGAGGAAACGCCCAGCCCGTCTTTTGTCGGGCGAAGGACCATAGAGGGCTGGTCGCACGCGCTATCTCAACAGATATAGGTGCACAACTGCATTTCCGGGAGATTTTCCTGTTACCCGTACATCCGGGAAAAACGGTCGAATTCCGGAAGTCTCCCGGGTAATCCGGGAGACTTGGCAGGTATGCAAAAGCAACAACATGACTGCATGACGAACATATATGACAGGTCACAACATGAAAATCATGATATGCGTGGCATGAGCGACATGATTTACATGCTACGTGTCTTGTTAACGGAAATGTATACGAAAATTGCCATGCCACAACATATGACTGCATGGCGAACGTAAACGACAGGTCATAACATGAAAATCATGACATGCATATCATGAGCGACATGTTTTACATGCGACCGTCTTGGTGCTCTCCTGGCCGTTCTGTTAATGGGATGTATACGAAAATTGGTATGCCACAACATGACGAACGTAAATGACAGGTCATAACGTTAGAATCATGGCATACGTGTATGAGCGGCTTGGTTTACATGCCACAGTCATGATGCTCTTGCGGCCGTTTCGTTAGCTTCATATGTACCAAATTCAGTATAGCAAGACAATGCAAATCCATTTTACGTTCCTGATGCGTGCATCGCATTTCTTTGATTCCCACTGCAATTGGGACCTGCCATTTTATCTCTCGGACAACCCCGCCTCACCAGGGCGTCTACCCAATCGTTGTGTAGGGCAACATCCTGAGTAGAAAGCTCACCAGTCCCACACAGGTGCGGGGCGCGACTCCCTGGTGCCTGGTTATTGTCCCTGGCTCTGGTTGTGCACTGTTGTCTGCATGCGAGGGGGGTAAACAAGGACACCAAGCCCCTCCAGGCAAACTCCTTCAAGTGACAGGTGTGTGAGAAGAGTGGTCAACACCTGTGCGCGGTTCATCACGACCGGACACCTTCCAGATGGTTGTAGGCTTAGCAATCCCGTCGCCAATAAGGAACACTGGGACACCACCAAGCTGATGGCCAATGTACACCCTCATGTGGGGCCACCATCCAAGCGTCGCCTCTGCTTTTAAGGAGATGTTTCCGCGAACTTGCAGACAACGAACGCTCCGGCGAGATTCTCCGACCGCCGCAGCAGCCGAAAAACAGGAATACCCATGCCTCAAATGTCCGTTTAGTGCCTTCTCCTTTCTCGCCCCCACCGACAACTGTTGGGGCGTCACACAGCAGCTGTTTGCAGGATCCTCGTGGCAATCGAGAAATATAATGGAACGCTCCTAAACTTCACTGTTTGAAATTGTGGCCGGATTCCTTCGACCCTCGCCCATTCTCACAGAAGGAAAAAAAGAAACACTCCAACCGCAGTTGAGCGAAAGCGGAGAAACTTGGAAAAAATCACTAATTTATTTACATACCTAAAATGGAATGTTACATGAGGGGTGGGGAACATTATTATTCGATAGTTTCGATGAATGTATGCAACGATGCACGGCTGCAGTGGTGCACTGTATCGGCAGGAAGACAAATCCACACTGATCGATTGATGATCAAGAAACGCCGTAGTGGAGGGCTCCGGCAATTTCGAATTTGCACGTTAGCGGACCCTAGGTGCTAACGCGCTGCTTCCCTGCCATGAGCCGACCATGTGGTGTTCAAAATGAAAAAAACAAACAAAACATTTCCTTTCTATGGGGGAAATACTGATAACTGGGGACGAGAAAAAAATATAATTTTCCTCTTATGAGATAAAGAAATGTCACAGTAACATTTAACCAGCAAAGCCTTTCCGCAACACACTCAAACGATAGCACTAGTAACTAGCGGAAACGTGTTCTTGAAAAGGAAGAGAGAACCGTTAGTGGGGAAAATTCTATTTACGGAAAATGCACCAGAAGATAAAAATACAATTTTCCTGTCTACCTGCGCCTGAAATGATAAAAAAATCAAGCAGAAACACTTATCATCCGTACAACGTTTTCTCTAACACTCACAAGATAGCAGTACGAAAAACCGAGCACGTGGTCTTGAAAAGGACTAAAACCAAACCTGTTGGCTGGTTTGTTTTAGAGCAACAGAGTAACTCGCACATCTGCAGTTCAAGCACTTTATTTCAATCTGCTTCAGCAATAGTAAAACCATTTGGGGCTTCCTCTAATATTGGTAGGTGTTGTAGCGAAACGTCGGGGCCGTGAATGTTAGACGCATCGGAAGGTCAGGAAGACGAAGAGGCGTGGGAGCCACTCCGCGCAGGCAAGGGATGAGGAGTCGACACGGTGAATTGGGAAAGCACTCATTGGGGGGTTTATTTAGCTAAGACATCTTGAAGTGTAAAACACACAGGGCAAAAATTATAAAACACAGAAAATGGTATCATACCCCGTCGGCCTGCCGGACTGCTCCCTGGTGATGCCGAGCGTCATGGTCCCCGAGTTCGCTCTCCCAAAAAAGGCCAGTGTCGCCGCTTAAATAGCACTTTTTCAGCATCCACGGCGACGCGGACGGCTCGAACCACCACCGCCTCCCACCAATAGGAAACCGGCTTACACGGACAAGTCAGGCAAGTCGACGGTAACGATCGATGCTCTACAAGCTTTTATGATCACGTGCATCCGGCTTCGCCACAAAACCAATACAAACAACGCTTTCCAGAAACTGGCCGCGGCGCGCACACATGCTCTTCGTTCCCGGTGTCCCGTCTCCCGGAAGGCCCCCTGCGGTGCGCGGGCTCGTTTACTAGAGCACCCTTGTACAAAGCAGTCGGAAAAGAAGAAAATAACAAGAAAACATTCTACGAGACGCGGTCCTCGCGACACCTCCCCCCTACGAAAAAGAGTGACCCACTCGTTTTACTTGCAACCCAGGAAAAAAGAAGTACAAAAAAAAAACAATTTTACATACAACAATTATGTGAGGTACTCGTTTCAGAAAAGTTATACATCTAAAAGGTGGAGAACTTAAAACAACAAATGGAAAATCGCGAGACTGAAAACCACTAAAGTTCACTCGCTGGCACTGTAATACAAGTCAGTATCAGTGTCGTAAGCGTCGACATTTCGTTGTCCGTTGTTGCCGCTTGAAAACGTCTTCCAGTCGCTGTAAAGTTCAGTTTCAGAGTCTGAGCTTTCGCGCTGTCGCACTTTATCACTGGTCCCTGATTCGCACACACCATGATGCAAACGAAGTTCTCGGTCCGCTCGCGAACCACACTCGCGCACATCACCATTGACGTCGCACTCGCGCACAACACTGGGGTGTAATTCGTGGACATCACTCCCGGCACTGCGCTCGCGCACTTCACTTTGATGGAATTCGCGGTCATCACTGCACTCGCGCACATCACCACCTGGATCTCGCACCTCGTGATCGGCACCGGACTCATCGTCTGCGTCGTCGGCATCGTAGCTGCGCTTGTTCCTTTCCTGCTGGCGCTTTTCCCGTTCCTTCACTAATTTTCGAGCCTGCCGCAGCCGGCGAGCCACTTTCATCGCATCCAGGGTGTAGTCGAATCCAGGCTGTGCGCCTGACCCGACATTAACCGGTAGCGTTTGCTGAAACGGTCGACCTACAGGCGGGATTGGTTGGAGGAAACCGGCCGGTTTCCCCGGCGGTTGCTTTCTCGTCTGGCAGTCAGGGCAGGAAAGAACGTACTTGCTGACGTATGAGAACATATTTGGCCAGAAATATCGGTAACGCAACTTCTCCCATGTACGCTTGACACCCAAGTGGCCTGCCGTACAGTCGTCATGGCAGTGCCTTAATATCTCAGACCTCAAGCACTTGGGGACAACGAGAGCCGCGCGATCTTTCTCAAAGCCCTTCGCCCTCCGATACAGTACACCGTCGACTAACCGAAAACTCCGTGCCGTTCTTTTGATATTCCTGACAACGGGCGCACTCGGTTCTTCGAGGTGCTGTACAACGGCTCTAATCCATGGGTCTGCCCTCTGCTTCTTTCCAACATCCGCCTGACCCAAAACCAGCAACGGTAAAAGGGTTTCTTCGCTTACTGGTACGGGGTCGTGAGGAAGGTGGGAAAGCGTGTCGGCATTTCCATTCTTAAGGTCAGGGCGGTGTCGCAACGTTATTCTACCATTGGCTCGTGTGGGGACTGCGTGAAGCTGGCTTTCCGACAATGTGCCGATGGGACGGCCGGGCTGGCCCCTTAGGCCCGGCCGTTCTCGTTTCCCGAAGGGTTACGCTGACTATCGTGATTGCCAAGAGACTCCGCATGATCATTTCTGTCGTCCCGGAAGCGCTGCCAGCACTGTCGTGCTTCGTGGCCGATGCGGCTGCAAATCTGGCATCGGGGACGCCCGTCGTTGGCACGGGATGTTCTCGGTGGCCAAGGCACTGGGGGGCGACGCATCTCGTCTTCAATGTTTCTTAGCCGGTCCGATAACAAGGCGATGGAGTCTGCAATCGCCTTTAAGTCTCCCTCGCGGTCGGCAGCCTGCCGCGGGCAACGCAGTTCTGCTGCGGCGCAGGTGGCGACACACGTAGGAGTAGGCTGTACTGCCGCGGCGGCGGATGCCATCCCTACCGGAGGCGCGATGTTTTTCATCCACGACTGCAATCCATTAGGACAGTGGGTGTCGATCGGCCGTGACCAAGAAGCAGGGCTCATCAAAGCTGCGTAATTTATGCGCTGTAAAATTTGGAGGAATGCGGCGCAGGTTTCCGGGTTTGCGATGATCATTTTTTCCTGCACATCCGGACGCAAACCGCGCATAAGGTGCCGCAACCGATCATCTTCTGCCATAGATGGGTTGACCCTTGCGCAAAGCTGCACGACGTCATAGTAGTACTGCTCCGGGCTTTCGGACGGCAGCTGAGTTCTGTTTTGTAGTCGCAAATGGGCGATCTCGACTGAGTGACGGCTAGTAAATGACGTTTTCAATGACGTCGCCCATTGTTCCCATGAATTAGGTGCACCCGTGAGAATTTGAGTGGTGTGCCATTTTTTTGCATCACCGTCTAGAGCCAGATATAAAAATTTAACTTTCGTGGCTTGGTCCCAGTTGTTCAGCGACGCGACATGTTCGTAGCAAAGTAGCCACTCGGAAACAGATTCCTCTGGCGCGCCTCTGAAGACTGGCGGTCCGACGAAAGGTTTTGCTTGGGGGGTAGCCATAGCAGAGAGAAAGGAAGGGGTTCCGTCATAGTGGAGCAGTCCGAAGTAGTTTCCTGATGCTTGTTGACTCGGGGCATAATTTCAGAGCGGGAATATCGCTACCGAGCAACCTCCACCACTTTGTAGCGAAACGTCGGGGCCGTGAATGTTAGACGCATCGGAAGGTCAGGAAGACGAAGAGGCGTGGGAGCCACTCCGCGCAGGCAAGGGATGAGGAGTCGACACGGTGAATTGGGAAAACACTCATTGGGGGGTTTATTTAGCTAAGACATCTTGAAGTTGTAAAACACACAGGGCAAAATTATAAAACACAGAAAATGGTATCATACCCCGTCGGCCTGCCGGACTGCTCCCTGGTGATGCCGAGCGTCATGGTCCCCGAGTTCGCTCTCCCAAAAAAGGCCAGTGTCGCCGCTTAAATAGCACTTTTTCAGCATCCACGGCGACGCGGACGGCTCGAACCACCACCGCCTCCCACCAATAGGAAACCGGCTTACACGGACAAGTCAGGCAAGTCGACGGTAACGATCGATGCTCTACAAGCTTTTATGATCACGTGCATCCGGCTTCGCCACAAAACCAATACAAACAACGCTTTCCAGAAACTGGCCGCGGCGCGCACACATGCTCTTCGTTCCCGGTGTCCCGTCTCCCGGAAGGCCCCCTGCGGTGCGCGGGCTCGTTTACTAGAGCACCCTTGTACAAAAGCAGTCGGAAAAGAAGAAAATAACAAGAAAACATTCTACGAGACGCGGTCCTCGCGACAGTGTAAAATGTTGAGGCCATGAGAGTACAGTGTCGCAAGCTCCCTGAATACGAAATATCTTCGATTTTTTACGAAATGAGCTGATATGGCGTACTCTCCGGCCACTATCCCGCGGAAGGTGCCGTGTATATACGTAGCAATATAATCGGCAGTGAGATACTCGTATGTAAGCTCAGTGGCCTGACGAGAGTTTATAAAAGTCGTGGCGCGGTGACCGTTTCAATATTCAAGACCTTGGCCACCTGTGTACTCACTATTGATGACCGTTTTTAAGGAATTATTTTATCAACCTGGGTTGTTATTATTCAAATATCAAAACTGCGTCTGTTCCTTCAATTCCCATTCAATTATCTTTGATGGTATGACATGCCGGTCCTTGCGGGAATAAAAATTATCCCTCTATAACCTCCGGCCTTGTCTCACGTGTAATCATATTTAAATGAGCACTCACCTCAAAGCCGCTTTTGTTGGATAAAGACAAAAAAGTTTACTTACCAAACAGTGCCACTTCTGATGGTACTTAAAAATAAAACTATGAGTAGGTAGTCGCCGGAACTGCTGGAGTAACATCGAAATGTGCCTGCGTAACCACTGCCTGTTTAGGGCCATAAAGCAGAAATGCTTCTCAGACGGAACACCTGAACAATATTACAGAAGTTCAGCGTACATTTAGGGTACATGATCGAGGGTTATCGGGCGCCTGTTCGTGAATGCCGAACTCAGCCAAGCAGCAATTGGGTGGCCCTGAAAAGGGCCGTTCAGAGCCGAAGACTTCAGGGCGGCAGCTGTGCAAAAGCACATGCCGCGATGAACAGGTCGTAGTCGATGCACTCAGGTTTCCCCAATGCACCCAACAGCGACCCAAGGGAGTCCTGGGCTATGTTGTGTCCGGCGTACTGCAGAGCGCTGCAGAGGGCGGCCGCAGGAATCCCACCGGACACCTCGAACAAGTCGTAGACCGTCGACCACCGCACGATCGCGTGGCAGGAGACGGCCACAACTTGCACGGGGTCGGTGATTCCGGTGGTCACGACCGACCTCATGACAGCGGCCGCCGCCAGCGGAGAAACTGGACGTTGCCAGGGCCACCTCTTGAGCTGGGACAGGATCTCGTTGAGTACCTCGGAAGACATCGCTCTACCATACATGGATGGGCAATCGAATGACAAGCTGGGAACGTCGCAGTCCTTATATATAGAAGGGCCGGCAGTGTCCAGCTGACACCATCCAATGAAAGTTTGACTTTTTCTACCTTCTCTCTTTCTGGGCCACAAAGTTCTCTCCCCCTTGAAAATACTGGAAGAGAGCTTGTGACTGCGGCCCCCCTCGTTGCTTCCAGGTCTGTACCAACCTCCTCTCTCTTTTTACATCAGGAAATTTTTTTCTGCTTGAAAGGGAGTTTGTCTCTGGGGCCACCATATTCCTTTTCCATATGTGTTCTTTTGAAAAGAGGAAGGCTCTTTGTCTACTGTAGGAGATGGGACTAAGTGTCTTGGGAAGGGAGAGGAGGGGCTTAGCTGGTCCCCGCAGGTTCGCTATTGTGTGTGTACGGGGGGGGGGTGGTCGACTTGCCTTTCACGCAGATTATCCACATTGAACTCCCACAAGTTGCCTTGGGGCCACTGCAGATGTTTTTCATGAGGATGACTATGCAATGAAAAGCATGTTGTCAGGGAAGGCATGGAACACTGCCATATTGGGATGTAAAGTGCAGTGAAAAGCTCGGGTTGTCTGTTTCGTTTCCTTTGTTTGTGCCTGTGCAGGCTGTTTTATTGTGTAGACTTACCAACCTGGCACTCTTGCTAGTACAAACACACTGAAGTGCTCCTTGGGGGGTCACGCATATTTAGCAGTCCAGCAGCTGCTATGACAGCACCAGGGAGCTTTTTCTCAATAGGTGTACACTCTACTTCATACATCAAGTGCAGTGCTGGAGGGTAGGCAAGTATTACCTGAAAAAAAAGGAGAAACGGAGGGGTGTGTCACTCTGATAAACGACAAATGGGAAATGCAAAGTGGGGTATTTCGGTTGTTTCCCAAGCAATACGAGCTTGGTTTGTCAAGCTGATGAGAAGTGCACTAAATTTGAGCTGCCAGTGAGGCATTCGTTGTTGGCACTTGTTCTACACGATCCTCCTATCCTCTGCGTTTAGCAGAGAAGCTGAACAAGGTAACCGTAATTTGACTGTAAGCCTGCCATTTCTAACAGCCAAGCTGTATAATCTAGCCGTAAACTGTCAGTGATCACGAAATACCACATAACGTTGCGTGACGAGAAATTGGCGGGAACACGCCAGGTGACATTGCGCTACGTGATTTTGGGGGAAGCACGTCACGTGATACTGGGTTATACCCCTCTCACACAGGCACTTTCAAGGTCCTTTGAACTAAAGCTTCTTTATTGAAAGGAGCGGGCGAGCTGTCACACGGGCGCGCGGAGGGAACATTAGTTGAAAGGAGCTTCGAACTGAAGTAGTGCGCGCTTGTCCCTTGGGGCTGTAAAGGCCTACTGTGGTTCGCAGGTGGCAGACGGCAGAAAAGCATGTTATACCTTGGAGCCAGTCCAACTAGCTTTTATTTAACAAAAAGCGCGTTTCACGGTATCTTAGAAGTTTTAAAGCCTAAAAGCTATGCTGATAGACACAGTTTGTCATATTTCTCCGCAAAATTGCACAGCTTGAGGGCAGGGGCACTGTAGAGGTGACCTTGTGGTCAGGTGCTGGGGTGGTGTGGCTAGCTGTTCCTGGGTGTCAAGATTTTGTACTGCTGTAGGCCGAGGTGTCTGGCATATCTATTTCGTCCCAACCGCCGGCGACACATTTTTCATCCGCACATTCGTGAACATGCGTCATGTGCCGGTGCATTTGTAGCTGTTGGGCAAACGTCAGCTAAGTATTTGAATGTTGTTATCGGCGTAAGGTGATACCACAAAGCATTTTTTTCCTTCAGAAGGTTCGGCACATGGCGCTAAGCTGGGCGCTGCAATGAATATTTGATGCTCACATGCTGAGTGCCTCGTCGCACATGTTTGGAGACGTTGCGATTGGAAAACGATCAAGAAGAGCAACAAAAACGGACTCGAAGCACACTTATCCGGCAAAGTACGGTGTACACAGCGGCGCACTGCTATACCACTACATCCGTGTTTGGCGAAATTTTCCCCTACATTTAGGTGTTCACTTTGTTTTAGCGGTGACAAAAACAAAAAAAAATGATAAGAAAAAAAAATGCACGCACAACTACTTTATGGGGGCATCGGTGCCATATTATTTTTCTCATTTAGGAGCCATAGGAGCGCCAAGCGTACGTTGTGGCTTTTGTTAAAGGGCCCATGACACCAAAATTTCAAACCCGATATGTTTGTGTTGTTTGGTTGTCGAACATCTGAAGGCACTTGTGGCCAAGTATTAACGGCAAACGCTGTCGTTAAGATATTTTAAGATGTATTTAAAGTGACCAGAAATGCTCATCTGGGTTTGCGGCACCTCGCGACATCGTCACTAGTATGACGTAGTTTGTGGGCCATCTGTGACGTTTCACTTTTGTAAGTTGATATCGTGACGTCACAGAGCGACACGGGCGCGCCGCGCTATGGCCTCCGAGCGTGGCCTCCAAGATCGGCTCTCGCAGCCGATCGCGGCACGCCAAAAGCCGTATTTTTCTGCTTCCTCTCCGTGTTGGTCCCTCAAGCGTACATTGTACACACGCTATGATGCAAAGCGAGTGTGGCGAGCTGGTCTGGCGCTCGCGCTCTCCGCAACGTCACCGAATCTTGAGCTCAAGCGATCAGTGCATGCGCTCACTTCCGACAGCCGCCGCGCTACCCCCGCGGCGCTAGTTTCTTGCAGTTTCTGGCGCGCGTTTCGAAGCGTCATTAAAGCTGAACAAAATTAACGATGCTGTGACTAATTAGACTTCACGCTGGAGAATTTGCCACTCCATGCCGTGATTACAAGACACTGTTCTACTCATTAGAACATAAAAGTATCCAACAAAAAAACAGCTGTCATGGGCCCTTTAAAAGCTTCAACGGAAACCGTGTAGCACCGACTCAGCTCCCTTGAGCTAATGTTCCTTGGAAGTCGCTATGCTCCTTTACCTCAAAGGAGCTTTGGTATGCCCGTGAGACTGGGGTGTTACTTGATCTCAGGGAACATATCGCGTGACATTGCGTTACGTGATGTGTTCCAGCAAAAATCATCATCATTTATTAACCCCTAAAGGCCCCTGCTGGGTATTGCATAAGGTGGGAGCATACATAAGAGAAAAGGAAACGTTCAGAGAGTCAATAATTAAGCAAATACAATAATAGTAACAATTACAAAGGAACAAGGTGAAGTTCCAAGACAGTCAAAAATACACAGGAAGAATAATGCGCCCGAAACAAAACAACAAAAAACTCAGAATACGTTACGCATCAGCACTCAATAAATTAGTTAGTACGTTTCGAAATTTGATGGGGTCATGTTGAGTTACAACAAGATCTGGTAAGCTATTCCATTCTGCAATGGCTAATGGCAAGAAACAGTTGTTGAAGGAATTAGTAGAGCCGTGGATTCTTTGAATACTGAGGGAGTTTGACAGGCGGCGTGAAGTGAAATCGAGTTAAAAATGTCACGTGCCACCGTTCCGCCAAAATCACCTCAAGCAATAATACGCGACAGCTGGCGGCAACCGCTTCATACCCCTGACACACGGGCGCGCTAAAGGCCTTTAGGTAAAGGGACACCGGAAAGGTGTTGACGCCCAGTGACACACGACAAAGGAGTATCTCCTCCCCGGCAAAGGTCCTTTGCAGAAAGGTTGATCGGCGATCTACCTGTTGAGCGTCAAGGGCGAACTCTCGTCGACAGCATGCACGACCCGTAAACGGGAGAGAAGTTTTCACAAAATTACAACACCCCGCAAGTATTTTCTTGCCTCGCATATAAGCTGTAACCTTTAGCGGGAATGAGATTTGACGGGCTGCGTAGGTTTATTTTTACCTCACTCTACAACGCTCACAGTGCCGCTGTTCGGGATTGCGGCCGCGTCATTTGCTTCTTCGTCGGGGCAGGGATTGAGCGTGAAACGAACAATCAACATTATAATCCATCAGCAATAAAAACGAAATTTTTACGTTCCGGTATGTCTAAAGGCAATGTAATGCGGAACATTTTAAGAGTGTTGACTATCTTGCTGCTTTAATAAGCAGCGCCATTTTCTTGCGGCGTTTATCTTAGAAACAGCCTAAAGAAGTTCACGTGTTGCCGTATGTCATCGGCGCAACGACTTTCTGCAGATAGTCATTGAGTGTAGAAAATGGGGTTCACTACAAAGGACTTTACTTTTGCCCGTCTGTCAGGGGTATCACTTTCGGCGGGTCGCTTCCACTCCAGAAGAGTAACGTATAGCCTCCCTTGGTTGGTCGGCTTCGCTGCCGGCGACGATGTGAAGACGCGGAGAAAGGCTACGTGACAAATAAAAAAAGCCGCCAAGAGCGCTGCATATGGGATGGGATTAAAGCTATGTTTGAGCACGAACAACGTTTGTGTTTCTCCTTTGTCTTACGATCATGTTCTTTCATGTTAAGAAAAAAAACACATACACACATGGTGCGTGAGGCATAATGCAGGCACCAGACTACCGCACGCCATGTTCTCGCGCTTACAACGTGTGTTTGCTGGTATGCCCTAAGGCTGCAGTGCCACAGACGTGGACACTGTCGTCCAGCGACATAAGCTCTCAATGAAGACAACATTGGGTCAATGGCGCCGTAGTTGTGCTACGGCAATACGTAAATCAATAATAATTAAAGAATCAGTTGTGAAACTCAGCTCCGGCGGACGCATAAGACCGATACAGCAGGATCTTCTACCTGCGGAACGAGATTCCCCAACCATGTTTACCTTTATTTCTTAGTTTTTCGGGCCACATAAGTTAACGCGCAGCTCGAGGCCTTGCCTTAACTATTCTTTGCCACGGCGATCGCGTCTGTGTAGATGCCGCTACAGAGGTAAGAAGATTTCAACAGCGGAGGTGTTCATGGTTCAGATAAAAACCGTGCCTATAGTGCCGTTCGGAGTGAAGAGGGTTGTTCATTACAAGCGCCTATAAAGACTAAATGCGCGCTTTCAAATGATCTGGAGTGCCCGAATTTGATCAGATTTACGCGGGATTCGGAACACAGTTTTCTTGTTTTATTATATGGAGCAAATGTCGCGGAGAGATTTCTACTAAGTTCATAATTTTTTCCAGAAATCAGAGGCGAAAAGTGGCACTATTACACGTCTCGCTCTTTCTTGTCGTCTCCTACAGAAAATAGATAAGCTGACTGCCTAATGTCTTCCACAACAATTCCTCCCTTTATATTTCCTTATTATCGCACCCTATTGTTCATGGCTGTAAGGTATCTGGTTTGCATTTTCGAGGCTCCGAAACCGCTGTGTATCTTTATTGGTGTTATTAAAGTTCGCACAAACATTTGTGGTACGGAAGGGCTCCACCTCAAACACGTGATTATAGTAACCTGGTGTCACAGTAATCGGCAGCCTTACACATGACCGCCAACTTCTCATGGGAGTGTATTCTTGAGCGGTTTCTCCTACGGAACTGAGAAACGATAAAGACACCCTGACTGAGTTACTAGAAGCATTGGTTTTGGGTATGTTTGAAATTCTTGGTCTGTGTTAATATGTCAGATCCGCTTTTTGCGCTTTCAGGCCTTGGAACCAAGTTCCCAGAACAAGGGAACCTGGCTGGTGTGGGGAGAGTTTTTGGCTACCAGCTGCACCTCCCAACAGGCTGTCTAGATCCTCATGAATTACCATCTGTTCGAAGCTATAAGTAGGCCTTTTCAGTGCTCCCAGGAATTACCAGAGAGGAAAGAAAGGCGCTGGGGGGGGGAGGAGGCGTGGGGGAGTGAATAATGCTGAGCAGGTGTTTGGGAACAATAGTATCAGTGGCGCCCTGCCTGCTCCCAGGACTACCTGTCCACATGTGTGCTCTGCTTGAGAGCATGGGGTTGGCAATGCTGAGCAACAATGGACCTTTTTTGAGGGGTGTGATGATACACCAGATACGAAGATAATGTCCAAGCAGATTTCGGAGTCCTACCAGGAGGCCATGGAGTACACTTCTATGTCTATTATTTATTTTCGAAGCTTTCTTAAGGGACGACATTGATTCACATTCGGACATATCTGTCTTGTTACAAAGAATATACATCTAACAATAAACAGCGCGACAACAAACAACTTAAAGGAAGGAGACACGCCTTTTCGTGGTTTATATTTTTTGGCCGATGTTTATCCTTAGAGCACGAACCAACTCTGCCAAGCTTCCGTTTTAGCTAGACACAATACCCCAAAATGGGGCGTGTGTTTTAGTGTATATTGACGGGGAAAGACAATATATTCGCTCTCCGAACGAATTGTGCACATCCCTACTAGAGTGCAGTGTTGTCCCGTAGGCTGAACTGTTCTCATAAGCAAAGATTCTCCTTTTCATACGTCATTCAAGCGCTACGAAGACAAAGTATCCTGCTGTCAAAGCTAGAAAAATGATCGGCATTGAAGAGAAACTAAGTGTATGCGTGACCAGCGTCGACTCTTCCATCTCCACTTTATGCATATATTTATTATTTTAGAAAGATCTTTACCTAAACTGCCGGGAATGTTACTCGATGCCTATAAGTTCTTCCGATGGTTGCGGAAATACTATTACTTTTCCTTCCGTTTCTTTTTCAAGTGGGGTGCGATATTGCTGACTGATCGTGCCTCACGAGGACAGCGAGATGTCCCTACTACGCGCAAAGAGGGCAGGCGGTACCACGCCTAACTTTAAAAGTTTTAAATGCGAAGCACTTCTCAGCGAACTTCGGCGACTTTGAGCGTATCTGTCTATCTAGCCACCTACGATTTTGTGCTCTCCTGGCCGTACCGCTAATGGGATGTTTACGAAAATTGGTATGCCATAACATGACTACATGACGAACATATATGACATGTCATAACATGAAAACCATGACATGCACTTCATGAGTGGCATGATTTACATGCGAATGTCTTGGTGCTCTCCTGGTCGTTTCGTTAATGGGATGTATACGAAAACTGGTATACCACAACATGACTTCACGTTCATCGTAGTTTAGCGCGAACGTAACAGACACAGTAAAGAATGACCACAAACAAAAAAAGCATACCTGCCAATTTTGGAGGAACGGAATCCGCAAGATTTACTCACCGGCGGGGGGGGGGGGGGGGGGGTATTGCGATAGCAATTATATGCACACTCTCGGCAGCTTTTTGCAGTCGCCGGTGTTCTGTGCAACGTCCAACTCGATAGTATCGCTTACGCATCATATGTTCTACGTACGAGTAAAAAGCGCGCTAGGGCTGGGGACGAACGCAGCTGAAGCAGAGATAAAACGACCCCGTCGTCTCCGTCACGCGGAAGGCACATGCGATAACATCGCTCCGCTCGCGAGGCCTCTCGTCGCTTGCTTCTCAAGCAGAGGAGGAAACGCCCAGCCCGTCTTTGTCGGGCGAAAGGACCATAGAGGGCTGGTCGCACGCGCTATCTCAACAGATATAGTGCACAATGCATTTCCGGGGATTTTTCTGTTACCCGTACATCCGGCAAAAACGGTCGAATTCCGGAAGTCTCCGGGTAATCCGGGAGACATGGCAGGTATGCAAAAGCAACAACATGACTGCATGACGAACATATATGACAGGTCACAACATGAAAATCATGATATGCGTGGCATGAGCGACATGATTTACATGCTACGTGTCTTGTTAACGGGATGTATACGAAAATTGCCATGTCACAACATATGACTGCATGGCGAACGTAAACGACAGGTCATAACACGAAAATCATGACATGCCCATCATGAGCGACATGTTTTACATGTACCGTCTTGGTGCTCTCCTGGCCGTTCTGTTAATGGGATGTATACGA